>VUYV01000015.1:6682657-6794450 GCA_008711295.1 Anarhynchus alexandrinus | reverse complement strand
GATGCAGTCCTGAGTAATGTGCTCTGGGCAATCCTGCTTTGGCAGGGGAGTTGGACTAGATGATCTCTAGAGGTCCCTTCCAACTCTGAAAATTCTGTGATTCTGTGATATGTTAATGAAACACTCTGTCCTGGGATATTTATAGCTTTTTATGTAGAAATGTTGAAGCATTGTTCAAGAAACGAACAAGAAAATAGATGCTGATAGACAGTCTTCAAAGTGCAACTAGAGAAAAAGGATCTGTTTGGTGCATTTGTTTTTACCTTTAATATTATGAAAATTAATGTGTTAAGAGGGGCTTTTGGAGTTGCGATGTTAACAAATACTGGTTTTGGTGACGGTGGGATTTGGGATGCAAGGGAGAGAGATTCACTTGGTAGTGACACTCTGTTTTTTTCTTTTTTTCCTAGGAAAAAAAGAAAAAAGGTACTGAGGAGTCCCAGACACAAGAGTCTGATGATGTCTTCCTCCCTCCTGTGGCAGAACTGTCTTCTCAAGCCAGTAAAGTGCAAGTGGAACATCCTGGAGAATTTACAGAAATTCAGCTCAGTGATGAAGTGGAGGATGGAAAAACTATAAATGATGTGCACAACGTCCCGCCGAGTAATTTATCTTCAGCAAATGAAGGGACTTCAGCAGTAACTCTAGAGCCTCCCACAGATACAGAAAAGTTCAAAGCCGATGCTTCCCTTGAGGAGTGTGGGGGGGATGTTGAGAAGAGCGGAAAAAGCAAGTCGCACAAACCTGACAGCCCTGTGGAGGCAGTTGCTAGCACATCAGGAAACTCTGAAGTGTTGAGTAGTACCTTTCATTCCAGTGCTGCTGACTCTCAGACAGTAGTGGGCTTTGTACGGGACAAAGGAACTGAAAACGTACAGGATGCTAAAAATCCTCTTGTCAGTTCTTCAGGGAAGCTTCCTCTTAGTGTCTCACAGCTCTCTGAGAAATCCAAAACACGTGTTCAGCGTTCGGGATTCAAACCAGTTTATCCAGACTTGTCAGCTGAATTGTCCTATGAGAGACCAACCATAATAGCAGTTAAACCGCTGTTGCACAATGAAAGGCTGTATCCAGAGCTCCCAACTGAACCAGAACTGGTGCCGTTTACCAGAGAACAGCTGAAAATTTTTGAGCCATGTTCATGGTTGGAGAATGTTGACTCCTATGCAGAGGAATTCGAAAGTGTTGCTCATCAGGACAGACATGAATTTTATGAACTGCTGCTGAACTACATGCGCTGCAGGAAGCAGCTGTTGCTGGCTGAGGCAGAGCTGCAGGCTATGACGACAGACTGCCAAAACGTTAAGGGGAGATTATGGACTTTTAAAGAAGAACAGAAAACTGTGCAGGTGCTGTTGCCGAGGCTACTTTTGAACTCAAAACTATTTGGATGTGATTCCAGACATTAATTTTACTTGCTGTCAATTTTAGTGTATTTAAGCTGCTTTGTTTTAAAAGAGATGATTGCCTTTGCTTTCTATCTCTTCACTGACCCCCAGCGCTTCAGTGTATCATCTTGTTGAGATTTTAAGACAGTTTATTGTTTGATTTTTTTTTTTTTTTAAACTCTCACGAGTGTAGGGTAATGGGATCTCTTTTGGTGATCTCTTCTGGAGTCAGACTCATGTCTGTAGCCAGTCAGAATGAGCTGTGTACAGCCAGTTCTGCCTGTGGCATCGGGTGAAGTTTGTATCACAGTACTCCAAGTAGATACAGGGGATACATGGTGGAGGAGGACTTCAGTATGACCGTAGTGGTGATGTCCCATCTGGCCTGCTGCCTGTAGTGACAGTTTTCACTGATGCCATTCCTGACTGTCCTGCTGTCAGAGGCAGCAGTTGCAGACGAGCTTGAGTCACACTTGTGGGCGACCCTGTTGCTCAAAGCAGAGGGAGTGTGAGGTCCATCCACTTCCAGTAACTGTTACTCCATAAGTATAGATGTGGTTGTAGCTGCATCCAGGGTGGTCATGGTACTCTGTAGCATTTCTCTCTGCAAACCAGAGAGGTCTGGGGAGCTCTTTGGGGCACACAGAAAAATTTCCCCCCAGACTCATTCTGTGTAACTTTTTTTGGATCTGGATGTTACAGTGGGAGTAAATGAAGTTGTTCTGGTGCTCTGATGCTGTTTTATAGCCAACACATCCTCAAAATTGTTCAAATGTGCTAAATACCTATGTACGTGGTGGCTTTTACTGTTGTTTCTGTGAGTGCAGTGCCTCTCCTATGCAGTTCCTCAGAGCAGAGACATTGAGAGACAGCCACTGAACAGATTTGAATCTTTTCCTTTTTGCTGGGGAGTACCACTGAACCTCACTGGACTCTCAGTTTTGCATTGATCACTTTCTACACTAGAAGCAATTTTGGCTTCACCCTTATATCCCCACTGGGCATCATGCAGTTGGATAAGCTTGCCACGTGCTTTATTCCGTCCTGATTCATGATGTATTTATTGTATGTCCCGAATAATTCTTGTCTTTATACCAATTTAAAATTCTTATTTTACTAAATTAGGAAACACAGGGCTACTTCCAAGGTAAGCTTCCAAAGTGCTGGCTCTGAAGCATGCTTCCTGGTTGCGTAAAAGAATAACAGGAACGTTCTGTATTGTGGTTTTCTTGTGCTGAAGAATTAGAGATAGGACAGAGGAAGACTGACTTCAGCTTTTAATTCCAGTTTGGGAAAAAGTTAGAGTACAGTTCATTTCTGAAAGTTTTAAATGTACAATGGGGTATTGCTATAAATATTAAGTTCTGAGAGCTTAGAAAAATAATAATCTTGTTTCAGTACTTACTTTAGCTTTAGAATAGGAGATCCAAATATTTATGGAAATCTATAAACTGAAAGCAGTTGCGCTCACTGGGAGTAGGGAGACCTGATTTTGTTCACATCTCAGTGATATAGACAAGTCACTTCATGTCTATTGCTAAATCTGTGTTATTGAGGGTTTATAGAGTAATTTTTTCAGAAGTTGGGGATATGAATCTTCAGTAATCATCAGCTCTAAAAAGTATGTAGGATGTTCCGACATGTTTTTCTTTTCCACCTCTGAAGTTGCCCCTTTTATGAAAGCTTTGAAATCTGTTGAGGGGAGGGTTATATCAAGGTTAATTTCTTTAAGCAGTCTTGACCCAAGAAAATGACAAAACCACTTAAATAAAATAATTGCTTTCTTTTCAGGGTGTCTGTGCAGATCAGTGCAAAGTGACAGGTCATCATCGCTACCAGACAGTGGAACTGAATGAAAGTGTGCTGGGGGAACTGAAAAAGCTGTTTGAAGCCAAAGCAGAGCATGTGCATCAGACTCTGGCGCTGCACTCATACACTTCGGTGTTGTCCCGGTTGCAAGTGGAGTCATATGTCTACAGGTTGCTCAGTAGCTCATCCCTGCTGAGATCAGTGGCTCTTCAGCAGCAGGAACAAGGTGTGTTGCTGGTGTGGACCGCTCCCCATGCTGTTTAGGGTGCCCAGCACCTTGTTCACTTGCAGTTTTGGAGTCTTGTGGTGGAATTTGTATACTGGGATGTTTCTCCTCTGGTACTAAAACCTGCTGATTTTATGCAGGGAGCAGTGAAACCTTTTTATCAGAGGATAAACTCTGATTCTCTTAATTTATTCACCTGGGAGTGGAAGCTGAATGCAGGAGTGCCTTCTTCTGTCTAAGCTGCATACTGCCGCTGATACTGTAGAGGAACACAGGGTGGGATGGGTCACCTGGGCTCCAATCTTTTGTTGTCAGAGGCAATATGTAATACAATCCCCTTTCCAAACTGATTATGCACAATTCTAAAGTCAGCTGTATATTTTTCCTGCTTTACTTCCTCACAAACTCTTGCAGCTCTAATACCTAGAAATCTTTTCAGTTTTTCTCCTAGGTGTATTACTTATTTTGGGTTTGCGTCAGTATAATCTCTTAACTACAGTATTCCTCCCCTTCCTGCCCCAGATATTTGTCCTTCTTAGTCCTCCTCCTTTTGCCTCCCACATAGTTTATATGCATAGTAAACGTTGGTTCTTACTAAGTTTATGTTGAGGTAGGGCCTTATATGAGAGAAACCATGGTATATTTTTCTTGTAATTAGTGTCCAGTGCTTAATTATAAGATGAAATAAAGTACTCTAAATAAGTGTTCTTCTTTGTGAGATTTAGCAAGCAGCTGTGTTGATGTATCTTGGTATCTATAGATACAGAGAGCAAATTTTCTATGTAGCCCCAAAACCACTACTTATGCTACCACTGAGGGCTGCTCATCAAAGCTCCTTAATTCTATTTTTAATTTACAGTTTCAAAACAGTCAGAAAATCTTTCTTCAGACTTGGGCCACTTGAAGGAATGTATCAGCGTCCTTTTCAGTTTCACTCGCAGAGTTATTGAAGATCCTCAGTTTCAGAGTGACCTCCTTATGTGGCTGCAGAGACTGGTGAGGGAGTAAACATGGATATACCTGTTTGATCCAACACATGGGATGAATTTGGGAGTAATTTATGAAAGTGGTGCTGTTTCTCTTGCTGTGCCACTTGCAGTGATTTTTTGGGGGGGGTGTGTTCTACTTCAGGAACAGAATCTGTTAGTGAATCTTTAGAATGTCTGATAAAGTCAATGGAGGCCAGCAGCATTAGTGAGGACTGGCACCTGAGCAGCCAATGCTGCTCGAAGTGGACTTAATACTCATTATGCTTTTACTTATTCTGAAATTAAAACTATTCAGACTTGTCATTTTTGAAAAACTACTATTCTTGCTGATTTCTAAATAAATTAGGTTTTAATGTAATTGTAAATAAATGAGTTTTTCTACACCAAAGAAAACAGTTTGTGGATCAGAAGCCAAGCTAGCAGACTTTTAAATGTTGTTCTCCTGTAATTTGCTCTGAAAATTGAGGTTTGTTAGAAAGCATGAGAACAGAAACAAAAAAACAGTATTACTCTAGTTAGCAAGACTATAAAGGAACAAAGCTTGAAATTGTTTACGAGATTCCAATATACTTCCCTTTAGGTGTCTGTGTTGCAAAGAATTGGCTGCCCAGGTGACCATCTCTTCCTCTTCAACCACATCCTTCGGTGTCCAGCTGGGATCAGCGAGTGGGCTTGTCCATTCATTCAGGTGTGAATGTTTAATTCTTTATTGTCAGAAAGTTGGGGTGGGGTAGGTAGGAGAGGAGAGTGTCTTGTGTCGGTCCTTCATGACTGATGCTGTGTTTCCAGGTGTGTGGAATCACAGTAATGGTGAGGGATTTGTCAAGGCATGTTTTTACCTATGTTAGCCCAACTATAAGCAGATAACAGGGAAACACAAATATCATTCTTGGCTAGAGAGACTCCATGAAAGGGAGTCAAGGACTTGCAGTGTCCCTTAAAAGGCCTCATGAAGCATCAGGTTTTGGGAGTGCTCTCCAAGAAATGGAAAGAATATTTAGACTTGAAGCAGCAACTCTGTATGAGACAAGTGAGATTGGAGGCAGCTCTGGGATGTGTAAAGGATGAGGAAGAACAGATTTTTATATCCTGCATGTTGCAATGGGGTTGGTTTCCGTGTAAAGTTTATTAGTTAGGTAATTTCAAGGGCAAGGGAAGAGGGTTCACTTTGCATAGATCAGGGAGAGTGCAGGCATCCAAAGGCACTAGAGTGTTCTTGCAAAGAACATTTTTGCTCCTCCAGGAGGGGAAGATGTTGGAAATCTAGCTGTAGGAAAAGCATTACAGTTACACTAACAGGGGGAAGGCAAGCAATGAAATAAAAGTTTAGAATAGAATCATTTAGGTTGGAAAAGACCCTTACATCATCAACGAGTCCAACCAATTCTACCATGTTTCATAGAATCCTAACTTCCCCTTGTACTCGACATCCCAATTCCCCCTGGTGCCCAGAATTACACATGAAGCAAAGAGAATTTGTCTTTTTTTTTGTGGAGCCTTTGATGTTTTCTTCCCCTTCCTTTAATTTCTATAAGTACTTCTTTTGGACAACTCCCAATATTTTGCCATAGCTATACTTTCTCCAGGGTGTGGGTGCTGTCTTTTACAGATACTTTCTAGTCTGGACAAAAAGCTAGTGAAAAATGTGAAACTCAGCATTTCAATTTCTCTGATAAAACTAATTTGCCCTTTGTTTTACTTATTTAGATTTACTTTGATTTTTGCATTTAATTTCAGATCAAAGTCTTGGATAACCCATCAGGTGTCTTTCATTTCATGCAATCTCTTGCCTTGCTTATGTCTCCCGTCAAGTAAGTGTGAATATGAGTTTATAAATATGTTCTGATTATTTTAGAGTAGAAAATCTGACACACGATCTACTTGTAGAACTCTGAAAGTTCATTGCAGGCAAAGTCATATAAAGAGGCACAAATAAGAGATTCACAGTTCAATTCAAACTCTTTACTCATTCACCTTAAAATACAGCCTTGGCAGTATATTCTCCTACTGTGCACATTATGATACAGCTTGCTTTCAGCTGTCAAATAGTTTGTGAAGACTGACGCATCCACATATTTTGTTACTGTGACTTCTGAAATAAAGTTCTTGCTTGCACGATATTCATTATACTGTCTCTGCAACAGAAGCACTTGAGTAAAGGGTTTGCTAAGCTGGTGTGTATGTCGGTTGGGCTTCTTAATTTATTTTTCATCCTTTTCTTTATCTAGAAGGAATACATGGTGCTTGGAGAAGCTAGTTGATGAAATCAGACATTAGTGAAAATTTTTATGTGTTTCAGATAAAATATCTAACTTGCTCCCCCCGCCCAAATTTTAATCATAAAGGCCCCTTCCAACCTGGATGATTCTAAGATCATTGAGTCCAACCATTAACCCAACACTGCCAAGTGCACCAATAAACCGTGTCCCTCAGCACCACGTCTACCTGTCTTTTAAATACCTCCAGGGATGGTGTCTCCACCACTTCCCTGGGCAGCCTGTTCCAGTGCTTGACAAACCCTTTCAGTGAAGAAGTTGTTCCTAATATCCATCCTAAACCTCCCCTGGCACAACCTGGGGCCGTTCCTTTTGTCCTGTCACTTGTTACTTGAGAGAAGAGACCAACTGACTCCCCCCCCCTCCTTTCAGGTAGTTGCAGAGAACGAGAAGGTCTCCCCTCAGCCTCCTTTTCTCCAGGCTGAACACTCCCAGTTCCCTCAGCCCCTCATCGGACTTGTGCTCCAGACCCCTCACCAGCTCCGTTGCCCTTCTCTGGACATGCTCCAACACCTCAATGTCTTTCTTGTTGTGAGGGGCCCAAAACTGAACACAGCACTTGAGGTGGGGCCTCACCAGCGCTGAGTACAGGGGGACTATCACTTCCCTAGTCCTGCTGGCCACATGATTCCTGATGGAGGCCAGGATGCTGTTGGCCTTCGTGGCCACCTGGGCACAGTGCTGGCCCATATTCAACTGTCTGTTGACCAAAATTCCCTGGTCCTCCTTTTTTGCCAGGCAGCTTTCTGACATACTTGTTAATTTCTTTTTCTTGTATCTTGTATTTTAGTATCTTATCGTAACTAAAAGATTACTTGATTCAGAATTTTTAATTTTCTAATTTTTTGTAAACTTGATTTTTTGCTTTAAATTAGAAATCGGATGGACTTCATGTGCCATATGAAACCAAATGAAAGGAAAAGTTCCTCTTCATCTGGGAAAGAATCTGGAAACTGGACCCTGGTAGATGAAGGAGGAGAAGAGGTACAGCAAATGACTCTTTTTATTATTCCCTTTATGCTTTTTGCTCAAGTTTATTGTATTGATTTTTGTGAAATGGAGGAAGAAAAGCTGACTTGTTCAGTTAAAAAGCATCGTTTGAAGCTTAGATCTATTTTGCTGTGTGGCGAAGTAGACACGCTGGAGGGGAGGGATGCCGTCCAGAGGGACCTGGACAGGCTGCAGAGGTGGGCCCAAGACAACCTCATGCAGTTCAACAAGGCCAAGTGCAAGGTCTTACATCTGGGTCGGGGCAATCCCAAGCACAAATACAGGCTGGGTGGGGAATGGCTGGAGAGCAGCACTGAGGAGAAGGACCTGGGCGGTGCTGAGTGACGAGAAGCTTAACATGAGCCAGCAATGTGCAATCGCAGTCCAGAAGGCCAACCGCATCCTGGGCTGCATCAAAAGAAGTGTGGCCAGCAGGGCGAGGGAGGTGATTCTGCCCCTCTACTCCACTCTCGTGAGACCCCACCTGGAGTACTGCATCCAGCTCTGCAGTCCGCAGCATAAGGACATGGACCTGCTGGAGCGTGTCCAGAGGAGGGCCACGAGGATGATCCGAGGGCTGGAGCACCTCTCCTATGAGGAGAGGCTGAAAGAGTTGGGGCTGTTCAGCCTGGAGAAGAGAAGGCTCCGGGGAGATCTTATTGTGGCCTTCCAGTCCCTAAAGGGGGCCTACAGGAGAGCTGGGGAAGGACTTTTTACTGGGGCATGTAGTGATAGGACGAGGGGGAATGGCTTTAAACTGGAAGAGGACAGGTTTAGATTGCACATTAGGAAGAAGTTTTTCACTTTGAGGGTGGTGAGGCACTGGAACAGGTTGCCCCGAGAGGTTGTTGAGGCCCCATCCCTGGAGGTGTTCAAGGCCAGGCTGGACGTGGCCTTGGGCAACCTGGTGTAGTGGGAGGTGTCCCTGCCTACAGCAGGGGGGTTGGTGCTCGATGATCTTCAAGATCCTTCCAACCTAAACCATTCTATGATTCTATTTTGCTCTCCTTTTATCTACGTGATGTAACTGTAGACAGTGGAGCTGCCAGGAATGAGTATTAACAGATAGAATTTAAACATTTGAGCTATTGCATACAAAAGGACAATGGGAGTAGTCATATGTTTGAACAGTTGGACGCACATAGTGTTGCCTCTAGTTCTGTTTGCTAGATGATGAGGGCTTTTATGTAGAAACATACACAGAAGAGGAGTATAGGAGCAGTAACTGCTTATTGCTGTTTAGAAGACTGGTTGGCAGAGTTCCTTGGAAGGCAGTCCTGAAGGTCAAAGGAGTCCAGGAAGGCTGAATGTTCTTCAATAGTGAAAGCCTATTTTATTGTAAAGCTACTAGAAGTGACTGTATTTGTCTATAGGATGAGGATCCTGAAACAAGCTGGATTCTGCTTTTGGAAGATGACTTGATTGCCCTGTTGTCACAGTTTCCATTTCATGAACTCTTTCAGCAGTTCCTTGGGTTTAAGTCTGGAGGTAAATCAGTTGCTAAGAAGTTATTCTTCATTTTGCTTTTGCTAATTGTATTAACGAATAAAACTGCCAAGAATGTTACTGCATTATGAGAGTCTCTGAGTGAAGTAATAATGAACCTGTGCAGCAGCTCACAGACTAAGTAGATGAGATGGAAGTGTATGCCATGTGTATGGGATAACTTAAAAAACTTATAGCAATAGTAGCATGCAAAGCGTTAAGAGTCCTTTCCCTTAATTTTGATCTGCTTGGTAGTTACACTCACAGATATTCTTTCAGAACTAAATTTTCCCCTTTGCCTCTTAGCTGTAATGTTACTGTGGTTGTTCTCCAATTATTTATTCATTCTTTATTTTACTAAATTTCTGGACAAGTATGTGAAGATAATTGCTTGCTAGAGGTCTTATAACCTGCATAGTTTATTTGTACTTTCATGCTTAAGAGCTATTTGTTTTTCTTTTCATAAAACAAAATTTTCAGTTCCTTATAACAATGAACTGTTTGCCAGCTATATGGTGCATTGTTGCTTTCAGTGCTTGTGAAGTTACTTAAAAAACGTAAGCTCTCACATTTTTTTGAGACTTATTTTTCTGTCTTGGTCTTAGGTGCTTATTTTCCTGAAAAAACAACTCCCCAGGAAATGATGAAGATTTTTGCTTTTGCAAACTCCTTAGTGGAACTTCTCTCTGCAGGATTAGAAACATTTAACAGAGCACGGTACCGACAATTTGTGAAGCGAATTGGTCAGCTGATCAAGTAAGAGAACATATTCTCTGATAGGATTAAATCTTTTTCATACAGTCTGGTTTAAAGTTCAGAGCTGCTAAAAAAAAACAAAAAACCAAACCTAAAACAACAAACCACCAAACAAACAAATAAAACCAAACCCCACCAAACAAAACACAACACAACACCCAAACAGTTCTTAGGTAGATTTTGCTCTTGAGAGTTGTTCAGTTTAGGGTTAGTTTAGCTCTGAATGTGAAATCCCAGAGTGCTTGACTCTAGGGCTGTCTTGAAGTGGGGAATTATAGAACCTAAATGCTGTGGGTACAAAGGAGCTGGGTGAGCTGAGGAACAGCAGGCTGACTTCCTTTAGGGATGTGCTTAGGCTTGTCTTGGAAAGTCACTGAAATCCAACAAACAGTTTCTTGAATCACCCCTATTTATAAGCAATGTTACTGTTTTCTTTCTGTTATTATCCAGAAATGTTGTAGGGTCTTTAACTTGCTTCTTGAAAATCATCAAATTGTCACAGTAAGCAAATGTAATTGGGACCTAAAAGTTGCTCTTTATTTTTAAATCTCTAGCAGTCACTTTATATGGTTTCTATGAGTGTGTTTTCGAGGGGGGATACAGTTAAACCAGAAACAAAATCCATGTTTTCCTTTGTGTTATTAGAGTGGTTACTTTCTCAGTATTATTTTTCCCATATCAGCTTTTTGCATGTACTGCTACTTCATCGTGTAGGATTACGTTAAGGCTCCAAAGTTCATACACAAACTAATTTGGTATAACAGAATATTATGCATTGGTAGCTTGCAAAACCAAGGAAAGCTAACGTAGGAATTTTAGATTAACCCTGTCTGAAGAGGGGAGCGAAATGCTATTTATAGGGAGATCTCTGGAAACCAGAGGACAAAGGGTTGAACTTGTCTCTTGTAACTAGACTCTGATCTAGTTGCAATTCCCTGTGTTTTTATATGGTGATGACATACTTAATGATCCTTCTTCAACTTGTTTGTTCTGCTCTGTAGGACGACACTTTGTCATGTGAGTGACCACTGGGCCCAATACGTTAGTGGCAATAAACAATATGGAACTGTAGCGCATCCCTACTCTGTGGAAAAATTGCAACTGGAGTTTGATGAGCTGTTTTTTAGAGCTGTTCTACATGTTCTGAAGGCAAAAAGGTAGGCTGTCCTGTGTGATTGATACTGGCTTCATCTTGGAGGAGTTAGATATTTGAAATGGGTTTGGAGTAGTTTTAAACACTTAATGGTTTAAACAAAACTACAGTATGGAGGATTTTTCAGCACATTGGTAGCATCAAGATGGGGAGGAATTACACCTTGAATTCTGGCATCTGACAAGCTCTGGGGAATTGTGTGGTTCAGAATGAGATTAAATCAGAATTTGAGATGTTAAGATGCATAATTACATTCCTAATTCTGTTATATGGCAGAGATGTGGCCATACATTTCCTTTTCAAGTGTTGGGATTTATCAGGGTGAAACTGTTTCTATTTGCCTCTTCAAATCCAACAGGTTGGGAGTCTGGTTGTTCATGTCCGAGATGCCTTACGGAACCTTATCCAGCAACATGCTTTGGAGGCTCTTCTTTGTCATGCACTGTGCGGAGAGCGAGCACCTGGAGAAGCTCTGCTCTACTTTGCAACCTGCTGACTGCAAACGAAGACTCAAAGGTAGAATTCCTACACTCAGAACCAATGCTAATTGATTCGGCTACTGCTGTATCAGCTACAGGTTTAATTCTTTGCAGGTTCCATTGTTAAATACAGCCACAGCAGCATGACTGGTCCAGAGGCCTTAGAAGTGTATTGGGCAGTTCATGGTGTTCCGTGCTTTTTTGCCCAAACTCTCATTTTAACAGAAATTGTTGGATCTACTATCCTTTTGGTTTTCTCTCTGACAGTGACTGCTACTGGCTGCTTCAGAGAGCTGCAAAAGCATCATGCTGTAGGTACATCTTGTGTATTCTCCTGTCAGGTCCCATCTTGACCGTCGATAGTATTTGGAGAGTGAGACTTAAATCCTGAAATAAAGAATTTTGCGTTACTTAGGTTTTTTTGTGAGCTGTTGACTGTTGTCAACTGTTGAGTTGTGGGTATTTGTAAAAATACCCCAGTCTTCCTTCCCCTCCACTCCCCACAACTTGCTAGTTTTGGCTTGAGTAATTCGGATTGTGGGAGATTTGCTTATCTTCTACAACTACAGATGTTTCCCTTATCTCAAGCCTTCTTTTGATGCTTTTGTCCTGTATGCCACCTTTTCTTTCTATTTCCACTTGACTGCTGTCCTGTGTTGATCTCCACAGTGACTGTGGTGGCTTCAGCTATAGCAGAGTTATTTAGAAGCCAGCTGGAATGCTACTTTCCCTTTGCTGCTGCCTTCATGGAAAATATTTCAGGACTTGATTGACGGGGAGCCAGGTCAAAGCAGTAACTCCCTGCTTCACAGCCTCTCTGCTGTCTTTGGGGAGACCAAATCTCACTCTGTCAGTTGTACTTTTCAGCTAGCTGGTAGCCCAGATAGCTGTTACCACATCAACCAAGTCTTTTCATGCAGAAGCAGAAGAAAATGGTCATCTTGAGAGGTTACTGAGTGTCTTGACTCTGTGCGAGCTCAGCTAACGTTTAAGGCAGCTTATGCAGAGCAGGGAAGACTTATCAAGACTGTAGCTGTGTACACTTTATGATGTGCTGCTCTGATTAGCACTTGGCGGCCAAACCAGTAACAGTTACGCTGTTTCAGTAGGACTTCTTTATTTTTGTTTTTGCAAGAAATTTTTACTGCATCTCAAACAAAAAATGTAATATGATGTGGTGGGTTGCAACTCTGAGGGTAAAAAACACTGGTATGTTTTTTTGTTTTGTTTTGTTCAGGGCTTTGTTTTGCTTCTAGCTCACTTTTATGTTTTAAAATCCCTGGTATGCTGATGCAGGATATTTTTATCCTCTTCATTCTCCTCGATGGGTTATGTCAGCACAGTACTATTTTTCACAAATGTCTAGACAGGGAATATCAGCAGTTCTTTCAGTGAAATCCATCTAATCTTCTGAAATAGCTTCTTTTGACTGATACTTACCAATATAATGCTGACTTAATTTCCTGTAATTCATAGCCTAGAAGATAATGGCATTAACATTCTTTTGGGAGAGAACCTTTTTTTTTAATTGATTTCCCTTCCTAAATTGAATTTGAGAAATGTTAAGAGTGGTGAATCTACAGGTGGTAGTGAGCCTTGGTAATTGATAGAAGCTTTAGATGTGCACATACAGTGGTGGGAGCATGGTCACTTGTAAAGGATAGGTAGAAACAAGATGATAAAATGGTGTGCAGTGATGGAGCTGCACTTACTAGGATGACCTCTGGACTATCAGAGCTACCAGATATAAAATGGTGCCCTGGGGCAATATGAGAAGTCCCGTTACTTGAGGTATTCTTGAGTGGACCAAATGTTAATAAATTTACTGTGGAACACACGTTTTCACTGACAAGCAATGACCTAGTAATTCCTTCTTGATGTTGGATACCCGTGTGAGTACAAACATTGTCTTTGCTTCTATTGCAAGTGGCAATGACAACCTGCTGACCAACGTTTCTGGTTACAGTTTCTTTACTGCCATTACTGAGATTTGAGGAGCCACTGATTTTTAGGGTCTTTCTGAACTATGAATTGTAATGTGATCAAATGTGTAGAGGAGGAAGGGAATTGGCTCAAGTAGCAACTGTGTGGTGGCGATGCCATTGCTTCACTGTGAGATGATAGGTTTTAGGTGGAGTCTCTCATCTTCCCTTTTTCCTTGTCCCTGTCCTTCAGTCCCAAGCTATGACTTGGTGTGGGTGTGAGGTTGCCATGGGGTCTGCAGCCTGTGGAGCCCAGAGGTGACCACAGGTACAGTGAAAAGGAAGGTGCAGCTAAAGCAGGAAGCTGGGAGATTGCAGAGCTGTGACTTCCAGCAGAGAAGGTCCAGTTCACATGTGCTCGGCAGCTGGCACCAGCCCTCCTCCTTCCTAAGGTCTTTGTCCTTAACTTTAACAGATCCCTTTTTCTCTTCTGTCCTCCAAACCCCTTCTCTGTTGCTTACCTGCTCTGTGCCTAATGAAACACCAGTGCACACATCACAGTGCTAATATTGCTGTCAGAGTCGTTCATCACTTGCATGTCCTACCCTTTCCCCTCACTCTGGCTCATTCTGATATGCCTTTATATATAGTAATGGCATAGTCTTTTTGCCTTCTGCATTACCTTAAAAACCCCAAACAACAACAACCCATAGTGCTCTGTAACTTCTTCTACAAGGATAAAAGGTAGTGTTAGGAAAAGGAGATGAGTGGATGAGACATCCCCTGTATGTCTATTTTATCTGTCAGGAGTGTTGTTTATCTTAGTATATGGAAAAACTCTGTACTTAAATTGCACAATCCTGTAGCACACTGTTCATGAGTTGTTTTGGCTGTACAAATCTGACCTTCTCAAGTTGAAGTACAGTTGCAAAATTCTTGAAAGCCCTTAAAATAGAATGTAACCTATGGGCAAGTGTTTAATCACAAGCATGCTGAGCACGTGCCTGTGCAGATTAAGCAGCTGAATGCCATAATGAGTGCTTTTTTAGTATATTCAACTGCTATGATAAGATCATTGTAAACAGTGTTTACTGGCATGGTATGCTTCAGAAGAAGCAGACCACTCTCCAAACCATCTTACAGCTCAAATGCAGCTTTCAATGCTTGCTTTGCTGCACAGACTCTATTTAGTTGTTTGGAAGAAATAAAAATTATTTTGAAGTCCTGTACAGGTTTATCTGTACCCTTACCTTCCTGTTGTCCCCCACCTCGAGGAATGAAATGTTTATTTGCATTTGGCAACGTCTCACTATTGGATTTAAAGAGGAAACCTGCCTTTAATTCAAGTGAAAGCATCTCTTAGCTTTCCTGTCCTGTGCAACTTCAGTTCTCTGTTGTCAGAGATACTTTCCAAAGAAGTGCATTCAGTAGTTTTCATGTATTGAGTTTGAGAAACTGATCTTTCCTTGTAACTCTTGGACATAATCTATGCCCAGGGCTAGATGCTTGAAGTATTTTTATTAGTAATCAGCATAGAATGATCTCCCTGGTTTAATTGCTGCTTGAGATCATAGTATGTGGAATGGGCAGGGTCTCTCAACTTGATCAAAACCTCTCTGCTGTGCATGGATGGGCTTAGTTTTAATCTTCTCTTGATTGTGCGCTGATTAAAACTAGAATCCTTTCATATAACTTGGACTTAATCTGTGGAATTAATTGTTCCAATATGTAACGGAAGCCAAAACCATGGTAACATTCTTAAAAAACAAAAAGATCCAGGCAGTTCTTCCTGTGGATGATTGACATTGAACAGTTAAAATAATATTAACAATTGAATTCTAGCTGTTCTTGAAGCAGTTTTAGCTTTCATTATGAATTACTAGCATGTTTACTGAATCATATGGGGTCACTGCGTATTATGGTGCTGCTTGCACCTTATTTTCAAGCAGCTAGCACCAGCCACTTCTAAAGAGAGGATACTAATTTGCAAGCCTCCAGTGATGATAATTCCTTTGTCACTAATTCCTTCTCTGGGATTGGACTGTGAATAAATGTATAAATGTTGATGATGTATGTCTTATAGCACTTCTTTTTTCATGTTTCTTTCATGTGACTTTTTTCTAGACCCACAGCATCTTGAAAATTTTGAAAAGTATCTCAAATCAATGAACTGCTCAGAAGAAATTTGTCTGCTCACTACATTTGCTCAGATGGCACAAACCAAACGGGCTGATGTTGATGAAGATTTTATCCAAATCATTGTTCTGGAGATATATGAGGTGAATGACATTAATGGTCCTTTCAGGAAAAGGATGAATGTGCTCTTTTTCTTTCTAACAGTGGAAGATGTGAAGTGTTCATGGCTTCTGTAGTTTGTTCTACCAGGGAACTAAGAAAGTACTACTTCTGGGGTTTATAATCTAGTACTGAGTTAAAATACCCTGAAGTTTATGTTTTTCTGGGAGAAAGAACAGCTTCTCTGTAGACCAAGCCATCAACAAATGAACAGAAATATCTTTGTTTTGCTTTTTTTCACGCACTTGTATCTCTAAAATTCCTTGTGCGGTCTTTTTTCTGTTTTGTGTGGTTTTTTTGGTTGTTATGGGATTCTTTTTTTTGTTTTAGTGTGTATGTGGTAGTGTTATTCCTATGTTTAGTTTTGGACTTTGTTTTTGGCACTGTGATGTAATAATTTCCTTATCTCCTAGGGCAATCAGTTTCAGTTTTAATATTGGCATTTATCAACTTTGTGCAGGATCGCCAAGAGCAATTTTGTTCTGTATTTTCCAAAAGATGTTTAATTGTGGTGTCAGTGAAGGTCAGCCGTAACCAGTACCTTCTCTCTGCTCGTCTTCTCAGGTGTCTTATGTTAGCCTTTCCACAAGAGAGACATTTTCAAAAGTTGGTCGAGAACTCTTGGGAGCGATCGCCAGCATCCATACACAGATTATTTCTGTACTGCTGGATCGAGTTAGAGAGACCATCGAGAAAGTTGGGATGGTAAGTGCTAAACTCCCATCATTTAAAGCAGGCACCCAGTTAAAGCTAGAGGCCATACCGGACTGTGTTATAACATACAGCTTGGTATGAATGGATTGTGTTAAAGACCTGTCTGTGTTTTTTTTTTTTATCATATCACTCTTTTATATTAAAGGGCATAATGCTGATTATTGTTCTGTACTGAGTACTGATTAGCTGTTTTCTTCTCTGCCCTCAAAGGTTTCTTTATATCTGTTTAAAGAACTGCCGTTGCACCTGTGGAAGCCTTCTTCGTCTGAGATAGCACTGATTCGTGACTGGTTATTAAATTACAGTCTGACGACAGTGGAGAATAAACTAGCCTGCGTTATCTTGGAAGGGCTAAACTGGGGATTCAGTGAGCAGGTACGCATTAAATGCAGGAGGCCTGAACTTGGTCAGTTTTACAGAATAAAAGTGTTACTCAACCTGGGGCTATAACTGAATTTGAAAACAGTTAATTGCATGCTTTTATATGTTGGTTGTATACTTGATGGCATAGGATGGGAACTTCACGATAATTTTGCAGCATTTTGCCTGAGGATTTGCTTGTGTTGCTTTCTTGTAGTGCTGAGATAGTTAAGCAGGAGTTTCCTCTCGAACCAAGAGGAAACAGCTGACAGGACAATTTTTGTGAGTCACTTGGTTAAGATATCCATGGCTGCAGGAATAGAGGAATCCTCTGAGAAGTGTGTATGAGATTGGTGTGACTGTGGTTTGCAGGCTGGTATCCAGGTATGTTTTTCAGAATGCAAGAAAACTAATGATTGAAATTAGAGATTTCAAAACCCTGAACGTTATTTAAATTATTGGAAAAAGTTTCATAGAATGGATTACTCCAGGAGCTCCATCACTACAGGATCTAATAGCAGGTGAATGCTTTTTCAGAGAGAAACAGAAATAGATTGGGGGAAAAATCCTGCTGCCTGTATTCAGTGATCCATTTTAGCATCTGTGCATTTGGTCATACTGAACTCTTCTCTTTGCTGAGCTGATGCTTGGACATGAAGATTGTCTTATTTTTTTCTCCCTGCTTCTTGACGACACATGAAAATAAAGGAGTGGTAGGGAAAGTTAACTGTGAGGTCTTTGCTGTGCAATAACAATGTCATGGCTGTACCCTTTGATATGGGGAAAAATTTTTCTTTGATGTGGCAATTAATAAGAGGAATTACTATGTTTCCATACAAAAAACATGATATGTTTTTTGGTTTTCTTTTAAAGACAAGATTTCCAGTGTCTGTACTATGTAATTTAAAATGCCATCTGTGGATCTTTGGATTAATTGCTCTAAGTCCAGCAAATGCATGGGAGAAGTGATTATGGTCACTTTTTTCTGGAAATAATATAGCTGTTGAACTTTGTATTGCCCAGTATGAGCTCATTACTTGTCAATGTTGGGCTGAAATTTTTCTTAGTGGCCAAGATTTCTGCCTAGGTATTACAATACTTAATCTCCTTCTGGCAGCTCAAATTAAAATTTATTTCTCTGGAGTGCGACTGAATGATACAGTTGTAGAGACCTTTTAAATGAGGCAAAGTTCTGTGATACACTTCTGTTTTTAGCAGGATGCTCTCCATCTGGATCCAGCTGTCCATTCTGAAGTTGCATTGATGATCCTGGAGGCATATCAGAAATACCTCTCCCAGAAACCATATGCTGGGCTGCTTTCTGAAAGCATAAAACAGGTATCCCTTCTTCAGAATTCCAGGGAATAGCTTATTGATAGTTACAGATAGAAAAAACGGCAGGCCAAGACCTTGTTTTCTTTTTTCTTTTTAAAAGCTATGCTGTCTTGATACTACTAGAACATCATAATATACTAGAATGTCATAATACACCAGCTCTCGGTATTTTTGCACCCACGGGCCTATTTGAAGATACTGTTAGACTTGCATTGAACATCTATGTGGGAAATAGAAATTTTAAATTTGACACCCTTGTAGGTTTACATTATTATCTGGCCTGTGGTTGGATAGTTGCAAACTGTTCTTGCAAAGCATTCTTTACTCATGCAGAATTGGCTGGTACTTGCTTGCTGAAAGGCTACTTACTCTTACTGGTGAACATAAGAGACATCCTTCTTGTTGTTTCCAGCTCTTAGTCTTACCTCATTTAAAGACTCAGGATTTTAGGAGCTTTTCAGTAGTGATCAGTGCTGTGTTACCTTAACACCCTACAAACATTTATGACGTTGATTTTACAGCACATTGGTGACTGAGGAAGGTATGGCTCCAAGTTACAGAAGGGGAATGGAAGGATAGAAAGATCAAGGTTAAAAATACCTTTTATGGATATTAAATCCAAGATGCTTCTATTTATTTATTCAGAGCTTTTAGCATTGTGCTGTGTTTTGTCTTCTCAGTATCTCTTGTACAGTGCTTTCTCCTCCCCTGTGCTTTTTTCCCCCAGTCTTTTCTTCCCACATTTTGAATGTTCCTTATTGTCTCTGATCTTTTCTGACTTGCTTCTGTGCACTACTTAACCATGGTTTGTTGTCTTGTGCCAGCTAGATGAGTTCTCTTTTTAAGCCTATTTCAGCCTCGGTTCCCACTTGTATTGGTGAATCTGTCCTGACTTGCATAAGCTTGTAACTGGAACTTGAGAGAAAATAACAGTTAGGTTCTTGTACCCCAGCTCAGAGAGGATGAAATATCTGCATTGAGTCCCAGCTCTGCCACTTACACTGGTCTGTCAGAGCATATACGATATTTTCCTAAAGATTTATAATTACCTCTGATCTAGACAGGCTCTTTGTGATAATGGACACGTTTACGTGGCATTGGAGACTCTGCCTGTCCATGTTATAGACGTCTTTCCAAGGAGATGTTGCCAGGTTTTAGGCTTTTTTGTTGACAGATTTTATTTTTTGTATATGTATTTTTAGTTTTCCTTTCACTAGCAGTCTTAAACATTATTGAAGGTTGTGTGTGGATGGTTGTTTTGTTTTTTTAACAGTAAACCCAAAATTTAATCTGAGACTGTTGTCTGATTTGGAAAACTTTAGCCAAACAGTATAGGTTGATAGCCTTTACCGGAAGGGATTGGTGGAGGGAGAGGGGTGGGGGAAATCAAAGCCACAGAAACAGAGATTTCAGATAAACTTAATTGGTGCTGATACATGGTGCCTCTGAAAAATGACTACTGTTGCTCTGATCTCATGTCACGGTATTGTGATAGAAGAGGAAACTCATCCAAGCTGACCCAAGTCCCAGACTAGTGCCGTACGTGCTGGAACATCGCTGTGCTTCCTCTCATTCCTGTTCCTGCTGCTTTGTTCCAGGTCTCCTACTTAGCCAGCATTGTTCGATATGGAGAAACACCAGAGACTTCCTTTAATCAGTGGGCATGGGGTTTGATTTTGAGGTTAAAGCTTCACAGAAATGACTGTGGCACGCAGCACGGCTGGCCTGCAGTCCCTGTGTCTGACAGCGTGCTCGACATGACGGAGTCGGTCACGCTTCACCCCCTCCTGAAGGCTGTTAAGGCAAACATCCCTATCGGCTGTTATCTGGCACTGGCAATGACCACTCTAGGTCACAGGTGAGTCTGCTTTCTCACGTTTGCCTTGGATGGATCTCCCCAGCGACTGAGCAACCTAGCTAGTGATGAACTGAGGGTTATTAACATCTTTATGCATGTTTAAAGAGTAAAGGACTTCCGATGCAAGGAATTGAGCAGTCTTTCAGGGAATGTAGTTTCAAAAAAAAGTGCCATTTCTTTTATTTTCATAATGCTACTTTTTGCCTTCTGCGTGTTAGCGTCAAAATAGTAATTAGAAGTAATATTGAAACTGAGGGGTTAGCATGATTGCTATGGACAGGAATAACTTTTAACCACACTTACTAAAAGGGTTCTACAGGTAATTTTTTTTAGCAGGGCTGCAGCAGAGCATTCAGAAAATAGTGACGAGAAAAAACCCACTCGTACTGGTAATGATAAATAGAGTTTTGTAACCTCTGTACTGAACCTCCTAGCCCTTACTGTGTTCCAACACAGTCTTTTCCAGTGCTTTCGACTGGTTTGTAGGTAAGGCTCTTGGACATGATAAATGCACTAGTTGATTAAGGTACAGAGCCAGGCATAGATCTGTCAATGTCTCCCAGGTCTGTTTTCCTTGAATGTGTCATCTCTTTAATTATCTCTTACTCATAGTCAAAATTTTGACTAACTTGTTCTCTGCATATAATACTGCTTTACTCTTTAAAGACAAATTGTCTTGGCTTTCCTTTCCTCCCCCCAGCCATTGCTTGATGCTAAGGTTATGCCCATAGATACATCCATACGTGCTTGTTCAAAGCACTAGAGTAATTTGAGACGGATATGAATGTTTTTTGCACATGAAGGTTTGAGAGTGGAAGTTATGTGACTTTGAGCATGGGATGAAAAGCAAGGAACCTCTTTACTTCTGAGTGTGGTTTTTTTTTTCCCCCAAAACACTCCATCCTTGCAAAGAGCCGTTTGATATCCATCTCCTATCTAAACAATAGCAGTGATATTTATCACACGCAAAAAATCGAGGCCAGTTATGTTAATGCGTAGAAGAAACAAAGTGCTGTACTCTGTGCTAGTGACTTAATATTTCATTTTCATGGCCTCAGAGTAGACAAAGGATTAATGTTTTACATCTTTTCCTAATGTGCAACCCTTCTTAGTTAGCAAAAATTGATACAGAGCAACGTACCAAATAAGCTGCTGATAGTGAGTTTTCTGGACAGTAAGAGTAAGATTCATCTCAGCTGACTGCAACCATCTAAGTACCCACTGTAAGGAAACCACCCCAGCTCCATCTATAGGTAGCGAAGAAAGATGTTCAGAGCATCAGCCATCCTGAGGAGGTGTCAAAGGTATGTAATATGACACTCCCTCTGTTGGCTACCTTAGGCAAGAACCTTGAGTTTTAAATTGATTGAAACTTGATGGCTGAAGACCTGCATCTTGGGTGATTTTTGGAAGACAGGACAGAACCCCCTGAAAAGGCTGGAAAAACTTAACAAATCTGTGCAATCGAATGGCTCCTACATCTCAAGAAAAAAATGTGGATTTAGCTGTTTAGAATTTCAAAGATTAAGTGTAAAGATAGAAATGTCTTTATATCTCAGTTCACAGAAATAAAAAATCAACACCCTGTCTTCCTTTCTGCTGATAATGTGTTTTTTCCTTCTTTGTTTTGTTTTTGTTTTAACAGCATTGAGAAGTTCTGTGCTGAAGGGATCCCTCTTTTGGGTGTACTCGTCCAGACTCGATATCTGAGAACAGTAGTCCATGTGCTGGATAAAATTTTACCCTTATTTTACTCTTGCCAGTATTATCTCCTGAAGAATGAACAGTAAGTGTTAGATGTTCCTAATACATTTATTGATAAAGGACAATGATAGTTAATCTTGACTGTTAAAACATTTGTCAGGCTTCATTCTGGGTTTTGCATCCAGTGAGAATGTAACACAGATGATGGGGAAGTACGTCTGGTTTATTTGCCGAGTTACTTTTTGGGATTGCCTGTGGTTGAGGAAGTAATTGTAGAAGTGTCCCCTGCTCACCTCACACATAGAAGTCATCACTGATGCTGCTGCAATGCTACAAAAGTGATCTTCGAACAGCCATATTGACAAGCAGCTGTTGTGTTTAGATGAGCGAGAAAGACAAACAGGCAATACTATTTAATTGTGTTCTTACTGGTAGGTTGAGCAGCTAGGAGTGTACTCAAGTGGTGGACCTCAGTGTCTGTCCTGGTAAATCAGTAATGTGGTCCCTGGGGTGCTTTTGGCTTGGACCACCTGGCAGTTTCCCAAACAATTCCCAGACTAGATTTGGGTGCTGATGTGGATCAAGAACCGCATTCAGTCCTGATGGGCTGCCTGGAATTAGTATGCCCTGAACTGCTCATACTGTGCCTACGATACAGTTAACATGGAGCAATTAAATCTGCAGCATGGCTGTGAATCAAAAGCCTTGGATATGCGTGTCGACCACTGCTGTTGAGCTGATTTTAAATTCTCTTGAAGCAGGCTTTCTGTATATTATGCTGTATGAGAAATTAATTTAATTTGTTGACTTCCCTAGGTTTTTATCTTATGTCCAACTGTTCCTTCATCTGGATAGTGGAGTCCCTCAAGGCATGACCCAGCAGGTTACCCATAAAGTAACACAGCACTTGACAGGAGTGAGCTATGGAGAAAATGTTAAGCTGCTCAGTAGTATGATACAGGTAAGAAGATTATTTTTTCTTTTAAAAAAGGAGGAGGTTTTTTTTTTTAAAAAGTAAGCTTTTTTGACTGAGTTTAGTGCTCAAGGTTAGGAAGGGTACTGAATCTGGCAGTTCTACAGCCACGGAGTACCCTGCATCAAGCACAAACAGTTGGGTTTGGTTTCCTGAAATACTTCTGCTTAACATTGCCTAAATCTGGCACTGCATGTGACACTGTACATAATAATATGTGCCTTCCAGACTTCTTGGAAAATGTATTTTTTTTAATACCAGGTCAAAACTCTGCCTAAAAATGGAACGTGATACACAGCCCTACTTTCTCACTTGTTAGTTGAGGAATGCAGCAGATGTATTAATATTTGAAAGCTTTGCTTTTGACCGTTGATTTATGGCTATGCTATGAAAAGATGTTCTTGTGTTAGGAAACTGGTATTTTTTCGTAAGTGCAGAGAGGTCAAGAGCCGAGGCCCACGAACAGTAGAGGGGCAGTAAGGACTAAAGGGACGCATACCTACTCTGGGAAGTCCTTTTGTGGGAACAGCAGACTACACTACAGAAATATGTGCCACTTATGCCTGCAGGTCACAGAGCTCCCACTTAGGCTTTTGTGTCTGTTTTTGCTGATTGCACAAGATGCTCATCTCTCCAGGCTGCAGAATCTCTCTTGGAAGTTGGAGATGACAAAGTTGTTTTTACACAGGCATAGAGAGCGTCATCGTGAATTATTTATTTTAAGGACAGGCCCACAGCCTTATGCAAGTTTCAATAAATTCTCAAGCTTTAGTTGAAGCTGAAATATCTTGAATAATTTTACCCTTTAATTTGGCAGACTCACATTTTTCGAAGCGACCAGCCAAATGGAGTGGGGCCAGCTGCAGTACTGGAGTTCTGGGTTCAGGTCCTCACCAGCCAGCAGATGTGGCACAGGGACAGGGCAACACTCTTCCTGCTGGATGATTTGTGTAAAGCTGCTTTTCAGTACAATCAAGAAGACTGCGTACAAAAGCTGCTTTACCAACAACACAAGGTAAGTCACACGTTGCTCATTCTAATGTTGATGTGAATGTATTTTCCTGAAATGCAACAAGAACAGTCATGATGATGAATGGTAATGTGGTTATCTGATCTTTTCTGAGTAGGTCAAGATTAATGAAATGTCTGATATTTTAATAATAATAATTAAAAACTATTTGGAACATAGGTCTCATTCATATGAGTTCTATCATAGCATTTTAGTTTGTGGTCTTTTGCATTTCAGATGTTCGTTAGTGTGTTTAGAACAAAAATAGAGTTTTCTCTCCTGAAAAAAATGGACACTGTCACTATAGCAGAATCTTTTCACTGAAAAAAATAAAATACAAGCAGGCATTTCAGTGGTGGCTGGCTGAGCTAAGGTTGGGAAGTAACAACATGAGGCAGAAAGGAACCTGGATGAAGGCAGAGCAACGTACAGATGTAAATCATCTGTTAGGCTGCTTATGAAAAACCACAAATATTTGTGTTTCCTTGCAGAATGCTTTGGGCTATCACTGTGACAAAGGCCTGCTGTCTTCGCTTGTTAGCTGGATTGTGGCAGGCAATGTGACACCTTCCTTTGTTGAGGGCAATGCCAATTCCTCTCAGGTAAGTGGTACGATAGTGTTGTATGAACAACCCTGCGATAAGCAGGTGTCTAGTTGGGTTTTTTTTTCCCGCTTTCACAGGTTTTTGCAGACTTTCTCTTGTTCCCTCTTTCTTTCTATCCTAGTGTTTGTGAATTTTCTTGTGATAAAATCCTAATTCAGCCTAAGAGAATGCCATGGGTTTCTTACACTAAAGGGAACGTGGACATTTTGCACAGAGAGTTTGTCTGATCTGTGTCCAAGAATTCATATAATAGGATTTATTAGTTGAGCTTTCTTTTAATCTTCAATTGTTCTTGGTATATTTAATGAGAGAAAAATACGTAAAGCCTGACTTTTCTATTAGATCAATCTTTATCTGATAAATATTTTGAATTCTAGTTGCCTTCTCTCTGCTTAAGCAAGTTCTGAATTTGAGCAAAAAGGAAAAAAACCTTCAGTACCCCAACTGGAGATATGTAGTGCAAGTAGGAGAGAGATTTTATTTTGCTGGGTCTGAGTAGGTTGTTTCCTCTAAAACTCTGGATAATTCTGTCACTTGTCCCTGGTTTCCCCCTTCATTCCCAAGACTGTACAAAATACAAAGGGGAATTTTGAATGTAGATAAGGAGGAAACTGTTTTTCAGTTTTCTTGTTGAGATACAATACTGCTCTTGCAGCTTTGTAATGAGAATCTGCCAAAGGCATATTCCTCTTAAGAAAAAGCAAGCTTCCTGAACCTACCCCTGCCATTTTGTTATCAGTGTTTCTGTTATTACTGTGTTGTGCAGGTCTGGTTTTCATGGATGGTGTTAAATATGGAGTCAATATTTGAAGAAGATTCACAGCTTCGCAGAGTTGTGGAGGGGGAGTTAGTTATGAATGCTTCAACGCCTGATCAAGCTTTGAAGGTAAGAGCACTGTTCATCTGCTTTTATTAGAGAGAACTACTGAAGAAAAGTGTTCTCTTGTATTGTTAAGTTTTTCTCATGTGCTTTTTCTTACCAAGATAAAAGCATACCTAATGCTTTATATGATTGGCTTTCCAGGAGAAAATACACTTCAGGGAAATTTCCCTTTATGTTTTGAACTGAATGTTTGAAAACTACCTTGCAAATATCTGTTTTTTAATATACCATTATGTACAGAAAGCTTCAGTCACTAATTAGTGTTCTTACATGATTTTCTGGATCATCTGAATTCCTCATAATCTTCAGTGGATTTACTCTCTATCATTGAGATGGGAGTGCAGATACTCTTATTTTACAGGTGGGAAAATGTGTCTATAGTTCAAAGAACATTCCTCAGACGATCTGAATTTTGCAGAAGTTTGGCCTTTACTTTTCTCTGTATTTGCTGAATTATCTTCCAAGACTTTCAGGACTGTTTAGGTCTTTCTCTTAACAAGACAGTCAGGTGTGCTGTAAGCCCTGTTGCAGCATTTTCCAGGTTCTTTGCCCAAATTGATTTAGAAAGTCTGGAATGAAGCAAGTGGAAACCAAAGCTGTCCAGTCTCAAAGTGTGAGTTTTGGCCCATCCTTCATCTCCACTGTTTCAACGTGTTCTAATGAAGAAGGTACCCTAGAAGCTCTATGAAAATAGGTTTGCTTTGAATACATCCAGACTGGTGTGTCTTGCATCCTTGGAGGCTAGTCCAGAGGACATTTTTTCCCTTGGCTTGCATGTCTTGATTTACCTGGAAAACAGTGAGATAGTATGTGGGGGGAGTGTGTGGAAAAGGGTGCTGAGGCTTCCCAAGGTGTAGGGTGGGGGATGAGGTAGTGACAGGGTCTGTGCCAAGATGTGGGAACTCAGAAAAGCCTCCCATTCACCTGCTTCAGGCACAGCCCGTGTGAGCTTGGTGCATGACTTCAGTGATTTAGTGGGTCCATGGAGTAGAGTTCTGTGTTGCTAATACAGCTCATACATTGCATTTCCTTTGTTCTGCTTTTGCAAAAAGAAAAATATATTATTCTTTCTCCTTCTGTATTCTTTCTTCACATTGGTTTTACATCACACTTTAGACTTGCAATAGTACTGCATGGAATGTAGTCTGGAAAAAGTGAAAAGTGGTAACAGGCTGTAGGATTCTGTGTCTTCATGTGGCTTAAGATTGTTGTTTTCACTGGATGGAATGTGCTGTGCTTCACTGCTGCTGCTTTGTTCTGTAACACCGCCGGTCTTATGGATGTCTAAAACAGGAACATCTACCTCTGTGAGGAAGAACAGTAATTAAGTGTAATTAATATCAATGGCCCATATGTTGGCCTTCCATTCATGCTAATTTTTTTTGTAAGCACCAGAGGTGTAGCCCTGGCCTTTAACAGCTGCCCCACATAGCTGTGAGCTGGGCAGCTCTCCCACTAAGACCTGTAACAGATGTGCAAATGTTTCCAAAGTTTTCTCTTCTGTAATTGCTGAATTTTCACGCTGTGCTAATCTGTTGGGTGAAGCTGTGACAGCCTGTTACGGGGAACCGCAGCAGAACATTTGCCCGAAAACGTTCTTTTTTGCAGAAAGCGCAGACCCAGCTGAAGCTGCCCATCGTACCTTCCCTGCAGAGGCTCATGATTTACCGCTGGGCTCACCAGGCCCTGGCTACCCCTGCCGATCACCCTCTCATGCCGCTAATCTGGCAGAAATTCTTCCTCCTTTACCTTCACCGGCCAGGACCACAATATGGGTGAGTCTGATCATAAGAGCTCTAACGGAATGGCAAGCACTGATAAGTCTGCGCTGCACGTGAGATTAGTAAGTGGCTCGCACTAAGGTGGTGTCTGAAAGCAGCGGGTACCAGCGACTTCTCTAAAGAGTCAATTTGTTTGCAGAGATGCTGATGTGACACTCGCACCAAGGCTTTGTTGTGCTTTTTTGTTCATTTTTAGATTACCTGTAGATGGCTGTATCGGAAGACGTTTTTTCCAGAGTGTAGCTCAGGTTAACTTCCTGAACGAAATGAAGCAGCGCTTAATAGAGGTTGCAGACTTCCACCACGCTGCCAGTAAAGCGCTGAGAGTGGAGAGTCCCACGGAGGGCAGCGACAGATCACCAGAGAAGGCGAGCTGCTCATCGGATTACCTGACTTCACCAGAACTGCATAAGGAACTTGTCAGGTAAAAAAAAATCCTGCCCGGTTCAACCTTGTTCAGCGCAACCACCTGAGCAGCTGCTAGGGCATAGTCTAGCTGTGGGAGACGTGAAGGGACGTGACCCTCGGCTGACTTAGATGTACCGCAGGCACTTGTTATTTGTGGTGGTGAAATCTGTTCCTCTGTTGTTACAACTTGATTAAGGGAGGGCTGATTTTACTACTAAAAGTAAAACCTGGTTGATAGACTTGTCCATAGGGGAGAGCTTTGTTTTTTAATTAATGACATCCCTGTACTGGTAAAATATGTGTTGTTTAGACATATCTGCTGCTGGTATGTACATCACCAGCTATAAATGTGAAGTGCTACTTTGTGTGTATACATCTATTTGTCACAGGCTAGGGCCCAAACTGAAGTCTAAATAAGATTACTTCTCCAGGGAATTTACTGGCTGTTTCAACGCGTGATTTAATTAGTGCAGTTTGCCCAGTTATCACACTAAAGTTGAGCGGTGACAAGCGTGTGCTGTGCCAGCTGGGAAGTGATATGTCTGCTTAACCAAAACATTAGCACAAGACTGTTTCCTTGTGTTGGAGTAGGCTAAGGAGGTGTGTGTGGTCGCTCACTGCAACTCAGCCGATGAACGCTCATTTTTGGAAGGAGGGGTAACTTTGAAAAACCACATAGCTCACGCACAATGGAACTGTAGCTATGCTGTTGAGAAATTTGTGGTTCTGTTATACATAGACTTTTGGTTTGAGAAGTCTACCTTAAGAAATATTTGCAGTATTATAGTATCTTGATTTTCCTAGAAACTGTAGTTGAAGGGATTATTTGAGGAGAGTCCTGTGTTCAGGGAGTTTGGGCATACAGAGTCTGAGCTGCTTGTAAGTGCTTGCCCCCAGCAATCTGTAGGTTCTGTACAAACAAACAAGGTGGATCATAAATCCTCCTTGGTCATATGTGAAAAATAATCCAGAGATGCTCACTGCATGGAACTTGATTAATATTTTGTCAGTCTTTCATTTCAAAGGAGTTCCTCGCTCCAACGTAGAACCAGACTGCTCTATGGCCAAGTAAATCTTATGCTCAGGAAGTCAGACCACCTAGACAGGAGGGAAGACATTGGTAGAGTTCATAAGGGCTTACTCTTAGAACTAGACTACTTCTGTTTTTTCACCAATGACACTGATACAGAAAACGGGAGTTTGCTAGTGGTATTTAATACCACAGTGCAAAGATTTAATGGTATTCTAGTTACCCCTTGTATTTAATCAGGAAAGCTTGGATGATATGATTATAAAAAGTGTACCCCTTAGTAGAGTGATGTCAGTTGAAGAAAGAAGTATATTTATGTTGAAGTACAGTGTTAGCAGAGGAGGAAATGGGAATAAACTAGCCATGAATTTGAGCCTGACAAGAAATTAAAAAAATGTAACTCGTGTGTGAGCTTTTAGAGCAGGGACTCTAGAGAAGTTATGGGGTGAGAACACAAACTTGCTCAGATGTACTCTTTTTTTTTTTTTTCTCTTTATTGATCATTTGAATGGCGTTGTCAATATGATTCCCTCACATAAGAGACACTTCCACTCCTGGGTCATGTTTGCTAATTTGCATAAATGTTTTCCTTTTCAAAATTTGTCTTGTTACTCTTGGTTATTGCCTTTTATATTTTTCTAAATAGCTTTTTTCCACTGCAGATCTTAGAACTGATGCTTAGTATGTTAGTCACAAAGTGTCTGAAACATCTGTGTTTTGAGACATGTCACCTTGGAGCATAATTTGTTACCTTAACTGTAAACCCCAGAAAGAGACTGCTGTGTAATACATGCTATGCATACAATTAATGTTCATTGATTTTTTTCTTTTTTTTTTTCCTTCTCAGGCTTTGTAATGTTTTTGTTTTGTGGTTGGAAGAAGAGAGTTTCCAGAAAGGAGACACATACATTCCTTCTTTACCGAAGCAATATGATGTACATAGACTTGCTAAAGTCATGCAGAATCAACAGGTGCAGTGCTAATGATGCTGGCAATCTGGGATGCAAAATTGACTTCCCTTTTTAAAATGGGTCCTCCAAAGCAGTGAGAGACGTGGTATCGCTGGTCTTTAATACGTGTACAGCATGTATGATACCTTCACAGCTCTAACGTTTTTCCTATAAAACCTGTGCTATCCCAAACTGCCTTCCTTTGTATTTGAGCGAGGACTCGTGAGTAGATTCTTGCATATCTTAGTGACAACACAGTCCTTATTCTGTACTATTCTGTAATTCTTTTTATGTTCTAAGATAATTTTAGAGAATTATTGGAAGTTGGAACTTCAAATGACAAAAGACTGGAAGCCAAAATCTGCTCGTGTTGTTAGTTTGTAGTATGTGGGTTCAAACATAAGTTAGCAAGCAGGAAGTGTATGTTATTCTGTCCAGTAAGCCTAAGGAGTTATTACAGTTAAAAGGCCTGTGACAGGGAGATTTTGGAAGGGTGTCTCCTCATGGCTGCTTTATTTTTATTCCTCCAGTGTATGTGACGGCTGCAAATGCAGCCTGCTTTAGCCTGACCGCAGTTCATCATGCCGTGTTTCAGTCTATCTTGGTTTTCTCTGTGTTCCTCTTTTTGGAACTGAGTTTTAATAATCCCTACCCTTTATCTCTAATTTGTTAGAACTGGTACTGTGTGCGCTTGTCAGATTTCTTCTCTAAGTGTCATCAGTGGTTTTCAGTGGCTTATCTGTTTATGTGATAAAAATTTTGCACCTTTTTTCTTCAGTTTAGATTTTCTTTTTCCCTAGTAATATTTTCCTATGACTTAAACTGCAGTGTCTAGTTTTTTTGTACTGACTTTAGTTCCCCAGCTACTAGGATAGATGCACAGTATATGGAACCGACCAAAACGGGAATGATAATTTAATTTTTTGTGCCTTAGGATTTGTGGATGGAGTATGTCAATATTGAACTCATACACCATGAGTTTCAGGAAGCTCTAAACCTTTGGCTGCAGGTTCAGCTTGAATCACATACAACCTGTGTTTCTGCAGGGCAAACAGACTTCACCAACCCTTTATCAGGTAAGCTGTAAGAATATTTGTTAATAAAACTTGATCAGAAAGAATTATGAGCATGTTGAAGCACAGTTTCTTTAGGAACGTAATGAAGTCTGTGAATAAAGATGTTAATACAGTTTGTTTTGTATGGGTACAGTATTTTGCATGAAATTTCATGGTGTTATCACTAAGATGCCGGTGTGAGAGGCTAACATCGATGTTTTTGGTTTAAAGTTTGCCCCATCACAGAATAGCAGGTGATGTTGTGTCTAGAGCTTTGTGGGTGAGCTCCACCAAAGATTCCTCTGCACAGAGCATGCAAAAAACACTGTCACTGAAAACAAAGATCTTTATTGTTTTTTTTTTTGTTGTTGTTATTCCAATGTCTATCCCTGGAATTTTGGCATGGTGAAAGGGTTGTTCTAGCACAGAAGGGGATAATAGTTGTCATAGTAGGTATATTTAGGATATGGTGAGACTGAATTTTTTTTGGAGGCTGATTGAAAAAGGGGAGGGAGGCAATAGAAGGAAACTGAAATGGTTTCAGAGGTGAATTGGCATTGTTTGGGCAAAGAAACTGAGTGGGAATCAACAGGAGGAGAGAGCTGACCTGGAGAGAGGCTGTACTTTGGGGAGGAATTGGAGCTGAGGAGACTAAAGATGAGGCTGAATTGTAGGGAAAAGAAGATGAATTTGGCTTGGCAGCCTGGGTCTGGGAGCCTCTGTCAGGAGGGGAATAAATGGGGTGATAAGAGGAAAACTGGAAGGGTAGAAGGTAGGATTCACTGGGGGAAACAAGAAAAGCAATGGGACCTTGGATCTTAATGTTGTGTGGTGGAGCTGGTCGTGAAAATTAGTTCCGTAAAAGAAACTTTGTCAACAAAAATAGGAAGATTAGTTAAGTGATTTTTTTTTTTAAAGGTGTCGTGGTTTAGGCCAAATTGGCTACTGGGGACCTAGGGGACCCCAGATAGGACCGACAGATGCTCCCCTCTACCCCTCTTCAGAGAGAGAGGTAGAGGAGGAAAAAGAGACTTATGAGTTTAGAAAGAACTAAACTACTTTAATGAAATATTAATAATAAAATAAAAAGAAATAATGAAAAATATATACAAAACCGTATCAAGCTCCCGAGATGACAATCACGACACCGGCTGGCACTGGGCCAGTCCCAGGCTGGACTCGGTGACGGAGGGGAACCGGATTCCGGATCTGGATTCAGGATCGGGATCACAGGCAGACGAACAGAGTCCTCCTCAGACATCAGCCATTGTAGGAAGAGACAAGAGGGGCAAAGAGGGGGCCGACCCTTTGATCCATCAGCTTTTATACTGAGCATGATGCAGATGGGATGGAATACCCTGTTGGTCAGTTTTGGGTCACCTGTCCTGTCCGCTCCTCCCTGCAGGTGGGACCCTACTATGTTTTTCGCTTCCGCCCTTCCAACGGGGCAAACAACAAAGTTGGTTGGCCTTGGGGGTTATAGCAACAAGTATAAGCAGGAGCCTCTCTGCATACCATGCCTGGGCAGCAGTTATAAACATTGGTCTTATCACTCTGAGAAAATGAGCATTTGTCTGCACAATATGCTGTTAATTTCAGTAGTTAGAAGAGGCCCAGCTAAGAAGCGAAGTTACTGAACAAAATTGGTTCTGTTTTACCTCAAACCAGGACAAAAGGGAAGAATCCTGAGAAATATTTGTCTGCTGCTAAAAATATTTCATGCAAAACCCCAATGTTTTTGTTCAGTTTCTCCTAAACTTTTCTTATTGACAAACCTCCCTTCTGCTTTCTCTCTTAGCCAAAGAGAGGATAATGAATAATTTGAAGAAGTTTGATACTCCCAAGCCCCTTCTTCCACTCCAGACCATGAAAGCTCCTGTGCCAGTTATTTCCTCTGCCAGTCTAGTAAGTCAGAAAGAAGCAATTCAGCTCATGCGCATGGACCTTAACATCTTGCAGCGACATGCCAAGTAAGACATCGCTGTTTCCTTCTGCCTCAGTGGCACGTCTAGCAGTGTCTTCAGGTGCCCTTTGTAGTGACCTCATTTGTGGTGTTGGCACAAGACTGTCAGTACTTGACTTCTGCTTCTTGTCCCATTTTTTTTTTTTCGTCCTTGGCTATAATGTTACTTTTCCAGTCCTTTAAGGTAAGACTAATTGTCTTATCTAATGACTGAGATTACATCAGCTGATACCTAACTTCTATAGTTTCTTTTCTCAATTGGCATACAAAATAAAGCTTCCCTTTAGCCTTGATTTGTTGACAATAAGTTAGTTAACCTTTGTTGACTAATGTAGTAGCTGCAGTATAAAGCACTGGAACCCCCAAGAGAGACATCTGATTTCTGGGACCATTGCCTTTGTGAGTGAAAGAGAATTTCTGTTTCTAATATTCCTAAGAGAACCCAGCTGAATTGTTTTCAAACACAGCTGATGAATCTATAGCTGTTCTCACCCACTGTAGTCATTTAATAAAAATACTATAAACCAACCCCAAACTTGCTAAGCCCAAGAGATGATGTGTCTAAACAATTCCAGCAGCAATTTTAGGTGGGCTTTTTTTGTTGACTGAATCATCCCACAGTCCAGCTTTTGCTTGTCTGGTGGAAAATTACATTTCCTACAGAGAGTGATCTATTTAATTTCCTTCTAGGTTGTCATATAAAATAATTCAAAAGAACTCATGCAGACTTGAGTAGTTTTGTTCTTAGGAACCTATTTCTTTATTACTTTGAAGTGCGATTACTTTGAAGTTTTAACTCAATTTCATTTAATAACCTTTTATGTTTTCTAGGAAAGTGTCACTAGTCTTTGTACAGCACATTAAATTGAAGTCTCATCTCTTGCTTTTAAATTCTTAGTATTACTGTTTTCAGTAAAGATTTTGGTAACTTTATTAATAAATGCTTTTCAGAACTGCAGCGCTCTGGGAATCTCAGCATGTTGCTCTCAATAGTGAAATACTGGACACAGTACCTAAGCTGTATGTCAATCGGGAAGAGCAGATCACCCTCCACTTGGAGTGCCGGGGAACTTCAAATAAAGGCTGCCAGGGAGCAGCTTTTGTAACAATCCAGGTTAGAGACGTGGCATTGCTTCTATTCTGGGGCTGTTGGATGTGGATAATGAAAGTGAGATGACTGAATGGTTACAAGAATGGTAGCAGTTGACCAAAATGAATCCATACACATATAATAGTTACCTGAAAAACCTAATATGTAATGCTCAAAAGGACACACAGATCAACAGCTGAAGAACAAATTGTTGTGTAAAAATTGTTTTGCTCACAGTGTCCACTCTAAACTGCTTCCCAATGTGGGAATGTCGGGATATGCTCACTGATACGAATAGAAGCATGATAATATTTGTAGAAATATTCCCATGTTGCTTGGTATGTGAATTTCCTGATCCCCTCTAAGTTTCAGTCCCTGTGGATTAAAAGTCCTGCATAAAAGACATGAATTGTATTAGTGTGTGATAATTAAATAGGAACATGACCAAGGATGTGTGCTTGGGCAAGATGTACAAAGTCTGATCAAAACTCTCAGGAGAAAACCATCTGTATTCAGAGTTCTCTTACTGGGCTCTGCTTCATTTTTACAAATAGGTGCAACGTTGAAGAATTTTAGCAAAATATATTATTCTGAAATGAATATGTGTCTTTTTGTCATTCAGTTTGAAGGGAAACATAAAAATGAAGCAGTGAGTCAGCAGCTTCATGCTTTGCGTAAAGAAGTGAGACAACTGCAGGCAGAAGCTACGAAGCCACCTTCTCTGGGTGTTGTGGAAGCAGCAGTACATGTGGAAAATTTTATAACGTAGGTTGTTCAGACACTGTTTTAGGTAGTGATGTTTTATATTTCTTTTTCTGCATGTTAGAGCTAAAATGTGGAACCTGTTTGTGTGTTTTTCGTAATGCTCGTCAGCTTGGGTCATCAATAGAGCTGGAATCCTGAGACCTGTATGTGTGACACAGACCTCTAAAGGAACAACTCTCTGTTATCAGAAGAGCTAACGGCTGGTCGTTGAGCCTCAACAGGGCACACAGTATTGTTTTCTCTTTTGATTTATTGTATTTTGTGTTCGAATAACCCTTCTAACCCTGCAAAAGCACATTGCGTGATGACAGGGATGCTATGTTAAACTTCAGGAAACGGCAAACTTGTACCACAGCTGTCTCAGCCGTAGGCTAAACTCCATGTTTTTAGTATCTCTGTCTAGATTTTCCCTGTTATAGTGTGGGACATAGTTCTTGAATAGAGAGTTATGAATTGAAGTAGCTTTTCAATATATGCAACAAAATGATGCAGTGGAAGAGGACTATATAATATCACTTTTTTTGGTGGGGTGACTAAATGGATTAGGCCAAGGCTGCCTTCCTCTTGAAGACCTTTTAGAGTTCATCCCAGAGCTCCAGTTTTGCAACACCATTCTTCTTAGTCTCCTAGATTTCTGCTGGGATTCTTTTTAGTGTAGTTGGTTTCCTACAGAGTGTACTCACTGTACAAGTTAAAATATTTGGTTACTATTCCTACACGTTCATTCTTGATCATTAATCTGAAAAATTCATGGATGGGCTAGTTCTTGAGCATACATCTGTGGAACTGCATGTTCTTCAGATGTTTTAATTTGGACTCAGTGGAGATGGGGGTTTGAGCTCAAAACATTTATTTGGTAATACACAAGAAAAGATTGATTCTGTTTTAATTCTTTTATTGCTGAGCCTGTTAAATAAAATGAGGTAAACTTTCTTGCAGTGCAAATGTAGTTGAGATGGCCTAAGAACATGATTTGAGGGAGAAATAATCTATTGGAACTATGCTGTGAAAAATCTTTTGATAATCACCTTCTGACTCTGATTATGGAGGCTTTCTAAGGTTTGGAGGTACCCATTTCAGTCAGCAAAATTACTTGAGCTAAACTTGGGACTGTTCAGCCTGGCTGTGAGGAGGCTCAGAGGGTTCTCATCAATATATAGAAATACTTGAAGGGAGGGTGCAAAGAAGATGGAGCCAGGCTCTTGTCAGGGGGGCCCAGTGACAGGACAAGAAGCAATGGGCACAAACTGAAACACAGGAGGTTCCCTCTGAACATCACGAAATGCTTGTTTTACTGTGAGGGGTGACACAGGCTGTCCAGAGAGGTTGTAGTGTGTCNAACGCTTTTTTACTGTGAGGGGTGACACAGGCTGTCCAGAGAGGTTGTAGAGTGTCCATCCCTGGAGGTACTCAAAAGCCATCTGAACGCAGTCCTGGGCAACTGTAGCTGTAGATGGCCCTGCTGGAGCAGAGGGGTTGGTCCACATGTCCTCCAGAAGTCCCTCCCAACCTCAACCATGCTGTGATTCTGTGAACCCAGAAATACCCATCTCAAGGCTGTATATTGGCAAGAAACCTTTATTGTCACGGATTATTTTCCATACATAAATTTAATCTACCCTTTTTTTTTCTTTTCAGGGCCTTAATAAACATATACAAGGTGCAGCCTGTGCCTGCAATTAAGAAAGTCGGAATTAGTTTGTTTTTTATGTTAGTGGAGTATGTGTGTGATGAAACTCAACGCAATCCTCCCACAAGGCAGTTCTTCACATCCTGCATTGAGATTCTAGGACAAGTGAGTTTATTCTCTCATTTTTGGGTGCCTAATGCTTATTCCAATTGCCTGCTAATTTTGGGGGTCTAAACTGTTCAGAAGCCTGAAAATTGACTTCTGAGCTTCTATCCCATTTTCCTTTCAATTGATTGTACAATATAAACAGTCTTTAGGAGAGTTTAAGCTTGCACATAAGCAAAATAAAAACTGTTGCTCTGAGATGCCTGCTTAGTGCTAATAAATGCTCATTATGTTAGTTAAATGCTAAGGTAGGCTGGATTTTGGGGCAGATAACTAAAGTTTGGGTACTTCCAGTATGTAAAAGAGTGTTTTGGCATGAAACTTGCTGTTACTGATCACTTTCTAGCTGATATCTTGTCAACTTCTGTATTTAGACACCTCTCTTCTGCAGCCTTGCAGTATTCTTTGTGTAGAGAGTTAGCCAGAAGTTTGCAGGTAGAGAACATAAGTGCTTGTTGTTAGTGGTAATGTTTGCTGTAGGGAACACATTATGCGGGTGCTCTGAGAAAAAGCATTGGCCTCTGCTTTGGATCTAGGTATTTATTTTCATCTCTTACATACAGTTTGTTTCCACGTGCAGCTGTCCTTCAGCGCCTTGAACAGCTGAAGTGATGAAAAGCTCTGCATAGCTGTAGTGCTGTTTAAATTTTTCCTAGTTTCAGGCAGCGCTGCTGAAATCTGGATTCTCTTTCTTTTGCTATCCCATTGGAAAAATTGTATTTCTAGGTATTTTTAGACAACATGTGTGGTCACAAGGGCTGTTCTTAAGTGTGCTAGGGAAACGTATTTATTTTACGTTATATCTTGTGGAATACCAGTTTTTAGTTGATGTCGATCTCATACAATCTGTCATTTTTGAGAAAAAATTCCTTTTTAAAAAAGGACCAAAATTATGGTTGTCTTGACAAAAAGCTGTGTTTTCCAATAGATTCACACTGGGCCATTTTTCTCACCTTTCCTGATTTTCCTCAGGTGTTCATCAGTGGGACCAAGTCAGAGTGCAAACATCTCCTCCAGACAATCCTGCAGAATCGAAGGCTCTGTACTCTCCTTTCTCCTTACTTCACTCCTGTTGCCTCTCCCAATGAATTTGTGACTTTATACGAAAAAGTTGTGGCCTTTCTGAGTGAGGATAACAGTGATGTTGTCTTCATGCTGCTGACAAAGGTAGAGTACTCATCACCACTGCATGTGGTTTGTGGGTTGCTTTAGTGGGTGTTCTTTCCCCAGAAACTGTGACTTTAGGCTAAGGAAGAAAGCGGTGCAAATCTGGTACTTTAAAATAACATTGACAGGTTCTGCAGGTCTGTGTTGCTCATCCTGAATGGTATGTGTTGTATTTCAGCTCAAGAGGAGTTGGAGGCAAAAGCAAACAGGAAGCTTAAACTAGCTGTTCCTAGCCCAGACACTATCAGTATGTGCTTCCTATGGTTTGCTCTTCAGTGCGCTCTTCCTCCTGATAGGAAATTAAAGCAGGCTCTTGATGGCTGCTTCTGCCTGATATCTCTGCAGGGGCATTCATCAAAATAGCCAATGAATCCCAGGTATCATAAAAATAAAAACAAACAAAATAATTACAGTGACTGAATCTTCCACCTCTGTGGTGGGAAGGACATGTGTGCCACATACGCGATCTTAAAACATACAGAGTTAGGTAAGAGCAAGTGATTTGGACATCTCTTGTTTCAGGGCTGCATGATACTGTCGGCCTGTATTGTCAGTGGAGAAATTACTGTTATAGACTTTGATATCACTCTGGTTCTCTTAATTAGTTACACAGAGACAGGGTTTGACAGCTGTGAATAGCAGGCAGCCTGTTTTGGGCATGACTGATCTGTCCTTAGTGGCAATGATCAGCATTGTCCCTGCTGACCTAGGTCTGAACAGATGGCCTAGGGGCGACAAATGCTTTGCACCTCTATCTGAAAATGTATGGACTATGGCAATTAGCCCAGTCCAATGCTTGTGAGTGTGTGTTTGGCAGTGGTACTGAAGCGTGGAAATTCATAGGCATCTTTATGAATCTGAGGACCGCTGCCAAGGGTTGTTTCATAAATTCAGGGACTTCTACAATATGCAAAATCATAACCTTTGGAGAGCGTTACCTTGGTTTTGAGTTGGGGCTAATGAGGTGCAAGTTCATTAGGTTTTTCTTAAATATATTAACACTACAGGATTTTTTTATTTTTCCCTTGACAATTTCTCCCTTCTCCTAAAGGTGTTGTGGCTGTTAAAGCTCCTACTTACAAATGCTTCCTGTCCTCTCTTCTAGTTTGACCTTACACAATGGTTAAGCGTTGCTAAGCCACCTCTATCTGAACGTACCAAGCTTCTGGAGTCTATTCACTTGGCTCTCAATGCATGTGGCCTCGAACCTGAAGAAGATATTTTGATGCCATTTAATATCTTCTGCAAGCATTGGACTAACCTTCTCCAGTATCAGTTCCCTGATCACTATAGTGATTTCCTAAGGTTATTTGTGCAAAGTGAGTATCTGAATTGATACATACTAAGCCTTTCATACAGGACTCTTCTGGCTTAAAAATCTAAACTGCATGCAGTAGAGGTAAATAGCAACAGATACGGAATGATTTAAACTTTCTTAAGTTTCTGTATGCACTTTTATGTGCATGCTCTGTGATATGTTTTGATTAGACACATATTAGCACTATTAGGAAGAAACATTCTGCAGACCGAAGTACACATATCAGTGACAACAGATTTTCAGCCTGTATTACAGGAGAAGGATGGAGGAAAGGTTTCTATTAATGGAAGCACTTACTAATTATAATTATGCCACAGTCTGTAATGCAGCATCCTTGTTCTTGAGCACCCTTCAATGTCAAACTGAGAACTGGAATTATGGAGACCTGGGACTGATAGTGAAATCTGCTGAAAATGTCCTGGTTGACGTTAGATTCTACCTATAATCTGATGTGCCTCTGAAAGAACAAAAGTACTTTCTGTCAAACCATACATGCTGAGGCAGCAACTGTCTCTTAATATGTGTTTGCAGCCAGGGATGTACTCGGTGCCTGGGAAACTCTCTAAGAAAAGAGCATGTGGATGCCAAAAGGGGAATGTTAAATTACTTACGTTTGGGAATCAGAGAGTTTTTTCAGCCTTAAACTTGGGGCTTTCATGCCTTACCTTTTCTTTCTGTGCAGTAGGGAGCTCTAATTTCAGCCTTTTCTGACTCATGTTGAGAAAGGGACTAATATCCTTGCCCTGATTTTCACAAATGCATTCCCTTCTCTTTTTCCTAAGGCTCATCAGAGCAGCTTCTAAGCCCTGACTGTTGGAAGGCATCGCTTAAAGCTTTAGGATGTGTTTCACCAGTGACTGAACAGGGAAGCTTCAAGAAAAGTGATTCTACTGAAAGTCCTGTCTTGCGGGATGCTGCAAAAACTCTCCTCTCTGCAGAACAAGTGAGTGCCTCTTTGGTTGATTTATTATGGTTTTCAGCTGAAACGGATGCCCATCAGTGACAAATAACACTGCTGCGCGGTCTTTCTGTAGCTGATTAATAGTTTCCTTCTTTTTACAGGTTAGAGAGACAATAGAATGGCTTTCCACATCTTTCTGCAAACTCCGACTGGCTTCGATGGACTTCAGGACTTTTGGCCTGTTTTCAAAATGGAGTCCTTATGTGGCTGAAGTGAATACATTTCTGGAGTATCTTATTAAACAACTTATTGACACTGAATTTGCTAATTTAGCCCAAGAGCCTCTTGGCAGTAACAGAATTCTATCAGGTAATGTGTCTTTTAAGCAAATTACTTAAGAACAGGCACTCAGTTTCTTCAATTTCCTCTGTTAAAGACCATTTAAATATACAGTAAAATCTTCTTACTCTGCATTTGTACAGTGAATGGGACATTAAAATACAGACCGGAAACGTTAATGCTACTTCATGGCCATGTGGGACTTTATCTTTATGCTTGTTGGAAGAAGCTTGTTTGTATTTAAGCTTGCTTTAAAATTATTTTATGAAGAGATCAGACTTTCTTCAAAGAAAAATACAGTCTTTGCACTCAGCAGAGGTTTGGGAACGAGGGACTACTGAATTTCATTGTGATGTGATTTTGATTTGGAGAAAGTTGCCAAAACACCTTTTATTTTAGTATAAGCAGGTTTAAAGTATGAATCATTACCCCCACAATCTCAAATGTCTTAAAATGATACTAATAAAACATCTAAGCAATGCAAAGTGGTTATGATTGTTGTATAAAACAATCAAATTGTTAACCAGAGTTACTAATAAGCATATTGTATTTTAAATTTTTATTTGATGGGGAAGAACTGATTAAATATTGGAATAAGCAAAGGACATTGTATTCAAATTTGGAAAAGTGTAGTATGTTCACTGTTGCTAATTTGAGGAGGAAAAAAAAAAGGAACTTCTGGTTTTATTTTCTTCTAGCATTGCAGTCCTTGTATTCAGTCATTGCTGGACTCTTTAAACCGTGGATACTCGTCTTGGATAAGGAAGATGCAAGGTATATGTTGCATTTTAAAATTAAACGTGTTTTTCCTCAAGTAAGGACTTTAACCCTATAAGAAAATGGTATTCATTGTTATCTGATTTTTTTTTCTTATTCATGTCTGTATTGTGACCTTCCATTAAATAGCTCTGACTTGTGTCATATCCTTAACAATTACAGAACTAATTCATGAGTTTCTTAAGTCAAATTTTCCAAGACTTGGATTGAGTAATTATATTTCTTGTATCTAAAATAACCAAGCTCTGATCAGGAAGCAGAGATGATAAAAATATGAATTGCACTTAGTTCCGGAAACACTCAAGTTTATATTTTAGATTCCTTTTTTTTTATTTTCCGTAATACTGGTAATTCCTTAGCTTAAAACAAAACAAAAAAGCCAAACAATTACAAACCCAAATGCCAGTGGTATGTAAAGAAACGTTGGACCAAATCAGTCCTATGATGATCTACTGTCTTGTGTTCCTCTGTCTTCACATGGAGAGTTGTTTGTAACGTTATACGCTTAAATTTGACTTTCTTCCAAAGCCAAAAGCTTTTTGAACTGTGAGTGCATCTCCAACATTTAATTAGAAGGTTGACTGCAGGTGGTATGTGGTGTCATTCAGAAATTCCTGTGTTTTGGTATTTCAGTTATGAAATGTCAAACAAGTAATCTCTGCTTACTCAATGGTATTGTGGCTCTTGAATGTGACATTAAAATATGTACCTCTCCTAAGGAAGAAACAGGCAGTTCTAAAGAGCTGAGTTTGAGTGAAAGGACTGCTGATACCTGCTCTATTGCTTTTCTGTGTACTACCTACTGTATTGATTTACTGTGCTTTAGAATATTTAAATTGTTTAAGTGTTTATAGTCTGGTAACTTAACACTGAAATTTGTGTTGCTTCACTCCTTTTAAGTAACCAGTCCTGCTACCCGTGGTTGGAGAGCGACACTCCTGTAGCAGCCACCATGGTCTGTTTGTTTACAGATTGCATCAAGCTTTTGCATGAGAGCTTTAAAGGTGGGTGAAGTCCACGCTGTTTTAATGTAGTGGCACTTTCTGTTCTATCGGACCAAAAAGGATTTTTGATTGAGCTGTGGGACGTGAAGGGATTTTGTTTGTTAAGAACTTCTAGCCAAGATGATCACTGCAGCGGTACCAGGAGCATTTCTTTATTTCATCCTTAAAAGACAGCTGTTTTCCTTGGCAAAGGTAGACAACATGTTTCATAAGTGCATATCTGTCTGATAACAAAGTTAAAGCAAAACAAAGTGAGCTGTCATGAGAATGGCATGACTTCTTCATTCCAGGTCTGTATGTTGTTCCCATACAACATATGCAGTAGCATGTCACAATGACCAATACATGTGTCTCAACAGCTAGTCTTGGGGGTAGTTTAACCTCCAGGACTGATCACTTTGAGCTCCTATTTAGCATTTCTTATTGTGCCTAATGTGTAGTTAGACATAGGAATGAAAAAAAATAATTTCACAATACCTCTTAAAAACTTTTAGGGATGAACTAGGTTCAAACTTACCTTGTAAAAATAAATAATTAAAAATGACGTATTATTGTGTGTTTTATAAAATTTGAGATACATAAGATCTTTTTTTTTTAAAAAAAAACAACCACCACCACCAAAGGAACCCAACATAAAAGCAATGAAATTCTACATGGAAGGAGTATTTTATAACTTCAGATTATTGTCCGGCAACTCTTCAAAAGATCGAGGAAGGGCATGAAATCATAAGGTCCCCCACTTCTTGATTTGGAGAAAAAAAGACCTAAAAGCTTAATATGCTTTTTTTTTCTTTGACGACTATATTTTAGTATAACTTGTCTTTATGGCTTTTCATCTTCAAAATTGGACTTTCTTCTGTAATCAACTTTCCCTGATTTTTTTCTGTTGTTAATTCAGCTATTTTCTTTGATTCTAGATAAGCTGTTTCCAAGCCACCGTGGGGCTCTCTGGTTACATCTAATGCATTACTGTGAATGTTGCACAGCCCCCAAAATGCCAGAGTTTATTCTCTATACTTTCCATACTGAGTTCAGAAGGCTTCCATGGAAGGAAATGCATCCAGACCAGATGCTGATGGAAGAGTTCTTTAAAGTGAGTACACGGCATCTGTTGAATTAAGTTCATAATCAACGTTGCCCTTTAAAATAACTGGACAACTGGAGACAGTTCTTTTAGCAAGTAAGCTTTTAAAGTTTGTAGCATTCACAACTGCTCATTTTGCGATTCATTTTTGTGAAGGAGTGCTATTGAGTCTTAGCTGAAGTTGTGGAGAGCTGTAAAGTTGGCAGTATTTGTATTCTGTTATTGCTGCATCTGAATGTCTCATTTATTTTATATATATTTAATATGTTTTTAGTTAGAGTTAATATATTTTACTGTTGCCATGTGGTTCTCACTTCCAAGTTGTCTGAGACAGCGTAAAGCTGCAGATAGGTGTTGAAATACCCCAGGTTTTACTGCTTATCTGTTTGGGATGAGTTCTTCATGCAGTTCTAAACAGGCTCAGAGTTTCTTAGTTTCTCTTAGAGTGAAGAGAAATGGAGGTTAAGAGTTTGTAATAGATGGTTTCTTTCTGGTTTGCAGTAGCTTGGTATTCTGTAATGGTTGTCTGAGAGGCTTAGAAAGTTACATGTGCAACTCTTATGGTGTGTGCATGGGTAAAATGATGAAGTGGCATCTGTCTGCTCCTCTGCTGACCTAAAATGCTGCTGTGGATTTATAGTTGGCTAAGAAACTGAAAATTATGAAATATCTTACATGGTTTTATGTGCCTGTCTTTTTTTTTCTCCTTCCTAGATTGAAAGAGGCAGCCCCAAGAGTTGTTTCTTATTCTTGGGTTATGTTTTATGTGAAATAAACTGGGTCAGTGTCCTCTCTGATGCCTGGAATCCCAACCCTCCTCCTCAGACTCACAACATGATTGTCTGTTTGCTGTGTATGATGGTCCTGTTGGCAAAGGAGGAACAACTTATAGGCAAAGAGGTAATTTTTTTTGAAAGGTTCATACCTGTTTGTCTGAGCAGAAGAATAATCCTTTGCTAGCAAGGGCACAGGATGTAACTTATTTCTCATTTGCAGAATGATTAACTCTGAAGTGTTTTTTGCATAGGTAAAATACCTGAATAGTGTTCTAGAGATGGCCAAGACGAACTCCATATGTGGGGGATTTCGTATAACTTGTTTGAAAAAAGAAGAGCTGTTGTTCATTTTAAGCTTCTGTAGGTGCTGTGATCCAGTAGTGTTGTAAAGAGTAAACAAATAAATACCGACAGTTTCCTGGAGTTACAAAATGACACTCTGGGTTTTGGAAAGATCAAATATATATGTTACTTTCATTAGCGTTTAAAAAATTGTTGTTGTATAGAGCTACTGTGCTGTTTCTCCTTCTGTTAAGTATGAGATGCTGCACAGTATAGCTTTCTGGTCTCTTAGGCCAGGCCTTAATTAAAATGTCTGTTTCCTTTTCTCTTTCCTGGTTTTGGAGAGCCTTAGTTATAAGCACATGTGAAGTAGAGGTAGTATTAGCAAGAATTTACATGTGCATATATAATACATGTGCATATATATGTACATGTTATGTGCATGTGTGTATAGGTGCGTATGTATTGTGCATGCATATAGAATCATAGAAGCATAGAACGGTGTTGTGGTTTGAGCTGAACTGGCCACTGGGCTGAACGACAGATGCTCTCCCCTGCCTCCCTTTGGAGACCAGGACAGGTTGGAAGGGACCTTTAAAGGTCATCATCTAGTCCAACCCCCCTGCCACGAGCAGGGACACCTTCAACTAGATCAGGTTGCTCAAAGCCCTGTCCAACCTGACCTGGAATGTTTCCAGGAATGGGGCATCTCCCACCTCTCTGGGCAACCTGGGCCAGTGTCTCACGACTTTCACTGTAAATAAACAAAACAAAACAAAAAACAAAAAACAAACCCACAAAAACAACCCCCAACAACACCCCAACTCTTATTTATATCACAACATGCTGAGGGTACACTTGATCCCACTGTCTGTGTCATTGACAAAGATATTAAACAGTACTGCTCCCAATACGGATGCCTAAGGGACACTTCTTGTCGCTGATCTCTATCTGGACATTGAGCCGCTGACCACTACCCTCTGGATGCCACCATCCAACCAATTCCTTGTTCACCAAACAGTCCACCTGTCAAATCCATATCTCTCAGATTTAGTGAGAAAGATGATGTGGGGGACCATTTCAAAAGCCTTACAGAACTCCAGATAGATGTCCAGACATCCGTAGCTCTTCTGATGTAGTCAGATGTAGTCCACTGATGTAGTCACTCCATCGTAGAAGCCCACAAGGATGGTCAGGCAGGACTTGTCCTGGGTGAAGCCATGCTGGCTTTCTCGAATCTCCCTGTCCTCCATGTGCCTTAGCATAGCTTCTAGGAGGATCTGTTCCATGATCTTCCCAGGCACAGAGGTGATGAGGCTGACAGGTCAGTAGTTCCCAGGCCCTCCTTCCTACCCTTTTTAAAAATGGGTGCAATGTTTCCCTTTTTCCAGTCACCGGGGACTTCACCTGGCTGCCATGACTTTTGAAATACGATGGAGAGTGTCTTGGAAACTACGTCAACTGGTTCCCTCAGGACTCAGGGGTGCAGCTTATCAGGTCCCATAGACTTCTGTATGTTCAAGTTCCTCAGGTGGTCATGAACCTGATCTTCTCTTACAGTGGGAGGAACTTTGCTCCCCCAGTCCCTGTCTTGCGGTCCATCAGCTTGAGAGGTGTGGGGACAGAGGTTGCCAGTGAAGACTGAGGCAAGAAAATTATTGAGTACCTCAGTCGTCTTGTCCATTGTTACCAGTTTGCCAGTCTTGCTCATCAGAGGGGGTATGCTTTCTTTGACCTTCCTTTTCTGGCTGATGTACCTGTAGAAGCCCTTCTTATTGTTCTTTGCGTCCCTTGACAAGTTCAGCTCCAGCTGTTATATGTAATGTATGCATATGCAATATTATATATAACTTAAGGTGAAACCTTTTCTGGCAGACTGAGGGAAAAGAGTGTCTAGTGTCTGCCTGGTTTAATTAAGGCAGTCTGCCAGTGTGAGTGCAGGAGCAGCTTTTACTCTGGTGTTCATACCTGTGGTTCTGTGAGAAGAATTGGGAGGCTCACAGACTCACCTTTATTTTGTCACGACCAGTCACGTAAATCTCCGCTGGGCCTTGCTTCTTTTTCTGAGTGGCAAACATGAACCTGTCGAAGGGTGGTAAGAAATCATGCATTTATGAAAAACTTATGCCTAGCTCTGTCTCTTACTGTGCATGTTTGTGATGTTTTCCAACCTGATCTTCAGTACTGGACACACTTCAAGTTGGTTGCGTTAAGCACGACTCAGCAATGGGATTAGTCCCTGTGAGATTAGGAGCAGCACTTGATCTGAGTGTAGTTTTTTTCATAGCTGTCTGAAAGGAAAATATTTGTCTGCTTGAACGTGTTGTCTCAGGAGTTATAAATAAGTGTTGTTCAGTCCTTAGTCAGAACTGCTTTTGCAGATATTTATTTCTTACCATAAAATGCTCCCCTCCTAACTCCATGTGATGTGATGGCAAGTCACAACGATCTAACAACATCTTGAAGACCAGATATATCTTTAAGCAGCTTGTCACTGTCTGCCTCTGAGTTACTGGGTACAGATCACTTCATCTGTTGAGTCCTAGGTTGAGTTTTCTTGTTCCCTTGCTCTGAAGGGGGATTTGACCATCTCTGATTTCCCAGCGCTTTTCCCATTTATGGTTGCATTCCAGTATTTCTGAATTGTTGGAACAGGGAAGAGAAACACTGGGTGTTAGGTTGAACTTTCCAAAATCCTGCTTTTGCCAAGAGCTCTGTGTGGGTAAATCTAGCACAGTCTCATTCAGTCCATTGCTTCTGAAGGACTCTTGAAGATTACCCAGCACCTTTCAAAGAAGTCCCATTTCACATCTGCCAGCTTTCTCCTGCTCACATCGTCTTCCGTTTTCCATTTCCTCTGAGACATTACAAGATGCTGTGTCAACATGTCACCAGCAGCCTTTGATCAACATTGTGTTCCAGTTTAGGAAAATTACCAGAGTTCACATGCTTTGACCTGAATGTATTTGCTTATCAGAAGCTTCTCAAGCTTCAGAAGATACCTGTTTGTACATCGTATGAGTCAGCCTCAGGAATTCCCTCCTAGCCTCCAGCAACGTGTTAAACTGACACGCTGTCACTTTTTTTACCTCCCAGAACGCTCTTGTGACACCTTGACCTAAATCTCAAACTCTTTAGTTCTCTGCCCTATGTTCTAGTGTGTGAGCAACTTAAAAAGTACTTGATGTACCCATGCCACATTCTTATTGATGTAGAATCACTGGTAGTATGATGTAGTTGGGTTGGAAGGGACCTTAAAGATCATCTCGTTCCAACCCCCCAGCTATCGGCAGGGACACCTCCCATGAGCCCAGGTTGCTCAAAGCCCCTTCCAACCTCGCCTTGAACACCTCCAGGGATGGGGCAGCCACAGCTTCTCTGGGCAATCTGGGCCAGGGGCTCACCACCCTAACAGGAAAGAATTTCTTCCTAATATCTAATCTAAATCTCCCATCTCTCAGTTTAAAACTGTTCCCCCTCGTCCTGTGGCTCCACTCCCTGATCAAAAGTCCCTCCTCATCTTTCCTCAAGCCCCTTTAAGTTCTAGAAGGTGCTCTAAGGTCTCCCGAGAGCCTTCTCTTCTCCAGGCTGAACACCCCCAACTCTCTCAGCCTGTCCTTGTAGGAGAGGTGCTCCAGCCCTTGGATCATCCTCGTGGCCTCCTCTGGACTTGCTCCAGCAGGTCCATGTCCTTCTGATGTTGGGGGCTCCAGAGCTGGACACAGCTCTGTGGTCTAATTTGGGTTAGTTCTGGATCCTTATAGTCTTTGGGTTGTGTTGGCCATCAGCACAATTCCAGTATTTGTTCATTCTGTAACATGTAGAAATTTGGCGCTTCTCAGTGTGCAGGGGGGGCCTTTTGTTTTGCAGATGTATAGGAACCCTTGAGAGGAGGATGGTGGTAGCTGGGGCTAGACTCTGCTGGTTGTAGACAGAGAGACTTTTCCATCTGCGTACCTTCACTGCCTGTGTGAGTTTTTGACACTGTAGGCTGCTGTACTGTTTGGGATGGTATTTATGAGAATAAACACTTGAGGAGTCCCCATGTTAACAGATGATTCACTGAATGGAAAATAGAGGGACTTGGCTTCTGCCCCTGTTCTACCGTGAACTTATATTAATTTTTTAAAAAATAATTTTTAATGCCTTTTTTAAACCTTTATGGAAGTGACTTTACCCTGCAGGGTCTCCATTTCTTTCTAGCTGTCTTTACATGTTTACATGTCAAATTTTAACATCTCTGACCTTTGTGCTTGGTTAGAGCTGCTGCAGCAGTCTGAGTACTGTTGCATGAATGCAAGAGATGACATCCGTGTGTTGGCTTGCTGCTTGAATGAGGAGTTGCTTTTCAGCCAAACTCCCAGTGGTCATGTTTCTGTGGAGTTTCTACTCTGTCTCCTTCAAATTTTGGAGTCTGGGCTTCCTTCCAATGTTGAGTACTGTGAATATTAATTTAAAACAGCAAAGAAGGTGGAGCTTAGACTGATGTCTTTAAATCTTCAGGAATCGCCACTCCTAAATCTTCTTGGACAGACCAGCTCCCTTCCTTGGCAGCTTGTGGGCATTTCGTCTTATCAAAGCATCATCAGCTACTGCAGCAGTCACTACCCTCCCTCTGTTATCCTCGCGAAGGATGCTGCAGCTGAACTGACAGTGAAGCTCCTGAAAATCTCAGCAGGCTTCGGTGCATCCTCAGATAGTCATGTCCACCTTGTAAGTTGAACTGGTTTTACAGTGTCTCTGAGCTGTTCTTGTCTCTTGCAGTGTTCTGCTTTTGTATATTACGGAGCGTGGAAAGAGTTCTAGCCATGATTTTTTTTCTAATTGATTTTGATTAACAGGATGCAACACTGAAGTGCCAAGCATACATTCGCCAGGTGGTTCAATTTCTCAGCACCTTAGAACAAAGTGGAAAGATTACTCTTGCGGTTTTGGAACAAGAAATGTGCAAGTTGCTAGATGATGTAGTCATCTTTAATCCTCCAGGTTTGTTAAAAAAGTGGCAAATTACTTTAAAACTGTCAAGCCCCTTTATTGTACTGCATGGATTGTTGAACTTCTGTGATTATGTAATTACTTGCATTACTATACTGTCTCCTTTATGGGCAGCAGGTCATGATGCTTTGATGATGTGTATGTATAGGTGGTATATTAGCACAAAACAAATATAAACATTACCCTATAGAGCTGTCAAGAGTGACAGGACCAACAGAAAAAACAGAGGTTATGTTGTGAGTAAAACTAACTGATATACAGGAGCTTGAGGGATTCTTTTCTTTGCTGTCTAGCTTTTTAATCTTTTTTTTTTCTATTTGACTTTTGCATCTTTTTTTAAAAGGAAGGATGACACAAATACACTCTCTTGGTCCTGAGGGTTTGGGTTCTAAGAAAAGATTCTAAACTGTTGTGCAATTGGGGAAACTGACTATATTGAAGTAGAGAAATTATATTGATCTACACTAGTAGTATGGTGTATCCACAACCACAGCATTTATATTGATTTCAGTTTCAGTACTAGTACCGTCCTGAGCTTCCTCTATCAAACCAAAACTTCAGGTGAAATCAGTCATCTCGCTGTACTACACAGAAGTGCTTGTCAGGAGTCGTGTCTCTTCATGTCCACGACCCACACTGGTGTGCTAGCAAGAGTGAACAGAAAGTGCCCAAAAATCTGTGTGACTATTAATTGTCTCTCAGTACTTGTATTGCTACTTGGGCGAGCTCTGTAGGGCAGCCCCATAGTCAGCAAAATTCATTGTGACTCGAAGAGAAGTGAAGGCTTGCCTGTTGGCTTGCCAACACTTCTTGTAACTGAGAAATTTTGGCGGAGACCTCCAGTATAAGAGGAGCCCTGAGCACTCTTGTATGTGTTAAAGAGCTGAAAGAGAGAACATTAGGTGTTTCTCAACCAGGCTGTGGCGTGCAGGAGGATCACTGATGCAGAGCAGCAGGAAAGCAGTGGTGTGTATTGATGTAGCTTTTCTGTGAGGTTTGGAGGGGGCTGGTGGAGGTTTTTGGAAGAGCCTCCAGGGCAGCACTGTCTCTTGGCAACAGCTGGAGAGGAGAAAGCTGGAATTCTCACACGAGCTCTGTGTCAGGACTTGTCCCAGGGGATCTGGTGGGCCCTGCTGTCAGGTGTCTGGTGGTGGTCCTACTCGGTCGTCTGCAGCCTGTAGAGTGGGACTTGGCTGTAAAACTAGTTGTGACCTTTGGTAAGTCAGTTAACCTCCTGCCATTGTCTCTCATTTCATCTGTGATAAGATGCTTACCTTACTGGAGAGCAGTGCTATGACTTTTGGGGCTTTGTTTTCTTTTTTTTTTTCTTTCTTTCTTAGTAGGTAGATGATACAAACAGAATAGTTTAGATTGGAAGGGACCTGTGGAGGCCTGTAGTCCAACCTCCTCCTGAAACCAGGGCTAGCTTCAAAATTAAATCAGGTTGTTCAGCGCTTTGTCTGGTGAGCTTCGAAATATATGCAAGTGTGGAGGTCTTGGCTTCCTCGTGTGATGTTTTTCCAGTGATTAATCTCTCTTTGTACACAACTCTTCTTCTTAACCAGTTGAAATTTTTCCTTCTACAATGCCTGATATTGCTTGAATTTTTTTTTTATAACAGTGGTGGTTTTTTTTCATTAATGTCTTCAAAGGTGTAGTCTGTAGTTACACTTTTAAGAGCCAAGCACATGAAATGTTTGTGCTTCGAGAGTACTATTACATGGTAGCCCATGATAATATGTTCAGGCAATGCCAAGAGATGGTTTAAAAAAATATTCTGGGGCTGAACACTGGGATTAGCAGGATATCTGGAATCCTGGAAATGCGTGAAGAAATCGCAACATTTCAGGTCTCATCTTGGTCATATTTCAAATTGGATCATATAAAATCTTGGTTGTTTCACTCTAAGCTGTGCTTTAAACTGTGTTTTAATACCCAAGTTTTCTTGGAGACTGTAAACGTGCTTTATCATTCAATTTATTTGCACTGTAGTCATGGTTAAAGACTAGGTGAAAGATGGGCTCCAACGTACTCTGCTGTATCAGTTGTGTCTCTGTTTAATGAATGATGAACTATCTCATCAAGGGAAGAGACTGCGAGGAATGGGTGTCTTATCGCAGTTTTGTAAGTACAGACAAGGAATTGAGGTGTGTAGAGAGCAAAGGCTTTTCCCAGTATCTACAGAAAGGGTTCAGTGGTGGAGTTGAATTTGGGTTTTAGTGTCTAGTTACTGAAATGGCTTTCTTATTTCTGACTTCCAGAGATGGATCTGCAGACGCGTCATATGGCCCTCAGCAGTCTCTTTACAGAAACGCTGATGATGATGAACAATTCGAGCGTTACAACAGCTGAGTCGCTCCGGGTGAGCTTACGAAAGTGGATCGACAGCAAAGTGCACGGGTTGCTGGCGATGCCCCTTCTCACAGCAGCGTGTCAGAGCCTGGCCTCTGTGCGACACATGGCAGAGACGACAGAAGCCTGCATCACTGCTTACTTCAATGAAGGTAGGAGCCTGCCTTGTTCTGCTGCTTGTCTCAAATACATTGATCAGTCTTTGGGTGCCCATTAAATACAAATTGTCTGGAATCCTTACAGCTTCATGATGTCCAGTACTGGAATTGGGTTTTAATCTGGTTTCTGTAATCAGAGCTCCTCTCTTTGTATCTGATGTCTGCCAGCTGTCCCACATGTATGTGCTGTGGTAACTAGATGTGGGTAAGTTAGGCCATGGTGGTTTGGGTTTTTCAGCTGCTCTAATTGTGTCTTTTCTTAAGAACTATATATGTCTCTGTGAAGACTGATTTTCTCTGTGTTAATGGTTGTCATTTTTCCAGCTAAAGGGGAGGACTTCTTTAAAAAAGAATCATCCCAGGAGAGCAAAACAAATGTTTGTGTCCCTTCCTGTAGTGTTCTGTAGGCTAATTTAAGAAAAAAATACTACTAATTGGTAAAACTCTGAAATTCTGTGGTGTGCAGGGTTTTTTTTTGTTGTGTTTTTTTTTTGGGTTTTTTCTGGGGGGAGGGATGGGGGTTTCTTTATATGTAACCCTTGTGGAACTACATATTGATTTCTTCCACATTCTATGTGATCAGATTTCAGTACACCTGAAGGAAATATTTAAAATTCCATTGCTAACATTTTCAAATTTAATCCTGACTGAATGCTGGGAAAATGTCTTGCCTTGACCTCAAGGAGATGCTCTGTGAAAGTGGAGTTTTTCTTTTCTCTCCCTCAGAGTTGCATGACGAATTGATCACCTGGAGAACAGCTAAAATGCCCCAAATTCTGTAATTTCAAAGGAACACAGAGAAGTGGTTCCAGTTCTTAGGTTTTACCAGGTGCTGCTTACTCACATGCTCTTTGTTCTGTCCTTTTGTTTTCTTTGAAGATTGTCCTCACCACCAGGATTTAGGCTGGGGCCCTATACTCGCCTCCCTCCAAGTTCCTGAGCTAACCATGGAAGAATTCCTGCAGGAGTGTCTGTCTTTAGGAAGCTACTTGACCCTGTATGTCTACCTGCTGCAATGCCTAAACGCTGACCAAACTCTTACCAATGAAATGAAAATCCTGCTAACCATCAACAAGTGGCTAGAGCAAGTGTACCCAAGGTATGAAACTCAAGGCTTCTGAATCATAGAATGCTTTAGGTTGGAAGGGACCTTAAAGACCATCCAGTTCCAACCCCCCTGCCCTGGGCAGGGACACTTCCCTCTAGACCAGGTAGCTCAAAGCCCTGTCCAATCTGCCCTTGAACACCTCCAGGGATGGGTCAGCCACAGTTTCCCTTGGTAATTTGTTCCAGTGTTTCACCACCCTCATAGTGAAAAATTTCTTCCTAATATCTATTCTAAATCTTCCATCTTCCAGATTGAAACCGTTCCCCCTCATCCTATCACTTCATGCCCTTGTAAAAAGTCCCTCTCCAGCTTTCCCATAGGCCCCCTTTGGATACTGGAAAGCTGCTATAAGGTCTCCCTGGAGCCTTCTCTTCTCTAGGCTGAACAACCCAAACTCTCTGAGCCTGTCTTCATAGCAGTGGTGCTCCAGCCCTCTGATATCTTCGTGGCCCTCCTGGACCCACTCCAGCAGTTCCATGTCCTTCTTATGTTGGGGGCCCAGGAGCTGGATGCCGCACTCCAGGTGTGGTCTCCCCAGAGCTGAGTAGAGGGGCAGAATCACCTCCCTCACCCTGCTGGCCATGCTGCTTTTGATGCAGCCCAGGATGGAGTTGGCCTTCTGGGCTGTGAGCGCACATTGCCGGCTCACATTGAGCTTCTCATCCACCAACACCATCTTTCTTCTTAGCCCCTTTTTAAATACTGGAAGGCTGCAATAAGTCCTCGTAGAGCCTTCTCTTCTCCAGGCTGAACAACCCCAACTCTCTCAGCCTGTCTTCATAGGAGAGGTGCTCCAGCCCTCGGATCATCCTTGTGGCTTTCCTCTGGACCCACTCCAACAGGTCCATGTCCTTCTTTTGTTGAGAGCTTCAGAGCTGAATGCAATATTCCAGGTGTGGTCTCCCCAGGGCGGAGCAGAGGGGCAGAATCACCTGCCTTGACCTGCTTGACTTTTAAAGTCAAGGCCTTGAATCTGCCTTGACTTTTAAATAGGCTGTAGTTGTGTCATTGGTATAATTACGGGGCTAGGTTAATTAGGTTAATACTACCAGGCTGCTGGGTGAAATGGCAGGTCCTTCTATATCCGCTGTTATGAAGTCTGCTCAACCCCAGTGCCAACACCCCGGTACCAGTTGTTGTGGTTAAACAGAAGAGGGAATTTTATTTACGTGAACACTTCTGGTGCAATTTTGGTCAGCTTTCAGTCAGAGAAGCTTGATTTCAATGGCTGGGTTTGCACTCAATTTAAGTTACTTTAAGCAAACCCTAAATCACCATAGATTACATTTTCCAGAATGTCCACTAGGTGGGATGCGTTATATGCTAAATAATCAGCTTGACACTGAGAAAACTGGTGTTCAAAGCTGCTCCATGCTGACTGTCGGCAGCTCTGAACCAAATCTGAACCCAGTGAACGTGGTGGGACGTCCAGAGTTAGGAGCCTGTATCTCTGTAGAACGAATTAATTAGATAACAGGGTTCTGGGGGAAACGGATGAATTGCTTTGCAGTTAAAATGATAATACTTTGTACTTAAAGTATATAAAAACTGTATTTACAGTTGGTACTGAAATGGCCAGAATTTAGCAAATATGGTGAATATTTTTCCTTATTCATGTTGATAACGTTCATATTTGCCATGAAAGAACATTTTGGGAAAATGTACATTCCCACTGATTCTTGAAATTCAAAGAATACTGTTGTACACCTTGTTGTAGGTGCCATAGTAATTTGATTGCCAAAGTATAAAGGCGACAGCAGAGCCACCATATTAAATGAAATCTTGCTCTAAACATCGAAGCTGAAAGTGCTCGGTATGGGAAATGACTGGGCGGAGTGATGTGAGGATGGTCTGATGCAGGAAACTCGTGCTGATGCTTTATGCGGAAAATCTGAGCTCGTTAACTTAAGCTGCAAACTGTTTGGGGAAAGGTTAAAAATATCGTAGGGGGAACTTCACTTTGTGCTTTGCTCGACAAAAAACTGAACAGTTTACTTTTCTAGAAGATCATATTAAAAGTCTAAATTGTAGAAACAACAGCTAGTGCTTCCTAAAGTGTTCTATTGGTAAGTAAAGAAAAAAAAAGTAGACATACAGCGTCATTCCTTTTATACCAATCTTAGACAAGTTTAAACTCACTTATGGCTTCAATATCATTTATTCTCAGTTGTAAAGCTTAAAAGGAAGCATTGTTTTTTGTCCTCTTACAGGCTCTTAAAACCTGCTAGCTGATGTCTGCATCAAATCCATAACAGCAGTTACAGTAGTATAATAACTGGTGGGGTAGTATAGTTATGCTATCCTCATATAGTAAGATTAGCTGTCATTAATTAACCATCTGAATTCTTCATGGCCCTAATGGGGAGAGATACAAACTTCTTAACCTATGCATCTGGCTTTTCTTAATTTGTATATATATATTTTAATTTTAATCTTTAAATCTCACCTAAAGCTCAGCGAAGGAAGAGGCAAAGCTGTTTCTTTGGTGGCACAAAGCCATGCAATTATCCTTGATTCAGATGGAGCAAGATGACACCATTCTGATCGAATCTGTCATTCGGACACTGCTGTCAATCCAAGGCAGGCTGAGTCAGCTGGCTGAGGAGAGGCTGAATTCTGGAATTCTTGGTGCTATTGGGCTTGGCAGGAGGTCTCCTTTGTCACCCAGGTAAGGGTTGATTTCAATCGTCGTGTTAAAAAAGCTGCAGCCTGGACCCAGACTGCACAGTGCAATGTCAAAAGATGCTCTGAATCTAGGGTGTCCCAAAATCGATAAAGTTGTTTGAGCCCATCACAGAAAAACTGTAGTAAGTGTTTGAATCTGGTTAAGTAGTGGATATGAACTTCTGCAAAGTCTGTGGTGAAAAAGGAAAGAAAATGCAGTTGTGATTCTGGCTTAAGGTTCAACTGCAGTGAAGTTTATAGGGAGACCGTGAGAGGAAAGTACTTTCATGTGGTTGTAGAATACTGTTTCTGTTGGTGTCATAGGAATTTTGCATGATCCCATGTTGTTGCCTTTTACATCTTTGCCTTGAGGCATTGGAAGCGTTAAGAGAAGCACAAAGAAATAAGTGCTCGCTTGGTAGTCACTTTCTCTTATAAAGAGAGACACCAATTTTGGTTGTTAGGTATTAAAATCAAGTTCACTGTGGAAAGAATGCCAAGAAAAAATACATAAATGTTTGTGTAACACCGATTCAGCACAGTACCTAAACATAACTTTATGTTTATAAAGACCTTCTGGGACGCAATCCTGTTGAAATTGCTCTGAAATCTTAGTTTTGTTCAACTCATCCTTCGAAACATCCTTATCACCCAAATCAAAGGCTGTGAAATGAAGGACTATTTCAAATGGGACCTCAAGGCTTCAGCTAAGCTTGGAACACATGTAACATTTTATATGTATGGTATTATCCTCTAGTATGTATGATATCCTATTATGTGTATATTAAAGGGATTTATTTTTTTCTAATGCATTGAAAAAGGTCTTCATGCAAGAGATCTCATGGGTTAGAACTTCTGGTTATCTGCTGTTGAGGACTTGCAAATTTGATACTACCTTCTCTCTCTGTCCTTCTCCCTGTGCAAGGTTTCGGGTGGTTGCCCGCAGTTTGTCTGCCTTCCTCTTGGTGCAGATTCCTGCAGAGAGTCAAGTCCGCCTGAAAGCGGGGTCAGAGCCGAAGCTGTCGCAGAAGGCCCAGCAGGTAGTGTGTGCCAGTTGCTGGCTTCTTGACATGCTCTCTTTGCGTGCTTGCTCGTCTTGTGGGGTGAAGCTGATAAGAGCATTTCTTCAAGCTAAATCCCAGTCTCAACTTGTTGATTTGATTTAGTGCTGAGTGCCCTTGATCTTTTTTTGCTACTGCTTTACATCTGGCTCTAAATTCTGAATTTCAGAAATAGCTTTGCCTTCTTGGGGAAGGGAGTGTATCACAAACTTATGTACTATTTTGCATCAAAACACCATTTGCCAGAGACAAGGCCAGGTGCAGCATAGGCTGGGTGATGGTGTGAGTTTGCTGAACTCTGGTAGCAGGACTGTGTGTCTGAGCCCTAACCTAAAGTGATCCCAGGTAAAACCATTCATACAGCATTCTGTATTAATATGAAGGCATCAGTTTCTAATGTTATACACTGAAAAGGTGCAGATGAACTTATGTCTGTAAACCCTGTGTTCAGAAACTTTGGGACATAGCAGGTAGGAGGAATTTAAAACAAACAGGAAAAAACAATGTTGCTGTGACCGTACTGCTTTTCAGTGATAAAGAAGGGCTGCATTCACACTAACATTTGTTTATGTGAGATCAGGGCTTAAAAGCCCTATGACAAATAAACATTCCTTCTTTAGCATGTGCGCTGAGGATTATTATTGTTCCAGTAAGTGCATGAGAAGAGGAAGGAGGAGTTGATTGGAAACCAGAGCAAAGTAACTTACTTAGTACAACGTGCTTTTCTAAGTTGTTAGCTTTTCTAAGAAGTGAATGAAACTTGTTCAGACACAATTCCAGCATTTGCCCTGGCTGATACTGCCAGCATTGGCTCCCTTACGTATAATTTCTCACTTGGCATTGTCTCTGTAATATTATTAATGTAAGCAAGATAATACTTTTATGAAAGTCAAGATGTTGATAAGATCAACCTGAAATGAGTAGTTAAGTGTGTTGCAGTTTGTAGTTCAGTGTAATTTCCTTGAGACCATGTTTTGAATTCATGAAGTAAATATTTGACAATATTTGGGTTACAGAATCCTAGCAAGCCTTGATAGAACAGTTGTCGTGTTGATCTCGGAGAGAACAGCTTGAAAAATATGAGTTGACTTGAAACAGTGTTATGTGATTGTATTTAACAAATGCTTTGTTCCAAATACTCCGGGTTCTCTAGTAGAGAAGGATCTTGTAGGGGAATGGTGCACATGGTGGCTCATGGACAGAAGGACACACAGCTAACAGAATTTTCCCTTGTATCTGTAGGCACTGAATGCTCTTGAATCTATGGCATCAAACAAACAATATATGGATTATCAAGAGCAACTCTCCCAGGCTTCCCAGTTCATCAAGCATCCAGAACACTGTCTTCGAGATGGCAATAATCTCTTGGCTCTCCTTATTAACACTCTGTACCCAGAAGTGCATTATTTGGACAGCATACGATAGCGGCACTGAGCTCGCAGAATCACGCAATGTTGATTACTCTGGTTTACATTTAATGTCTTTATTGCACAAGTAATTTTTACCTTTCAGAGTTCCACTTTAACTCAGAAATGTGGATGGGGATTGCTTAATCACAAATTTTCTACTCTTTGAGGTTTTCTTTCTTTTCTTTTGATTTGTAGGCCTGTGGAATTGCTTTGTTTTTGTTGACTGAAAACACTTGAATATTTTCCTGAGTATGGTGCACATCTGAGAGGAGGATACCATTAGACAGTGAAGCTCATCCTGTAGCATCTTAAGTTTTTGCTTTGTGCCTTTTTTATTTTCCAACATGTCATTGCTCAGGCCAGTTCAAAGTGAGTGGGGGATTGTGCATAAAAGAGGTTTTGACTTTCGTAATCAGGATACCTCTGAATCTTTTTTTTTTTTTCCCCTCTCTTCAGGGTAGGTTAACGGTTGGACTTGATGATCTTAAAGGTCCCTTCCAACCTCACTAATTCTATGATTCTATGATTCTATCTTATGTGAGTGTGTGCCTGGAGACTTGTGAAATCCCTGTGTTTGGAAAGACAGTATTTTGAATTTTGACTTTTTTGCTATCCCACAGAAGTCTGTAGTTGAAAGGCTTTTTTGCTGTCCCACAGAAGTCTGTAGTTGAAAGGCATGCCTACAATTTTCTCCCACTTCTGTAAATACAAACTAAAGTTTGAACTAAAGAACTTTGGTTTTTCCTATTTTTCTAAATATTAGTGAGTCCGCATCCATATTGCTTGTTTAAATGCAAGTAATTTTTAGCCAAGTTCATTTTAGGTCAGGTGATTTAAATCCAGAGACGGATTTTCTGGATGCCCAGTGTCTGGGAGGGGAGTAGTCAGTTATGTTCATGTTGGATAGGATTCCTTAATCCTGAAGGTTTGGTTGTTTAGGAAATACTGACTTAACAAATGGACACCCACCACTTAAGTTTATTCTGCCTAGCTGGGTATGACATGACAAGGTTTTAGATGACACTGTGAAAAGGTATTTTTCTTCTGCTAAATTTGGTGATCGCTTGTTAAAATCCTGTTGCCAAAGCATGAACCATGAGCCTGTAGATCTGTTGTTTCAGCCGAGTGATCACTGGTTTTGTTGCCTTGTCTGATCATAAGATGCACTTTTGTTCAGGGAAAGCAGAAGGCGAGTTTCCCCAGCTGCTTGTCTAACGTCCCTTTTATCACTGATCTATCTGAGGTGGCCCAAGGTCCTGCAGTCCCAATCCATACACCTCTATGAAAGAGCAATGATCGCTTCTTCTTTTCCTCCATTAATTGTGCCTTTATGTTTAGAACATGATTATGTGTTAAAACATTAGTTCTGGTCACTAGGGGAAGGAAATGTGCTACCTACTGTCTGGTCAATAATGCTTTGAAGTGTTGCTCTTAGCGGTGGTTCTGGTGCTGGAGAACAAATCACCTTTTTCTTCTCGACAGATTCTGCTAACTATGCCAGCTGGGCCATTAGATCACCTTCATGCTAATGTGATCTTAGAGTTCTTTGCTCTATCCGCAAGCCTACAAATATATATATATATACACACACATATGTACATCCCTCTGTATATTAACCAGATATTGATGCAGCATGTTTTTAACAGACTTTTGGAAAATTCACGCCTGGGAGAATACATTCTGCTGCCTTTTTCCCCCCAAAGACTTAAAAGCACTGGTTTTATTAGATTCAGTGTTGTTGATCAGTTGCATAAAAATGTGAAGAAGTCAGAAATATGTGTGTTTGAAATGCACTTTCAAAATGAGATAATTGTTTCAGCTGTTGAGTTTTTACAAATGTTGTATTTATAACATGCTATGTCTGCAAAGACCATGCAAAATAAAAATGAAAAATCAAGTAATTTGTGACAAGAGCCATGCTATTTTCAACTTGCTGGAGGAATCCAGCGAGATAATGGGGGGAATGGGTATGATGGGGGAATGCCATGCAATTGCTCAGTTGGTGGAGGTCTGGAGACTCTTCTCTTTGACATTCTGGATTTAATATGTGATACAACAGCCTGTTGTTTTGTGTGCTCAGAGCCCAGGAGAAACCTCATCTATATATAATAGCAGAAATAATGCTTCTCTGTCTTCGCAAAATCCCCCAAACCTGTGTGGTGATGTGACCGTAGAGTGATGCACTGGTTCTGTTCTTTCAGCGCTCACAGCTGACCCAGGCTGTGGAATTCGATATTTATCCCAAATGAGGGGAAGGCTGGTGGTGTGGAGGGAAGTAGGGGGGAAGTCCAGTGCTGGTAGTATAACGTTCTTGCTGAGGCCTTTGCTGGTAGGCAGGGCTGGACCAGTCTGGGGTCACTGGTGTCAGCAAACACCATTGACATCGTGATCATGTCTGTTTGTCTTGACCACTGAAACAGCTTCTTTAGCATCTTACAGCTTAAAATGTAGTAGAGATGATGCTGTTGACTTTTTTCCTATTTCTCAATCTAATAATTGTGATGAAAATTATTTGTTTTATCATAGTTAAAGTAGTCTCTGAATAATACTATGGTAGGTCCTAAGAAGTAGAGAGGATTGGCCATGAGCTACTGCTTATGCTGTCTGTGTCACCCACAAACCAATCTTCTGACTTCTCTGAGAACACGGTAGTGGTAGAAGGCTGAACCTGTGCTTTCCCCAAATACAGGGGAGCAGTTTTATGAACTAACAGATCCACTGGCAGCTTTCTGTCACAAATGTGAACTCCAGAGCTTGGGGTCTTAATCTCCAAATGATGCCCAACAGATGGACTTTTTGGTTTCTTCTAGTGTTTCTGGAAAGACTTTCACATTCCCGCCATCTCCCACCCTCCCTCCTACCCTAAACTTCAGTGTCCTTGTTCACATCATAAATGTAACCAGGTAATCTCAGAAGGAACACTGAGATTTGTGTTGTTTTTAGCATTGTAGATTGCAGTGGAAGGAGATGAAATTGGAATGTCAGCTACTTAACAATTGTGCCTTTTGGATAATTCGTGCAGTTTAGTTGGGGAATTTCATTCTTTTTTTTTTTCTTCCTTGTTACTCTGGCCAAGTCATTTGAAGTTGCACTTCACTTTCCCAGCGCAGATGTTATGAAGAAGTGAACTTTAATAATTCCCAGGCTGGGGGTGAGAGCAGGAGCACAGGCTTGGTGGTAATTCAGTAGCAGCTTGGGCTCCTGGCCAGCAGTGGTTGCTACCAGAAGCAGCATCATTAGGAGAAGAATTTTGGAGCTGCTGCCTGGAATGATTACACAGAGCATCAAATCCAGTGATATAAACCTGAAAGTAGGTTCTTGTCACTCCTTTTTTCATTCGTTCTCTTCCTCCTCTGTGCCAAACTGGTGCCCTTCACAGCCATCTCCTGGACCTTTGCCTGACCCAGACTCCAGGCTGACTTGCATCAACCTGTACAATAAGCTGGGTCTATTCCCCTGGTCTTGGAGCATGTTCACACTTGGGTTAGAGACCTGTCTGTGGATGGCCAGTGACTTTGTAGTACTGACTTCATCTCAGAAGAATTTAAGAGACATGTTGTCAGGCCTTAAAGGAATTTTTTCATGAAACAGAGATGGAGACTGTTTGGAAATAACTCTTTTTCTTTTTTTAAGAAAAAAAGCCAATTTAGTTTATTGAAACATTTTCACAGCATACTTATCCCAAAGCTCTGAGATTCTGCTTGTGTGTGCACATGAGCACTATGAGCTGCAGTAGAGTTACAATACAGACCACCCTTTGCATGTCCTGCTTTCAGCTCTACCAGCTTTTGGAAAACCTCTTTTCCTTTTTGCTTGGACTCCTTGAAAGTTAAGATTTTCTTTAAACTCTTCTGGAAGTTAAGGAATAATAAAAATAATACACCACCCCCCTATCCCTCCCCCCCATCCCCGTCCCTGCAGAAATTCCAGAAGCATTTTTTTTTTCCACAGCTGGTATTTGAAACATGAAAATACTTCACTTGCTGGCTCTAGGAAGCTGCATGTGGTTTGACAACTAGAGTGGTGGAAACTGCTTTTTGAAGTAACATTTGAAAAATGCCAAAGCAAAAAGATGTGAGAAAATGGCAGAGTGTTACCCGCTTGCTGAACGCTATCTGATACGGGCTAAAAACACACAGGTTGGTTAGAACTGGCGTCTTGCGTAGATGCTCTTCTGCTCTTCCAGATCCATCCCTCCTTGTTTTTTCTTTCATCTGTCTTCCCTTTAAAGGCTTCTCTTGCTTACAAAGCAGCACCAGGGATGGAAAACATGCACCTGCAAGGCCTGTTTGACCTTCTGTGCATCAGTCAACAGCGGTCTTGTGTTCACTGGGAAAGGCACGCTTGTACAGAGCAGGCGGGAGTTGGAGCCGAGCGGGCGGGCGCGGATGAGACCGTGCAGGTCCTCAGCTGCGTCTCGATGCTGTTCTTTCTGTCGGCAAAGTCTGGCTGCCGCCGTGTCTGCGGTCAAAGTTCTCGTAGGTGGAGTCTTGCAGCTGTGGCCTGGCAGTGGAAGAAGCGAATAAGGTGAAGACACGTTTCTGGCTGCTCTAGACATCCTACGTGGCTTCAGCTAATAGCTAAGGAGCGTCAGGGTGAGTGTCTGCAGTGCTGTCTGATACAGATCCTCCCCTCTGCAGCAGGTAGCTTTTAAGTGTCTGAGATGCATTTAATATTTTACATCTTAAAGCATCCAGACTGGTCTCCTACACTGTTAGCATTAACTCCTGCTACTGTCCTGCTGCTCAGGGCCTCAGGAGATGGTGCAAACCTCTCCTGGGAAGGATCTTCACATAGAGGATCGTGGTTTTTAAGCTTCATCTATCTATGTATGTATCTATACAAATACAATCAATGCAGTATGGTTTGGACGGTGTTTAAATCAGCAAAACTGTGCTGTTGCAAATAATTAATACAAGTTTAACTGTAGGATTAAAATCCCCGTTGCCTCTTTGGCTGTGTCCTGATGCCATACGCTTGAGTGTGCTGCTGAAATGGCTGTCTTTTTTGGGTGAGGTGGGGGAAGGAGAACATCACACAGGGATAACTTGGGTTGGAAGGCAGGTCCCCCAGGCAGATGTAATTATACTGACCTCAGGAACAGCTTCTTTAGGCTTAGCCTAAGGGCTGCTTTTGGTTTTTAGTTTGTCAGGTTTTTTTCCCCATCCCTTCCTAGCTTGGCCACCACAGCTATCAGGAGCGTCCAAGAGCGGTGTTGTGCTGGGTAATGGTAAATGCCAAGGGTACCGTGGGAGTGTGGTGTCGATGGCAGCCAAAGAATCGGGCCCTGCCACACCTGAGCTAGCTCTGAGGTGGGTTTTTTGGCATCTCCATGTGTTCTTCCACGCTTGTCAGAGCTCATCAGCTTTGACATGGACCCTTCTTCTGCCCTGTTAGAGACAGGGGTGCAGAGGGGGGGAAGGTTCCTGTTGCACGGAGTTTCCCTCTCTCGTTTATCATTCATCAGCCTGCTGCAGATGCCATCCCAGCCTCTTCCCCTCGCCTGTCCCTTGGGTGGGTGGTTCTTTTGCTAGTTTATTGTGGCTTCCTACCATGCCTATGGCCCACCTGAGCTTCTGCCAGCCACTTGCTGCTGCAGCATCCATGTGCCATGGTCTCTCCAACCTGCTGCCCCAGTCCTGTGTCCTCATATTAGTGGGGTCTCCTTAGCTTTACCCAAGCCAGAGCCTCCTCCCAGCAGTTCCCTAGCCCTGGTCCCTCACACCGGCTCTCCTGGCCATCAGCCCAACCCTGTCTTTGTCCCAGGAGCCTGCTCTCAGGCCAGAAGGTTGTTGCCAAGACCAAGGACATGTTGCATTTCTCTCCTTAGCCATCTCCAACCTCCTGCTGGATAACATGAGTAGAAGGCAGGACGTCCTTACCGGGCCAGGCTGGATGGGACAGAGGAGGGACCTGTGAAATGGGAAGGAAGACATAGGTTAGCAATGTGGTTGGAGTGAGCTGCAGAGCCAGGACTGACCTGGAGCTGTCAGGAAGCTGCACTTGGAGGGTGGTGGTGGCACCCCAGTGAATGGGGGGAAGGCCTTTTGTCAGGTGTGTTATCCCCTTCATGAGGGTGGGAATTTGGCATTAGACTTTAAGGAGCAAAGCATTTCTGAGTTGTCTTACAGCTTCTACAGTTAGAGGCAAGTGGTGGCTTTTGAAAGATATTGACATCAGTCTCTCTACAGATGAGTCACCATGATGTGACATCTCATCCAGGTTGAGAGGCAGAACCTGGAGTCCCTCCTGGTCCCCTCCTCCCCGTGCCATTGCACAGCCGGGTGGTGGGCTGGGGGCCAGCGACCTCTGAGCTTCGTGGGGAGGTGTCATCCCTCAGTCCATGAGCTGATTCTCAGCTCCAACGAGCTGGGGTTTCCCTGCTCTCGTGGGCCTGGCACGGCTGGGTGATGGGATTTCACTAATGATGGGGAAGCACCTGGATAGCATGTCCCAGGGGACCGAGAGGGGTGGTCTGTAAATGAGGATGTCCACCCTGGGAGATTAAACTGTTGGGTGGGATGCAGCAAAGGTAAATCCTGCCCACGGGCTGCAGGGGAAGAGGTAGTAGTTAGTCTGCTTCAAGAAAAGAAAATAAATTAAAAATGTGGTTGTGTAGGCAGTGGGTTCTCCACTAATTGCCCATATGTTAGTTTATTAACCTTTCTTCTCAGGCACAGGGAAACTCCTGCTTCCTCTGTCTTTTCAAAGGTCCCTTCCCGAAGGAGACCTCCTTTCTGCAGGCTGTGATGAGCCAGCCAGGAGGTCCCTCCCACTTGTTCTTGGATTTGCCATTAGAAATGCCCTTCTCCTTGGGTGGAAAACCATATAATCATTAAAAAAACCCACCCAACCCCTCCTGCCTGCCTTTACTTGCCGCATCCTATCGCTGATTATCAATCTGATGGAGGGAAGACGACCGAGGGAAATAGTGATACGTACCTCCTCTCGAGAAAACGGTGAAGCCCAGTATCACCAGCAAAATGAGCACTTTAATTCCTAGCGGCACAAAGATCAGGATCAGGAAGAAGGAGCTGTTGGATGCTTTGAATTTGTAGAAGTACACAGCCCCCTCTGCTCTCCCGTGGCTGTTGACAGCAGTACAGGTGTATTTTCCATCATGGGTCAGGTACTGGAGCTCCTTGGTGACGCGATGGTTCATGCTGGTGATGGAGGTGAGGTTGCTGTAGGACGGTCCAGTCCAGGTCAGAGCGGGCGCTGGCTCCCCCTCGGCGGTGCAGCGTGCCTGGAAGGTGCGATCCCCGTTGGAGCTGACAGTGATGTTGATGATCCTGGGGGCAGCTGCAGAAATCACAATGGGGGTGAAAGTGCATCAAATTTCAAAGGCAGGGCTAACGAAAGGCACCTGGAATGAGCTCTTGGTCTTGGTGGACCCTCCGCATGTTGTATCATGTTGGAATCAAACCTCTCCTGCCTTGTTTTTCTCAGCTGTTTTTCCCTAGATTTCCCCACCCTGCCTGTATTGGATAGAGGAGCAGAGGGATCTGCCCAGCCAAGCCTGTGTGCAAGGATGTGTCCTCTCTTTACGTTTTACCCCTGCAGTGCCTTACGCAGTTTTCTGACCTTCTGTCAACTTGACTTTCCATGGTGGCAGAAGGCAGAGGCACTGTGCTGTAGCAGGGCAATCATCCATGAAAGATGTGTTGCTTTCTGCAGTTGCACCATGAACCGCAGCCCACTGCTGTCCATGACATAGGCACAGGTGCAGCTGATGACCTTTTCCAACTGGCTGCATCTCCACATGGTGCAGGAGAAGGCAACCATGGTCCTCTCCTGCAAGCATCTCATGGCTGTTCCCTTGGTCTCTGACCTCCAGAGCACACATGGAGGGATCTGTTTGCGTGAGCCCTTTGCTTGATGCCTGAAACTTGCCAGATTTGGCAAATTATTGACAGGGAACCTTTCCACTCTTTGCCACAACCTGCATTTGACATTTTCCTCCAACCTTCTAGTGACCATCCAACAGCTGGTGTAGGTTCCTGGTTGCTTTGGGGTAGCACACCAATACCAAGATACGGCCACTAATTTTGTATCCTGTATTTGTAGCATATGGGATTGTGTGACTGAATGAACAGTGGTAAAGATCGTTTGGGGGATGCAAAATGTTAAGAGAGGTGCTGTTGAACATGTCATCTTTGGTCTAGTCCGCTAAGGAAGCACAGCTGATACGACCAAGCTTATCTTACCCATTGGTCCTCTCCTCTTGGACCCATCAGCCCATTTCATGCATTTGGCTCCTAAAGGCATTGTGAAAGGGAGCTAAATGAGTGTCCTCACGGAGGAAAAGCAGGAGTTCAATATTTATCTCATTTTTTTTGTCAGGCTGGACAGCAAATGCAGAGCGTGCAACCACCCACAGCACGTCGTCCCCCTTGGCTGTGTAATGCAGGAGGGGTTTGAGGCTGGAGGACTGATCTGTAAGAAAGCTAGCTGTGTTACTTGTCCTGTGTCTGCCTGGTTTGGTGTTTAAATTAGCCTTTTAAGCATTATTTATTCATACTGTTGGGGCCCGCTCCCAAAGCAGGGGGCAGCTTGGGTACCTTATCTGCTTTTGTTATCATTCCTCTGTTGTTAAAATCTAGGCAGCCCCTGAGAGACAGGTTTTGCTACCGTCCTGCCCTGGTCATGCTGTGCGTGTGGGTGTTTAGGAGCTGCTCCAAGTGAAGGAGAGCCCTGGTCATGCTGTGCGTGTGGGTGTTTCGGAGCTGCTCCAAGGAAACCCTCAACTACGCAGAACTTCCCAAGAAGTAACTCAGCTCATCCTCAGGTCCCGTCTGGATGCCCGCGATGCACAGCAGACGTAAGGCAGTTTCACTTCACAAACAAAATTATCCAACACGCGGCACCTCTACACTCGTGAGTAAGGTCTGAGTCTGTTCCTGAGGCCACCTGGGTCTCCTAGTGCTCCCTCGATCTGCGAGTGCACCCGGGGAGATGGGATAAGCACTTTCCTGAGCTGCCTCTCCTTATTAACGAAGGCTGGGTCTGAACGAAGCGCGTCGCAGCCCGGGGGTGCAGCTGGCACGGGGACTGTGGGAACCCTGGTCATGGAGGGGCACAGCCAGGGCTGTGTGGTCCGTGCTGGAGATTCACCCCTGCTCGCTCTGCGGTGTCTATCCCTTGCTGTGCAGCTCTAAAAGAAGGTGTTCTTCAGCCGTATTATTCATCTGACAGAGCAAACGAGTCCCACTGCAGCAGTGGGCTCTTGCGTTGGGTTCCTGTACTGTGAGCAGTGTGTGGGCTTCAGTGGGAGCCGATGGGCAGTGCCTAACTTTGAGGCTCAGATTTTGGCTGCGGCGTGGTTCACCTCCCTGCGTTTCTCTCCTTCCCTGTGTCTGTTTAGTCTACAGGCTCCACAGGAAGGAGCGACGCCCCACGTACCTCCATCCAACAGCTATCGCAATGGGTCCCAAGCTCATTTGGGGATGCAGGTGTCACTTCTGTGTGGACGTCCACCCTGTGGATGGACTTCTCACCTTGTGAGACCGGTGCCTGGTGTTGCCTCAAAGGTGCTTTGCCTTGTGGCTGTTGCCCCTTGGTTTCTAAGTGATCCCCTGATCAACACTGGAGGAGCCTGGGACTGTGTGCTCTCCAGAGGGACAGGATCAGGTAGGCTTAGCAAGCGTAACTGTTGCAGCTGGAGATGCTGCTTTCAGCCAGATATGGGTAAGAGCTCTGTTGTTGGGTTTTTTTTTCTTTTTTTTTTTTCTCGGGATTCAAAACAGCATTTCAGCCCAAGCTGGAGATAGCGAAAACCTTCAAGAGGATGTGAAGCTCCTTGTGTCCTCTGATCTGGGTGGAACTCAATGATTGGGTGAGTCCAAGGAGTTTTAGGTGTTATTAGAGACTGCCAGCTACCCAAGTTTGACATTTGTTGAACAGAGCTGGTTTTCAGGCTGTTTTTACTTAACCATTCCAGCTCCAGAGGAGTTTAGACCGATGGCATGTGGCAGCTGGGTATCCTGTCTTCCCGAGCCCCTGTTACCATCCAGGCCTGCTTGTGCTTAGGTTTGCTAACACATACTCAGCAGCCAGGCTCTCCAGTTTAAATCCTGATAACAAGGACATCTTTAACCCCACCCCATGGGCTGCTGACCCCTGCTTGCATCTCTGCTGCCTGCACAGATCCTGTGCTGCAGGGACAAAGCGGGATCACAGAACGGTTTGGGTTGGAAGCAACCTTTAATGGTCATCTAGTCCACCCCTCCTGTGATGAGCATGGATGCTCAGGACTTGGCTGGCTCTTACCCCAGCAGTCAGGCCCTGGCTATTTGCTTACCAGTTTTGTTCCTATTCCCTTCCCTGCATTGAGCACATCACCTCATACTGGAAGACTGCAGAAGGCAACGAGTATTCTCTGCCCAAATGTTATAAATTACCCCCAGAGCTGGGAAAGCCAACCCTTTGGAAGACCATCTCAGGTCAACTTCTGTTGCCACCTCATCAGCTTCCACATCTTGTGGCTCTTGCTTCCCTTCGGGGTCGCTTTCCCTCCTTTGGCTCTCATGCCCTCTTACCAATCAAATGCAGCTTTATCCCATTCCTGCTTTCATACTTGTCGTGGATGTCTCCGGACAACTCCACCCGGCAGAAGTACCTCTCGCTGTCGCTCCAGGTCAGATTGTCAATCCTGATGGAAAGGTCCTTGTGCCGGGGGTTGCCCAGCAGTTTGTATTTGTTTTTGTAGCTGATGGCAGTCTTACAGAGCTCGCCGGCGCTCTGACTAACGCACTTGAAAACTATGGTGCCGTTGTAAGGTTCCTTGATCCTCCAAATGGCAGTGAGGGTCCGGTCAAACGTTTTGTAGGGGTGTGTGAAAGTACAGGGCAGGATCACCATCTTCCCAAGTTCACCGGTAACATCAGATGGGACGTGAACGGACCAGCCATTGGACTGCACACCTAGAAGCAAAAAGAGATGATCAAGACTGATTTATGTGGAGTGTTTAAGAGGGAAATTGGGCATCCTTCCTGCGTCGGCTCTGTTGTTGCTCGGAAAACGGATGCTCTGTGCCCGTGGTGGGCCCTGTGCTGCTGGGTGCCCTTGCTCTTGCTCTGCAGCAGAGCTCGGGGGGCGGACTATCTCATCTTGCAGGTGATTTAATTCTAAAGCAAGCCTCTTGTCAGGTGAACAATAGCATTGTCAGCAGTGCAACACAGTCTTTTGCAGTTAACAGACATTTATGTGCTTGGAGGAAAAGACCTCTTTCTTTCTTTTTTTTCTAAAAAAAGGTAAAAGTTAGTTTTGCATGTATTCAGAGATCTTGGCAGCTTTAGGCGCTGAAGTGAGTGCAACAGCCCTGTGTTTGAGTGTGTGCACACACACACACTCCCACGTTACAATATTTGTTCCACCAGTCAGTTGGTGGCTGCATTACCCCTGGGGAAGGCAGAAGCAGCTGATGCTTCTAGTGCTCAGTGCTGCTGTCATCCCAAAGCAGCATCTCACTCGTAAGCTGTGACAGGATCTGAATCGAGACTTGGAGATACTCATCTCGCAAGGGCTGGTGAGGACAGGCAGGTTCCCTCTATCAGCTCCTATGGCAGGATGGAGGATGCTCTTGACGACACAGAAAGCATCTCCCTGTTGGCAGAGCAGGTTGTCGCTGCGCAGTCTAGCTACCGGTCTCTTCCCAGACAGGCCTTGTCCTGCTGTTACGGCGTGGGAAATCCCGAGTTTTCCAGCTGAGATGTCGCTAACAGTTGGGATTTTGTGCCTTTAGCCAAATTTAGTCACAGTAAATCCTAGCGCAGTCCCGGGAGCTGAACCTTGCTGCCACCAGACCCAGTCTGATCGTTTCTGCCTGTGGCAGGGGGGTTGGAACTCGATGATCTTCAAGGTCCTTTCCAACCTAAACCATTCTATGATTCTATGATTCTATGATGAAAGCAGCCTTCACCTGACTGGGTGCTCCCCACCTCTGAAGTCCATAGGGAAAACTCAATGTCTCCTCCATTTCTCTTCCCCAGCAACCAACAGCGTCAAGAAACAGCACCTGTAGGCAGTGCTTTCCATACAGGTATGGGTATCTATCCCCTGTCTTGCTAATTGCAGCAGCTGTAGCAGCAGATTGTGGCTTCAGGAATGTCTGTGGCTAGATTCCTGTCTTATAAAAGTCATTTGATGGCTTCATTAAATCGGGAGCTTTCCCCTCAATAGCTGAGAATAACTGCAAAAAACGTAAAGGTGTCCTGCAATTGCCACCCATCCCTGGTCTCGCTGGCGTCGCTGTGGTCTGTGGGCATTCAGCTGTCGGCTTAATCGAGTAAACTCTAAGATAAGATTATTATTTTTCTGGTTTTGTGTGTTCATATATCTGTTCTCCGTAATATTTGGCAAACACCTCAGTGGCAGCGCAGCTCGTATTCATCTATTGTGCGCTGCACAATGGGCAAAGGCCAACACGGGACCAGTTCTCTGCCGTTAAGTTATTTATCTGGAATCGGGGCCGAGCCGGCATGTTGATTACCGAGATCTGGAGTCATTCGTTATAACTACACGAGTACCCTTTGCAGCCTCGGTAATCTAATATACAAGGCTGCCTGGCCACAGGAGCTCCGGGAAGCTCGTGGGCTTTGAGCACAAAGACCCGGCAGCGAAAACAGAAAATGCTGTTGCTTTCTAGTTTATTTCATGTTATTTTTGGTTATTTTACAGCGTGTCACTGTAACCCTCACTTTTGGAGAGCTGCAGATCACGTGCTTTTGAGTACACGATTTGCTTTTCTCTGCCACCTTTTTGGTTTGCATTTTTTTTTTTTTTAGATCTTAAGCAAAGAACATTCTTTTTAGCACATAAACATTGCCTTACCTTCCACACGAGAAATAATGTTAAAAATAAGTGCTTCTAATGTCACGAGCTCCACCCATTTCTATGTTCTATCAAACACAGTTTCCCTCTGTTATGAGCGGAGGGAGTTGTCAGCATCTCGTGTATCATTTAACCTTAACCTTAAAGCTTTAGCTTTAGCTTTTAGGTCTTCCATGGCGTCCTCTTGCTAATATACAGCCTCCATTTGTTTATGGGGTTGAAGGTCATAGGCAAATAGCCTACACACCTTACAGGAGGTAACTCCTGAAAGGAGCTGCCAGATCAGTGTATCTGCTAGTTGTCAGTGGAAATGGTTTGAGGTCATGAACACAGTAACAAGATCAAGAGCTGGAGACCACCACAGATACTAGCCGTGCTCTGTTGACTATTTGACAGTATATCTAAGCAAATCCCATTGGGTTTAATGGAACTTAAGTGCATACTTGAAGTTAAACATGAGTTTAAGTGCGCAGTGGAACTGGAGTAAACAGTGTCCGTTGCGTAATAACCCCCAGGAACATGAAACAGCACTTCTGGGCGGTGATGGACATGCTACATCCAACTGACAATGCGGGGGGGAAAGTTAGATGAAGAATAACTCCCTGCACAAGTTAAAAAGGCAAAAAATGTAAAACCCACAAAACCAAAGATTTCTGATGACTGCAGAGTCAAGCCTTTGAGTTTTTTTCCAGTATTCCCACATGCACCTGGAATTTCATGATCCTTTTAAGCAATGTGATGGATGGTGCAATTCTTGGAGAGTTCATTGTACCAGGCAATTGCCCTGGCACTTTGACTAGAGTGAGAAGAAAAGCCCTGGTCAGGCAGGGAATCATAGCCAGCTCAAAACTCACCCTTCCTGGAGATGCGAAGGAGGCACAGAAGAAACAAGCCCAACTCTCTCATGCTGGTTGACGTTCTCCACTGAGGTGTATCAGCAAACCAGAACTGTCCGTACTACATCTGAGCTGCTGGTCTTGCAGTCACAAAAGGTTTTTCCAGGGATGGAAGAAGTTGTGGTTTTCCTGTTTAGGGAGGGAATGAGTTGTCTAGCTGAACCAGCTCTGGATTTAGATATTAATAGTTTTGTGGTCAGTCATGTGAAAAATGCAACATCAGAGCATTGCCATTTTCCATCTAAAGGAAGGGGATCGCAGACTGGAGCTGCAAACACCCACTCCACCTGTGTGATGGGGCAAAAGGGGCTGGTTTTCAGGTGTTCTGGAGGAGACTTGCAGTGTGCCAAAGGAGGTGGGTTGAGGCAGTTCTTCTTCCTGAACCTGGAGCCTGCAAGCCAACTGTGCTTTACCCCTTGTGCTCACTGGTGGTTGTCATCCCTAGGTGTAAAAAAAACCAAACCAACCCCAAAACCAACCAAACAAGCAAAAACCGTCCCTCTTCTTTTGAAATCATCTGAGCACTTGTGCCAAGGTTCAGTGGTGGAAGAGTGCTTTGCTGTCCCCTGGTACCTGGCTGTCTCTGGACTCCCATGTCCCTGGTGAGTCGTGAGTCATTCCCCTCCTTGTTGTTAACCTGCGTTTCAAATAAGCTGAGCTCCAGCTTTTGCCCGGAATCCTTGCGCAAATGCTCGCTCTTTCCATTTGGGTTTAGCTTTGGCAAACTTGCTGTGCGGTTTGCTAACCTGCAGAGCTCGGGGCTTGTGGAGAGCTGACCATGCTCCCCTCCACGTCATCTGCCATACAGTGACCCTGTGATGTTAAGTGTAACCATGGAGTGTGCGTTCCCTATCAGGGCTTGGCTTGAGGTTTGCTGCTTTTGCATCAGACTGGAAGAAGGGCTGATGGTGGTCAAGTCCCTCTTCTCATCTCGGCGGCTACTCCACCGTAGGGTCCATCTGCCTCCCTCCTGTTTGGGGACGGGGACAGCAGCACCCACACGATTCCTCTTGCAGGCAGCGAGGGGTGCGCAGCCACTGGAGGGCTCCCAGAGCCAATATAAGGTGCTGCTGTTGAGTAGCTGCTGCCACTTTCGCTCTGCCAAGAGCCAGCGCCTTCCCCCAGCAGTGATGGCAGGGCTCCTCTTTGCCCCTTCTCCTCAAACTCTCGGCATGTGTTCCCTTCTTAACTTGCTGTGCAATACCTCCCAGAGGAGGGACTTGGAAATTTGGTACTGCTAAGTCTGTTCAGTGCTTTCTGAACCCTTTTTTTTTGTTCTGGTCAAAGTTACAGTGTCTATGAAGGGAGGGATTTCTGTTTTCCCAGAGTTTTTGGAGGAGGCTCTAAGAGTACGTAGCTATTATTTACAGTGGCTCAGACCTGTCGCGACTCAGCAGAGGGTGATCTTATTTCAACTAATGACTTAGAGCCCTGCTCAGTCCCTATGCACGTCCTCCCAGAGCAGGAGGATCAGGACCCAGTGCTCTAAGTACTTTGGAAACTGTCCTTAATAACTGTAAAAACTAATAGATGCTATTGCCAACAGAGAAACCTGATGGTATGGGTGGTGGAAAGAGTGACTAAGAGACCTGTATCCTCATCCCATCTGCGTGATGTGCCTTTTCTGTGTGCCTTCCCCATTTTTCTCCACATGCTATTTGATATTATCTATTTGTGATGTAAACTTTTTGGTGTTGTGACTGTCTTTAAGCATTTCACCGCTCGTGGCACAGTGGGAGTCAGTGCACTGAAGTAAAAGCTTAAAGTGAAATCCATGCTAAAAATATGTTGTTACAGTGAAACATAAATGATTAATGTAAAGAATAGCTGTGCTTAACACTTAGTTTGAACCTCTCCCTCTCTAATGTTTTACTCCAGCATCTCCTAGACAAACATCTGGTAAATCAATACAGAAGTATGAATCCTCTGGGTTTTATCTCAAAACTGATTTTATTATCAGACCATGAGGTAGCTATTTGTAAAGAAGCATTTTAATGTTTGAGAATGCAGAGTTGAAAATGTATAGCTGAAAATATTTGCAAACTATCTGAATCAGCCAAAAAATCTTGTAAACAAAACCATCCAGGGGCTGTATGGTCCACAGACTGTTATCTGTGAACTTTTTTTACCCAGTTCTGTTTTTTAAATAGTATCTAGAATTTCTGTAAGGAGGGCTGCTTCTGGTCCAACAGTAAAACCAGGATGCCTTCCGTATTGATCAAATTCTGTTTTTCTTCCCGCTAAATCTTTTTTAAGGGTGAAATGGCGGGAAGGGAAATGACAGCAATTGTTATGCTACTTTACTTATGTCTTCCCTCAGTGCTTGTACCGAAGCAACAATCACAGATCTGGTCTGAGAGACACCCCAGTTTCTGGTGCTTTCTTGTGCTACGAAAATACATGGAATCTGGGGAAAGGGAGGAGGATGGGAATTTGTGGCTTTTCCCACTCAGAAAATGGATGAACCCACTTAAATAAAAATAAAATCTAGAGGAACCTGCAAATACAAGTAAGGAGCAATTGAATATGGGCCGGGGCAAATTTTCAGCCAAGGTTAGGGAGACATCTGCCCACCCTGCCAATGGTATGGCCAGTTCGTGGCGTGCTCTTTGGCAGCTGAGGGGGAGTGCCTCATGTCCCCATCACCTTCATGGCTGCGTCTTGTCCTGTGAATAGCAGTCCTGGGGTTTTGAAGGCCAGCATCAGCCTTTGCTCCCTGGACTTTGCCTCGTCTGTCTGCCCTGGATCCAGGTGATGGCCTCATGAGGCACCGAGAAAGGTGAGAGATATGGTGTCTGGGCGTTGCTTTGACTACAGCAACCATGTGCTAGTGTCACTGTAAGGAGTTACATACCATACCTTATAGGTTGCAATTTAAAGGCATGATCTGATGGAGAAAGCACAGAAGAAGGGGAGAATGATGTTGAAATAAACTGATGGAGGTGGTCAGTGTATCTTGCTAATGCGAATGTTTTACTGGACCTGCAGCATTCCCAGCTCCTTTTAACGTTTCCTGGTTGGCTGACTTCTTGTAGAGGTTAGCCTCTTGTAGAGTGTTCGCCTCCCCTAACTCCCGGAGAAATTTCCTCAGCACTTAGTGATAGATGGTTGACAATACTTGCAGGGCGACCCAGAAGCACACCAGGATGATTTCTTAGCAGATGTGCCCTCTGCTCAGTGATAACCCTTACACCACATGCATTGGCAGACAGCAGCTTGTTATCTGAGCTCTTTGGACTTGTCAGAAGCTGCTCCATGCCACCTCGTGTGCTTCTCCACTGACCACCGTGTCAAACTGCTGTGATCAGAGCATCCATCTGGTCCTGGAGGGTGGTGATGTGTAGCCAGGCTGCAACACAGCTGGAGATGGGCCGGGCAGAGCTCATGCCTTCTGGCCCAACGTTTGTCACTGAGGACCTCCCCAATGAGCTTTTCCGTGTGGCTGTACCTGAGCTGATAATGCACCCACTTATTCAAGGACTGGAGTGGAACCCGTTGTTCCCTCTCCCTCCCTTTGGGTCTTAATCCCAGCTCCAGGGTTTTCTGCTTCGGTTACTTCCGCGGCATGTGTGAGTCCTGCCCCTAGTCCCTTGAGTGTGCCAACCTGCACAGGTTCGACACAAAAGCCTTATGTTTTGTCAAATCTGGCACTCTTCCCTGAAGGGATTAGGGCTGGGAGGTAGCTAGGAGGTGAAGCCGGGAGGCCAGAGGAATTTTCCCTCTGCCTGGTCTCTGCCAGCTGAGCAGGAGAAAGCTGAGCTGGGCTGAGCTTCTTGAGGAGCTGCTGTGGGCTGCCCATCTCCCCTGTCCCTCCACTTCATCCTCACTGAGCTGGAGGGGGGAAAAATAACAGGTACACCTATTGTGCAAGGAAAGTAGAAGGGGTGGGAGGGATGGAGGGTGTCTAAACGAGACACCATTCCTGTAGGTGACACTGATCCTGCTTCTTGGCGTTGAGTGCTGCTGCAGAACATGGTCACTGCTGCGTCAAGCTCCTGCTGATCCAATTTCAATGTCTTGAGGTTCAGTCGCTCGCCTGGGGTGTTCGCTTAGCCTCTTACAAATGCTCCTGACCTGGGAAACTCTCCTGCCTGCCACATCATCGCTGCAAGGTCTTGGGCTGTTCCATCACCGAAGCTGCAGCGGTGAATGGATGGAGCAGCACCAGAGGTGCTGGTAAGCCTTTGGTGAACGTCAGCTAAAGAAAGTTAAATGCATATTTGGGTAATTTTCTCCTAGTGGCTAATTACCATATGAAAAACATAGATTGCATCTGATTACGGGCAGAGCATCACGGATGGAAGAAGCAAAACGAAGCATCTCTTTAGTAACTTGTTGTCTGTTGACTTCTGCAGTCACATCCACGTACTGAGATGAAGAACAGGTCTGATGTCCCAGGCATGTGTGTTTCTGTCCCTACTGTTCCCTGTACAAAGCCTCTGCTGTGACCGGGAGAACTGGGTTTGGGACACCTGTGGACAGGCGGGGATGTGGTATGTGGGCCTTTGCCCGTACCAAGGTACGTCAGAACCATTGAGAGAATGAGGCCAGGGCCGTGGTAATGCTAGTGCCTGCCTTCTCCAGGCAGCACTGGGGCTCAGGATGGGACAACTGTCTGTTATCGGCTTTACTGCAGGGTTATTTCATCTCAGCACTGGGCTTGGTCCCAAGCTTAACCACCGGTGCAGATACACCTGATTTCATCACTGCTTTGCCCTGAATGTGGCCATTCAGAGTGGCAACCCTGAGACACCTTTGACTCGCAGGGGATATATGTGGACTTGTTTAACGATAGCAATGGAAAGTTTTAGGACTGAACCCAACGTTCGTCAGACCCGAGTAAACTTACCAACCGCTGACTGACCTCCCCTCCCCTGGCCATCCTGTCCTCCAAAGAAGCACGGAAGGGCTGGTCTCTGTGTGACTCTGGGATTAGCCCGAGCAAAGGGGTGAGCCAGCTGGCAAAACAGAGACACTAAACCTGTCCTTTAGCCTAATCCGAATGACGTGTCTGATTAGAGGCACTTGAAATGCCACCAGAAAAGAAGTCCCTGCCCACCCTTCGTAGGGGAAGTGAGCCTGTGAAGATTTACGTGCTCTGTCTTTCCCTGCTGAATGAGCGCGGCCGTGATTTAAGAGATTTACGCTCCTTTAGCTGTAGATTCCATAGCCTTCCTCCGGGATGAGAGATGCGGTCCCTTACACTGCAGCTTGGGAAGGAGTGTGGGCTGGTTGTATCCATCAGTCCCCACGCTATCCTGAACTTTCCCGTAACACAAGACTCTTGGCCGGTGAAGCAATGGTGCTGATGCATGCTGAGAGCTCTGGCCACCACCACCTCCGTGCTGTCCCACGTTGCAGACTCAATGCAGATTCAAAAGCACTTAGCCTTAGATCCGCGGCAATGAACAGAAACACACCTCTGGATGTGCCTCTGGAGAACACCTCTCTACCTCTTGTTTTTGCTCACAGTCTGCCTCGCCTGAGATCCTGCGCCCAACCTCTTTAGGCTGCCGTGTAGTGTGGCATCTTCTCTGAGAAACATACCATTCTGTTGTCCTTTGTCCTTCCTGATGTCTGATATTCTGTAGTGTTTCGTTGATCCAAACGCAAAATGTAACTGTAATGTTGTCGTGGGGTTTTTTTTGGTTTTTTTGGGGGGGTTTTTTGGTGGTGTGGGTTTTTTTTAGCTTTGGTGCCCGAGGCTGTCCTGCATCTGCAATGTGATTAAGGCCTGGACTGTTCAGCCATTTCCCCTTGCTCACTGGCAAACTTCAGCGGAGTTTCTCCTATTGTCATTATCTGCCACTGTACAGCTCCAGAAGCACTTTGACTGCTCCCTGACTCACCCACCTGTGTCAACCACAGGTTTTCCATCCTGCGTGGGTATGTCGCCATCACGCTTGGTCTTATATATAGCCCAATGTGTTTGAAAGTGATGTCTTTGAAGGGTGGGTGGAATGGCCAGAGGAGACCACTGTACCATCTAATCTGACCTGGGATATAACTTCTAATATAACATAAGTTGTTTCCATCCACTTGCTTCTCAACTGAATTCCAAAAGTTGGGTTTGACCTTGGTATTTCAGTACCTTACGTAGTAGGAAGGCGTGAGGGAAGGCGCAGAGCCCACAGCCCCTGCCCGGCCACACTGGGCAAGTGTGGGAGGAAAGGTGAGTTGCAGATGGGAAGCCAAGCAGTTGAGGTAATAAATGAGGCAAGGGTGAGCTGTCGCTCTTTCCAATGAACTGTGTCTGGTGGCAACATTCTCCAACAGCCTTGACCTGATTGTCCCGGGATTGTCTACATTGCAGTTAAATCTGCAGCTGAGTCATAGGCAGAGGCAAGTGTGTTTTAAGGGCATTGTAGACACTTTTGCCTTTATGGGGAACACTGCAAATAATTTTCATAGGTAGCTTATGACCTGCACGAAGGGCAGGTGGTGTAGGTACTACAGAAAGGGGAGACCTTTATTTCAATTCTTGGCAGAGCCTTTCAGTGCAAGATTAGGACAAGAGGAAACGGTCTCAAGTTGTGCCAGGGGAGGTTTAGGATAGATATTAGGAAAAATGTCTTCAACAAAAGGGTTATCAAGCACTGGAACAGGCTGCCCAGGGAAGTGGTGGAATCGCCATCCCTGGAGGTATTTAAAAGACAGGTAGACGTGGTGCTGAGGGACATGGTTTAGCGGGGGTTTTGGCAGTGTTAGGTTGGTGGTTGGACTCAATGATCTTAAAGGTCCCTTCCAACCTAGATGATTCTACGATTCTAAGATCAGCTCCTTTCTAGTTGGGGTATGAATTAGGTGAGATGAAGGCAGCAACTTCCCTTGCCCTGGTGAAGTGACCTACCTCTGGAAGAGCCAAAAGAAGGAATAATTTTTGCTGTCTGTGGCAGAGGCTCCCCAGAAGGCAGGCTGAAGATGGGATTGTGTTGCTGGTTTATCCTATTTGGGGCTGTTATTCTGGAGTTCAGTTTGCTCAATGGGTGTGATATTTTGATCGATGCAGGCATAAGGGCTAAATAGAACTTACTGATAAAGTATTACTGCCTGTGTGTTTACCTTCACCTCAAGAAACATTTCTGGTAGTAAATGGAACACTTAGTGGCAAGAAATGTCGAACTGTTTTAAGCACATTTCTAGCATGCTCAGTCCTGCCTTGAAATCACAACACTTGCACGTGTCTGTGCTGGTAGGTGCCCAAAACCGGCAATTTCTCTTTCTGTGTTGTTGGTACCGGGATCTGCTGGGTTGGAAGGTCCCAGCGATGGAAGTGCCAGGAAGAGACGTGTGAGTTGTAGCATATAAAGGCATTTACTTTTGCTTCCTTTTGTCTCTGATAACACAGAAGTGTTTCCAAAGAGCCAGTGGTAACACTTTCAGGCCAATGTAACCTTTACTTAATTGCACTATTGCTATAACCTCGTATAGCCCTTTAGATACCAAGTGAGATAAGGCCCCTTCCTAGGGGAGCTCCCACTCATTAGCAGTGATGGATTATGACATTGACTCCTGGGATTAAGATCAGAGGCTGATAATGTGGAGGAGAAGTGTTATGGGGAGTGCATTGTTCTTATCAGTTCTCACCACACACGGGGTTGAAGCAAACAATAGATCAATTTACATCACTTAATACGCCCTGCTCACAACCATGTGTGCAAGTGGCTGTTGACTCACCAGCAGGACCTTGCTGAAAGCTCAGTGATCCTGTCCAGGCAAGATTAGAAAGTGAATTTGCACCAGAGGGGGGAAGCTGCTTGACACGGAGGTGGCAAAGTGAGGAAGCTGAGGAAGCATGGTGGGAAAGTGGGGTGAAGAAGAGATGCAACTTGGGTTTGGGCAAAGGTGATGCTAAAGTGCTTAGAGAATAGCAGAGCATGGGGTATGAGGAGAGGATGGCCCTTCAGTGAGGTGGGCATTTCCGTACAGTCATTTCTCTCCTCTCCGATCTTGGACCCCCTTTATGGGTTGTGACCTTTGGTCACGGTCCCTTTTGCAAAGAGATTGCCTTAAAGCACAGTAGGATGGAGTGAGGGCGTCAGCGAGGTGAAATTTGGTCATGCTGCAGGGTAAATAAAATACTGGTAGTCTAGAGCTGGGAATCGAGTAAAGCAGGTGGGGGAGGGGAATGTGCTGGTTAGGAGTGGACGTGATGAATGGAACGAGCAGTTAATGGCACTTCTTGGCATGCAGGGCAGGCGGCTTTCTCACAAATCTCTGCTTCTCACGTGATGTCCTCGGAGACCTTAGCTAATTTAACTAGAGAAGTTCTGCAGTCCCTGAAGGCAAACTCTTCCTGGGGTTTCCACAATGCGTTGGGTTGTGTGTGAGTTTATCTTGATGTATTTGAAAATCACTATGCCTTATTGCAGCATGTCCTTTAGTACCTGAAGAGTTAAAAATACATGACCCCACATTGCCCATGTTGTAGTTTCCAGCAGTAAGAGGGGAAAGGAGGTTTCTGTCTCTGTTAGGGAGCTGGGTGACTAAGGCCATCCACAGGTAGGCTTTTCAGCAGTAGACTGCAGGTGACTTTGTTGTAGAATTACAGAATAGTTTGGGTTGGAGGGGTCCTTTAAAATTCATCTAGTCCAGCCCCTCCCTGTAATGAGCAGGAACGTCTTCAACTAGATCAGGTTGCTCAAAGCCCGGTCCAACCTGACCTGGAATATTTCCAGGAATGGAGCATCTACCACATCACTGGGCAACCTCGGCCAGTGTTGTACAGACAGGTTTTGATCTAGCCCACACTGATGAAACAGTACCAAGTTCTTGTAGGCAAAATACATTACTTTGTTACAAATAATCATGCTGTAGAAAGATTAGCCCATGATTTAGCCAGGGAAAGAAGAACAGACATGTGCATCCTCTGAGGTGCAATCGCTCATTTGCCTGTCTGGCTTGATTATTTTGAATAATCAGACCTTTGGCCCTTTTTCTCTGAATGTATAATTGACTCTCAGTTATCCTTTGAGAGCTTTTGGATGGGTTCCCAGAAGAACTTAAATCCTGGATGGCTTCGTGACATGTCTGCAAGCAGCTGTCTTCTCCACCACTGGTATGTGGTTACCTCTCCCATGATCAGGACATATGTATTTGAGCAGAACACAGACAACCCCATGTGTCTGAAGTCAGAGCTGTTTGGGTGCATTTCTTTCATTGCTTGCTCATGGCTTCATCTAAAAAGCACAGGTTTCTGCGAGCCTGATAGCCATCATTCTTTGAAAGGACAATGGAACAAATGAATGTGCAAAACTCGCCGGCATGATTATCGGTCACATCGCAAATGGGGCCTCTGTTACCTCCTTGGCTTTATTACGTAAATCTACAACATACAGGTTAGCAGCCTCCTCTGGGAGCAGGATTGTTGTAAGGACAATGTGCCTTTCCTGCACGGCATTCTTGCTGACATTCCTCCTCTGCTATCGTAGGCTTCAAAAGTCCTTGGTCTGCCATGTGCTCTAGCTGGAAGGGTGGCACTGGTTTTGCCTGGCTGGTCTACACAAGTCTTGTGGATTCCTGCTTGTTTGCAGAATTGCCACCCTGGGAGGCAGCGAAATGCTTACCGCTGTGATTTTCAGCTATACTGGAAAGGAGGTGATGGGTGGTTTGACTTGCTGAGACAGGGCCGTTCCACAATGTCCCAGCAGAGTTTGGGCTGGAGCTATGACTACTGCATCCCTCCTGTGTAATGCCTTCGGCACCTGCTGCTCCTGAGCTTTCCTTGTGCTGAAGATGAGAGACAACATCAGTTTCCAGGAGGAAAGGTTTTCTTCTGGAATTTTCACTGTAGGCAAAATATAAAACAGTAAACATTTTTGTACTAAAAAAAAAAAAAAAGCTTTTGGTATTCAGTGGAGAAAGTGTGGACATGTCAATCCAGCTGAGCCATTTCTCAAGCACATTTGGTGTAACATATTTCTGTGACACACCTCCGCTTCTTTTCACCACATCTGCAAACATCTCAGGGATAAGGGTAGATCTTCTTTTCTTTTCTGCTCTGTTCCTGCTATTCTGCTCTTAATCCCCAGCACGACTTTCAGTTCACAACATCTGTTGTTTGGTATGCCAGTGGGCATTTGCTGTCTCGAAACTAATATAGTTCTTCTCTCTGCTTTGTATCAGCTTTCAGCTTTGGCTTAGTAAAATAAATAATTATAAGGTGACAAATTCATCCCAAAGCTGTATCACTCGTGTTTTGGCTAAATGTAATCTCATGCTGCCTTATGTAAAGTCCCCGCTATGTTTTGGATGGGCTGGTCCGACTGCTGCGTGGATCTTCTCATTCTTTAGTCCATTTTTTTTTTTGTCTTTTCCGGTTAAACTAACGTAATCCAACAGCATCTTCTGTATCTTGTGGCTGAAGGGTGATCAAATGGTATGTAATCTGCCTGCATAAAACCTTTACTTGAATGCCTCTGTAATAGTTTTGTTGCTGTCCTCACCCTCTGGGAATGCTGCTCTTGTCCCTGGACGGAGCAAGTCTCTGGTGCCCTCGACTCTTGCTGGGTCACATGTCTTTCATCATTATCCACCCCACAGAGATGAAATCCCATGCCTTTAGGTGTTCCAGGAGAGAAGTGAATGGTATGTACTTTCCAACAAGCTGCTGAGGGCAGCAAGGTTTGAGCGAACTCCAGCAAGGGTCCTGCTCGTGGATGCCTATGGATGGACAACAACTGCTGTGGCATGAACGTGGTTGCAGAACAAGCACCCCAGCACCCACCCCAGAACAAGCTCTGGTAGTAACTCACTAAGGTTGTCACTAAGGATATTCAAGGGTTAGTGAATTCCAAGTGTTTGATGGTGCTGGAGAAGCTAGAACGCTCCCCTAGAGGGGTTGGTGACCATGTCCATCACACTGTCAGCAAACCAGGAATGGGGACATGGAAAAGGGAGCCAAGACTCAAAGAGCCATTCATGGTGGCATGGCCAATAAGAGAAGGGGTTGGGTTTCTTGGAGCGAAGGACAGAAGTTCAATATCTCCTTAGGGGACTTCTTTTTTTTTTTCTTAACTTGCAGTTCTTTCAACTTATTGCTGTGTTCCTTGTCTCTTGGGTGAAACTGGGGTTTGTTACACGTAGCAGGCTTGCTAGCTGCTCACAGCGCCTGGCAGAAAAAGTTACACACAGAGGTGCATCTTGTTGCTAAGCCACCACTGCACAACACTTGCTGTTAAGTGGGATTTCTCTCTCCAGGGAGGGAGAGTTTGTATTTTGAAGATATTCTGTGCGTAGGTAGGGTTGAGTCACCTACATAGTTTAGATAAGGGTAAGTTAAAGATAAGTGATCTGTTGGGTTACGATGAAGTGAATCAGAGAGATGTGTCAAGGGGGTTATCGTTTTGGATTTTCCTATTCAGTTGAAAACTGCTGCTTTGTATGCAGGGAGTGCATGAACGTAGGGAAGGGTTGTGTCTTCCTCTGGCTGAGAGTGAAGCCAGGACATTTGAGGCAGCAGGGGGTGACTGAGGATCCTGTGTTTGCTGTCAGATGCTGCCACTTGCCGTAGGTGTTCTCTGTCATGCGAGTAGAGGAAAACAGCAGAGACCAAAGGGAAGATGGGGATGAGCGGGGAATGCGCAATGAAAAATGTACAGCAATTCCAGTTACAGGAAGTTTTCTTATTTTCTCATCCTGCAGATGAGAAGAGGTTCAGGTCAGGGGAGACAGATGTAACATGATCTACTCCTTATGTGACCTGTTTGTCATCACTAACCTCATCTACCTTTTTTTATCCACTCAAACGGTGTTCAGCATCAGGATGGCTAATGAGATGAATGGCGGGTTCACTATGGCTGGCAGATGAGGTGACAGCATGTCTCTAGACTAGCGGTGAAGAGGCCTCAGAAAGAGGCCCCTTTACTGTTTGCTGAGAGTCCTATTCGTGTTTTAGCATCTCAACACATACAAATCAATGTTGTATTTGTTTCTCCCATGCAAAGTTAAACCCCAGTAAATGTCATACTTTGAGTGTGAACTCCATTCTGTTTTTTGAAGAGTAATAAAGACCCACTCCCAGTTTTATTGAGAGAACAGGCATTTTCCTCTTACAAATGATGTTCTTGCTTGCTCCAAAGCAATGTGACTTTCCACCTTCCTCTCTCTTTCCTTAGGTGAGAAACCAGGGTTCAGAATCGCAACCTGAAACAAAACTAGATGTATTCTGCTCTCCTCCATAGGATCTAACTCCCTAGATTGTGGTGCTATTTGTCATATGAAGGCTTAGTTCCCAAAAGGGCAGAAATGCCATGGTCCTCACTGGTCCATCTCTTAGCCCCCAAGTGCTTTGCTCACAGTCCATTGGTATGAGCAGGGTACCAAGAGCATCATGGTGGGCATGGAGCTTCCTGGACTACCCTGTAGGAAGGCTTTGAGGAAGAAGTGGCATAAGTCCCTTGCCCATTCCTTGAGCTAGAATTCAGCCACTAAGCTGTTGCATGTTTTCTCAGTAGTCTTCCAGTACTCAAGACAGAGTAGGGTAGAGACTTCAGTCTCTGTTCAAGTGTATACATAATGTGAGATAATTAGAGCACATAGCAAGGTTGATAAAGGTAGTGTATGTCTATGTGGTATGGTGCTGAATTCAGGTACCAGGTCAGGACGGAGAAAGGAACACCACTTCTTCCTCCTCTTGTGTATATGGGTCGGTGAGCATGCTCTGAGATGCTCATGCTTCTTGCTGGATTAGAACCTTCAGGTGAGTTAAGTGGAAGGAGCACTTCATTCAAGAGGGTTATTGGCCAGGCATGAGTGGCTCAGGATGCAGATGGTTTTGGACATGTCCAAGAGCAAGGAGCTGTGCATGTGGGGTGGGGTTGTCTCCCAAGATGATAAACCCACTTGTTGGTGACTGCTCATGAGTAGTCATCCCTGCTTTTGTTGGGATCAGTGTAGTTCTAGTCAATACTGTCCACGGGGTCTATAGAGTGATTCAGCACACCCTAAAATTGACCCCCACATTTTTCCAGCCAAGTTGCTGTCTGGACTCCATGGATTGCATTGATTTAATCTCCATTGACTAGAGTAGGACTTTGACACTTAATACACATGCATATGCCAACACGTAGACACCTAAATTTAGTTTTCGTAATATGTGGTCGGCCTCTGGATACTTTACAGGTAAAGCACAGTTAGGCAGGGGTTTTGAGGATCTAATCTTGAATTTAGGCTTAAGATGACTGTTAGACAGTACAGACTCATGCAGTATCTCTTGGGAGCTGTTTCACTGTGGGCCTAGACCATTTGTGGAGGTACACTTGCAGCCCAGATTTGTCCCACCTAGCTTGGTTGTCATGACAGCGCACGTCTAGTTTCCCTCAGCCCCTTTGGTGGTCAACAGAAAGGTAAGTTGCTCCTACCTAACTAGCTGTTTCAGAAAGGGTTGCATTATTTTACTGAAGTGCTTCTCTCTCTGCTTTGAATCTCTCTCTCTTCCTCTCTCTCTCCATGAATTGTACAAAGTGTTTGTAGCTACCCGACTACAAAGTGTGGCATTTCAACAGGAGCCTCCGAAGTCAAAGGGGGCGTATCTGGGCCTTACTGGGGCAGTGTTTGGTGAGCGCCAGAGAGAGCCCAGCAGGGTTCAAGCATTGCCTGACCACAGAGAAATCTAAAGGGTAAAGACAGGCAAGGCAAGTTGAAAAAGGGGTTGATATATCTTCCTTTTATAAATGAGAAAGAGAACCACGTAGGGTTTGCCCAGTAAGTGTGTAGTCAGAGGCATATATGTTGGATTCTTATGCAGGGTGTTCACAACAAAGTCATGTTCCCATCCTGATTTTTTTTTTTCCATATAAGTCTTAGAGCTTTATGCACAGTTCCTTAATGATAGCCAGGCTGTTAAATTTGTAGCTTACTGGTGTTCTGTACCATTTTTCCTGAAATCTAGGGATGTATCTGCTCTTCCCTGTCCTTTTTTCTAGACTTGTGTAATTGTCTTGCCCTGCACATTTGGTTGGCATGTGTAGGGTCTTTCATAGGCATTGTAACCTCTGCCATACACATGCAGAACGTAACCAGCCAGCGGGGCAGAACATCCCACCCTGGACACGAGAGCGAATTCCAGCACAACCTGCAATGACAGTGCAGGAAGGGGCCAGGGAGGTTACTTCTACTCACATCATTTTGTAACTTTCCTCTCTCTTTTTTAGAAGATGTATTCAAGTTTTATTATCTCTTTAAATATCTTACTTTTTCTGTATCTCGTAAGCAGCAAATATGGAAAGGGAAGGTATTATGAGATTTAGAACAGCCACTTTATCTCTGAACTTTCTTTTCTGTTAGAGACATGACCCTTACTTCCCTTCATTTAATTTATTTAAAAATAATAAAAAAAAAAGCTATTGTTAGGAGACCTTCAAAAGATTTTTCTATAAAGTTGAAAACTACTCTTCTAGGTTGTCCTTACGCTTTGGTATGTCTGTGTGGTACGAGAGGACAGTCAGTGCAGTATAATGCTGTGAATAGCGCCTTCACCTGCGGCAAATCCTTTGTGCAGCAATGGAGTGCAGAGTGGCTGATTTTCCTATGAAGTATCACATCCTCCGCCACAAAAACTGTATACAACAATGTGTTTTATAGCTGCTTTATGGCTGAGGCACCAGGACTGTTTGCTGGAAAATCCCACTTGAACAAAATTCCTTCTTTTCCTTCCCGGTGCGCCATACCAGGGGTATGGTTTTCCTAGTATTATTTCTTTAATTATACTAATTAGCAAATCTGATCCTTAACCTCCCACTGATTTCAGCCTTTTCCGATTAAACTGATGACAGGTCCAAGAATGTTTAATCTGAAGTGTTGGGACTTGTAACTTGTCAGTTTTCCAAGCCCATGATTCCCATCCATTTTCTAATCTATATATTTTCACAGGATGAAAAAGAAAGGAAAAGACAGATTTTCCTAGAAAGTGTTTGCATTTGAACTCTAAGTTTTGCAATCATGTGCAGATACGGTTTTATTTTACTCAAAAAAAATAAACTCACTGACCTCATTGGGCCTGAAAGTGGAAGAAAATACTCTGATGTTACCAGTGCAACTGAGCCATATTTTCCACACGGGTACTTCTGTTTGACCACAGGATTGATTTCGGTGCTCACTTCTAAGTGTTGGAATTTTTTGTGAGAAACCCTTCTCATGGCGGTTGAAGAGGCTCTGTGTTTGGGGCCAGATTTCAAGCTGCACCTCTCCCTAGGGCGGTTTGAGATACGGATATGGTGGGCAGGATTTCATCCGGCCTCAGACTGGCTCTCAGAGCCCCGGTCTCTGAGGCTCTTGCCATAGCACATGAAGCAACGTGAGCTCCTGTGGCACATGTTTGCCCTTTCAGCCTCCCTTTCACTGGTTCTTGGTGGCATCCTTCTTCAGTGATACCCTTGGGTGATGCCCAGAACGCCCAGGTTGCAGAGTTACTCATGTTCCCTCTCCCTCTTTATTTCTGTTCCTCTTTCTACCCCAGGTGAGTGTTCCTGTGTCAGGCTAAGGGATTCAGTGCTCGTCTCCTGTGGTTTTCCTCATGTGTGTGCCAAGGACATAGAATGCTGGGTTGGAAGGGACCTCAAGGATTATCTGGTCCAACCTTTCTTGGCAAAAGCACAGTCTAGACAACATGGCCTGGCACCCTGCCCAGCTGAATATTAAAAATGTCCAATGATGGGGAATCCACCACTTCCCTGGGGAGATCATTCCAATGGCTGATTGTTCTCACTGTGAACAATTTTCCTCCTGTGTGCAGTTGGAATCTCCCCTGGGATAACGTATACCCATCACTCCTCATCTTTTCCATGTGACTCCTTGTAAAAAGGGGGTCTCCCTCTTCCCTGTAGCCACCCTTTCAATACTGGAATATGGTGATAAGGTCTCCCCTAAGCCTTCTCTTCTCAAGGCTGAACAAACCCAGTTCTCTCAGCCTTTCCTCGTATGACAAGCTTCCCTGTCCTTTGATCATCTTGGTGGCTCTCCTATGGAACCTCTCCAGCCTGTCCACATCTTTCTTGTGTAGTGGGGACCAAAACTGAGCATAGCGTTCCAGGTGTGGCCTGGCCAGCACTGAGTAGAGCGGGATAATGACTTCTTCATCCCTGCTGGAGATGCCCTTGTTGATGCAGGCCAGCACCCTGTTGGCTTTCCTTGCCTCAGCAGCAGCACACGCTTTACTCATATTGAGCTTGTTGTCCACTAGGACCCCTGGGTCCCTTTCCACAGAGCTGCTCCCCAGCAGGGTAGATCCCAGTCTGTGCTGCCCTCCTGGTTTATGTTTTCCCAGGTGGAACACCTTACGCTTGTCCTTGTTGAACTTCATGAGGTTTGTTTTTAGGCCACTCTTCCAGCCTATGCAGGTCTTCCTGCAGGGTTGCTCTCCCTTCTGAAGTGTCCACTTCCCCACTCAGTTTGGTGTCATCAGCAAACTTTGTCAGGGCACACTTGGTCCCATCATCCAGATCACTTGTGAAGATCTTTGGCCCGATGATTGAGGTAGGGTGGCTGGCAGCTCCACAGCGCAGGAGCTAAACCCCAGACCGTGCAGGACCAAGAGGCTGCACTTGCAAAGAGTTAGGCATGAAAGGGCTCTCGCTGATGAAAAGTGCAGGAACGCTATGCAGCAAAGTTGGTCTACTTTGAATTGAAATGGAATAGCAAGTCAGGAGGGCTCAACCTCAAGGTAGGTAATTTAACCTTCAGACTCCCTTTGCAAGGGAAACATCCTTAAATATTAGCTGGTGTAGGAAGTGCTAAGGAGCCAAAAGAAGTCCATGCTGCCTGCTGAGCCGTGTCTAGGCACCGTTTGGGGGATGCTGGTTGACAAAGGCTGGGGCTGTGCCAGGGCACATATGCTGAGTCCATCAGGGTGGGTGTCTGTGGGCCAGCACCTGATCCTTTTCATTTACCAGCATGGACGTAGCCTTTGGGGACCTAAACCCAAATCTTCTGGCCCAGTTCTATGAAATATTAAGGCTTCTGACTCCTGTTTAAAGACTTTCCATTTCTATGCATGGGAAACTAATTACCTTGGTCTGTCTGTGCCTTTGAGAATAAGCAGAGTGAGGGTCTTAGGTCGTTGGGGTGTATTTGCTTTGAGAGTTATACTGTTTCCCCATCTCATTCAAAATCCTGAGTAAACTGAACTGCCGGGAACAAAAAGGGCTTTACCACCTGAAGGCAGGTTTCCATGGCAAGACAAAGAGAAAGCATCAGAAAGGTATTCGATTGTGTCTAACAATTCGCTTGCCATAGTGGTCTTTGCAATGCAACTCTGAGGGAGGGGTAAATAATCAAGTATTTCTTTTGAATGCGCAGCCCTGCTTCCTCGTGGCTAGCGTCTTTCTTAGCGGGTGAATTATTCCTAGCTATGGCCAAATTCTGTGTCAATCCTACCCTTCGCACTAAATGTCAAGATTCAAAAGATTAGCTAATTATCGACATGAGCATTCTTTATACCGTTTATATTTCATGTACAACATGGTAAAACCAAACAAAACCTGCAACAGTCCTAGACGATCAGATAAAGGAGATTGTATTGCTTGTCACAGACTGGTCAGGGTTGGAAGGGACCTCTGGAGACCATCCAGTCCAACCCCCCGCCAGAGCAGGGGCACCTACAGCAGTTGCACAGGACGGCATCCAGGCGGGTTTGGAATGGCTCCAGAGCGGGAGACTCCCCCACCTCTCTGGGCAGCCTGTGCCAGTGCTCTGCCACCCTCACAGGAAGGTCCTCCCCATGTCTAGATGGAACTTCCTATGTTCAAGTTTGTGCCCGTTCCCTCTTGTCCTGTCACTGGGCACCACTGAAAAAAGACTGCTCCTATCCACCTGGTACCCTCCCTTTAAGTATCGATAAGCATTGGTAAGATCCCCCAGATCTGAGCATCTAAAATGCTGGTGTGCTGCAGTCATACCCCCGGCTTTTGGTCCTGCTTCTGCAACCAGCTCTTGGGTCTGGTCCTTAGGTAACCTGGGCTGAACCTTTTCTCCTCCCAATTCAGCACCATCAAGGGAGTAGCGTCTTCATTGCACGGCTAAATATTGGCTTCTTCTGCACTGGCCCAGACACTGTTTTGCTGGGGGAAGGGGAAATGAGGGCTGTAGCCCATGTCTTGGTACCACTGCTGGTGTTGTCAGCATGCCTTGGTCTCCGTGAGGAAGCAACACTGCTTTGGGGAGGGAGAGGTGCAGGCTCTCCTGACAAAAATCTGCTGGTCCTTGCTCAGCATCCTGTGATTTCTTGTCTTAAGTTGTCATTCTCCCTTTGCCTCCCCTTATCTCCACTAGCAAACCCCATGCTAGGAGGTGGGTGGCCGAAGCCAGGGCTGCTGGGCAGCTGAACCACAGCAAAAAGGACTCGGGGGCAGGAGACACGCCAGTGTCAAATGGTGGAGACTGGGGCAGTTGCTTGATGTGGAACTGGGAGTCTCGGATGGAACCGTGCGCATCAGACAGAAGCAATGAAAGTGGCTTAGGAAATGGCAGTGAGGCGGTTCATTTGAGTTAGATTTTTGGGTAAGATCTGATTCCAAGCAGATGTTTTCAAGTGTTTTGGTGTTCGGTGTTTTTTTTTTTAAATTATTATTATTTTTTATTTTTTAGAAATGTTAAAAGCAGTGACATCTCTTTTGCTGTGTTATGTTGGCCCTGGGAGGGAAGCGGTCCAAGAAAGACCCTCAAAACTCCTGCCCAGCATAAATGTTTCATGTGAATCTGATATCACCCGTGAAACAAGAATGCAAAAAGAGCACTTGAAAAAAATTGTGACTTGAATAGCATTTATTTGATGTAAAGAAAAAAAAAAAGAACAGTTTCAATAATAAGATAAATTAGATCTGTTAGCAGAGACTGTGTTATGAACGATAATGGGAAAAAGCATGATATACATGTCAAATTACCAAATAACTGTTATTTTGCATGGGGTGATGGGAAGAATGAGTTCTCTGAATAGCGTAAAATGAAGAATTGATTCTGAATGACGTGCAAAATCTTTCTAATGGCTGAGACATGGCCTTCATCTTTTCTTGTTTTTCTGTTCTGTGCATATGGTTTCTTTACGCTACTGCCAAAACGTCCCTGTTGCTCAGCAACAGCAAGCTGAAATAGCACCAGTCAGAGGAAATCTGCTGATTTACACTGGTCATAAAGCGTGTACTCTTCACCGAGTGCGGATTTTGACATAAGAGTGAAAGCTACCCTTTGTAGGTTTGCCTCTCTGGGGCACACGTGGTGCTGGGCGGAGAAGTGTCAGTCTGGACACCAAAAGATATCCTTTTCCATCACAGTTTGACAAGGGGAGAGGTGCATGACCTCATCTAACCCCAGCCTGGGTGCCCGTCCAGCATTTCCCTTAGGAACAAGTCCTCATCTGGTCTCGAGGAGGTTTCCAGCCCCAACTGTGGCTCTGCCTTCAGCTGATCGTGTCTCCTGTACAGAAGCAGACTTTGTGCTCGCACATTTAAGAAGGTGTTGATGCAGCAAAATGCCATAAGTACAAAGAGCAGAAGTTAGAATTTTCCTAAATATCCCCCATACACTGATTTCATAATTTTATTTTCCAACGTCTGCTAGACTATATATTTAAGAGATAACCTGTCTTTGGAAGAGCTTAGTGAAGATAAACAGAGGAAAACTTTGACCAAACTAAAAAGTATGAATATTTGTTTTAAAAATTAACTCCACACAGTATAATGTAGGTATTTACCAAGTAAAACACAGGAAATGATACATTTTTACAAGCGATCTCTGGAGTGTCAGTTATACAGAAATACTGTCAAACATCTGAAAACCTAACACTTCACCAGAAAATACTGCCAGCAGTTCATCCCAAATATTTTTCACTCAGATCTTTTTGGTGATCATGAAAAGACATGTTTTTTTTCCCAACCTCAAAAATCAGCAGTTGCACTATTCACAGGCTACGTTTTATTTCCTCTGCCACAAGAGGAACAGGTTTTTATCTACTTTCCCAAGAGCAACAACCTGATCCAGTTGAAGATGTCCCTGCTCATGGCAGGGGGGTAGGACTAGATGGCCTTTAAAGGTCTCTTCCAACCCAAACCATTCTATGATTCTGACATTACTGCACCCAGACTAATGCCAACTGAAGGACCTGAGCGTACGGAGTAATTGTGGTGAAGATGTCAGCTTCATCATGAGATGAAGTGTCTCCATGACCCAGGCAGAAAGGTGGCTGAGTTAACACCCACCGAGGGGACCAGCCTGTTGGGTGCAAAGTCAGCTTCCTCCTTCCCTGCCTGCAGACCACGGTAACCTGTGCAGAGGTGGTACAAGGCTGGTCTGCTGCAGAGCTCTGCTACGTCCACCAGTCCTCCAAACATCCCCTTCCCATCGCTGGGCAGGGAGAAATGGCAGAGCAGCAGCTTCAGCAGCAGGCTGGGACAGTGCAGCCATTTGCTGCTTGATATTTGTGGGCTGAGGGGGATGGCGTAGGGAGAGAGGTCAAGGAGATCAGCTCAAATTGGTTCTACTTGTGCACAGACTGAGCAGAGCCATTTTATTGCATAGGAAAGGGACAGCAATGACTTTGCTGTTGTCCCCTCCTTTGCTAACCGATGACCGAGTTCACGTATTAAGAAAAATCATGAGATTAACATAAAATCATGAAAATTATTGGTTTGGTTTTTTTTTTTTTTGGTAGAAAAAGATTCTTTTCACTGGCATTTGCTTTCTTGGCCTTGGGTTTACAGGCTTGTCTCTGCAACTGGGTAGGCCTGAAACATTTTATTCATGAGATGTTAGAGCCCAGTGCAAAATAAACATTTAAAAGCTGGGGCTGATCGACACCCCCTCCCTGCCATTATTGTGATTTTTACCATAAGTTTTGCAATTGTTATCAAAGCTGCCTGCAATTTGTCTGTGTCCGTCTTGTGTGTGGTGATTCCTAATGCTCATCTCCACCAGGCTTGAGAGATCTTCCAGGTAGAATTCTTGACCACCTATTTTCTACTTAGCAAAAGGTACTCTTTATTCCACTTGTCTGTTACTATGAAGCTTTCTAAGATGTACCCTATTGCTGTTGTAAACTGGTTTTAACCATTAATTAGAAGTCCTATCAGATACTGAGAGATGCTCTGGTCTTTATTGCTTTATGTCCGATTGCTGTGACTTGGATTTCACAAACAGATTTTTCTTTTCAACTGCTAAATCATTTCCCCACTGCTCAAAATTCAAGTGTCGTTTCAGGCATATGTGCTTTTAAATCATTACAGTTTGGTCTTGGGAAAGGTCCTTCCAGCACATCACAGTCCTATCTAGCCAGAATAGAAAAAACAAATGTGGTGGGAAAAGTCTCTCCACTCAGAAGGTGGTGTTTTTTTGGTCTTTTGACTTTGTAGCACACAAACACCATATTTTTTTTTGAAAAGTCTTGCACTCTTGCCTTAAAATCTGCAAAGTATCTCTCTTCTTTGGTCTTTATACCTCACAGCAAGACCTCTGATGGTTCTTCATCTTCAGATAATAAGCTCGGTTGGCTTCTGGATAGGTGACTTTGGAGAGCGGCAGCTTGTAGATGGCAGAGTTGTTTGTGGTTATTAACAGGAAGATCAGCGCAGACAGGCAAAAAGACCAGGTTCCTGATGGCAGCCCAAACTGCAAAAAAACCCAGAAACCACCTATTTACTCTATGTCTGTCTTTCATTTGATCCCCCAGCCCTTGAACAACACTCGGAGCCAGGCAGCTTGGAACAAGATTTCTCAAGGAAGTCTTGGTTTGGTTTTGCATGCAGTCTCTCCCCGGGGAGGCAGGATTTCTTTATGAGATCTTGACATTGTGCATTAACCTGCAACATCTACCAGCTCTGGTGCGAAGGCTGCCGTCTCTTTGTGCATCGGCAGTCGTCTTGGATGGAGACGAGATAGGAGTGGATGGAGATGAGTGGTGGATACCAGAAGCATTCAGTTTTTCCCTGGGCTGTTGCACTGACTGCTTTTGGCACTTGGGCAAAGCAATTAAACCAAATTTGAGGTTTCTTTACAGGTGTGGAGGGCCCTTTTCTTAATCACTCCATGCACAAAGTATAGACATATAATTATCTCAGAGGTGTTAAGGGCTGAGCTGTGGAAGTTCATGCAAGCTCCAGGGATGAAAATTGGTGAGGATTATAAGTCGCCTGTTTCAGTGGGAACCGCACCAACCCTCTGGGCAGGCTGTGTCCACTCTCCCAGGCCAGGTCTGCCTTTGGCCGAATTGTTCTTTGAGTTTTTGCCTCACAAGCCAGGAAAACATAGAATGTTCAAATCTGTCTTTGGAAAAACGACGCTAGCTAATTCACTACTTACCACAGACAACATGTTAGTCACTGCTGCTCCCAGGTAGGCACTGAAGAGCGCTGTGAAAAAGAAAGGTAGTTCCTGGTCAGTTCAGTTGCTCATGGAAGAGACCAGCAAGGACAAACATCTCTCACGCTGCCTTGGGCAGCTCAACCAATGTTTATGACCATGCCTGGAGAGACCCCTCTTAAAGCTCTTTCCTTTGCACTGTGTCCCCTCCAACCTGGAGCTGATGGGAAGGGCAAAACAAAAAAGGAACTGGAGTGATGAAAAATGTGACTATGGAATCAGAGGTTTTTGAAAAATGCACTGACGTGGAAAGTATGTAGCTTGATGGATGGGGTTAAATAGGAAAATAACCCCTCCACCCCCATCTCTCCTGCCTCTAAGGCTGGAAGGTGGGTCATTGAGATACAAAGCTAAATCTTTTTTATATGAGCACTGAAGGAGCAATAGTTTCACTCCCAGGTCACTGTGATATTGAAATTTCATACAGAATTGCCTTATAAATAATTCTTCAATCATTCTGTGCTGCCTAGCTCACGCCTTTAGTATCCGTTTCAATAGACTGGGGAACCTGTACTGCCTAACTACAGATGTGGACTGATCTTGAGCTGCAGTTTTCTCAAAGTTTAGATATGTCCTCCTCCAAAGAAGGAATTTGAGCTGGTATCTATGATTGGAAAAAAGAGTATGATTCATCCAGCAATGTTGAACAAACACAATTAGTGCCTCAAAACTAAGCATCTAATTTCAAAGACCTCAGGTAATCAGCGTCCACTGATCCCATCTCTTGCTTTGAACACAATTCTTGGCTGAAAGCAAAAGCACTGCTTTTATTTTGTCAGGGGATGTTAGAGCAATGGCTCCAACATCCGGCTCCATCATTCGTCAGTCTCACCTGAGTCCATCTGCCCGTCTGGAGGTGACCACCTGGCTTCAGCCCACTGCGAGTATAAATGCATCTTGTCTCACTTCAAAAGGAAACGTGGCAGTAGTGAAAAATCCATAGGGTACGTACCGCAGGCAATTGCCAGCAAATGTGTCTGCCAGGTGAAAGCGTAGAACATGCCTCCGATCGCGATGCAGGAGAGGGAGCTGTTGTAGCCCCACAAGCCGGAGTAGATTTTGCTAAAAGGTGTTGCTAAGCTCAGTGCTGGAAAATAAGTCAAAGATGTGTCATTCCTTGGCCGAAGAGATAAAAGCATCTAGAAATGGCATGAATTCAGCTTTTGAGGGCTCTAGTTTGCATATGTACACTGAATTCCTATTTATAGTCATGTTGCTATGGTCTAAGACTAAAACCACTTTAAATGTAATACAATCATGGCAGAATTTCCCTGGTGCTGCTGAGCTGAATTTGGCCATACGATATCAGCAGATGATATATGAGTGAACGAGCATACACGTGAACTCTAAATGCATCCCTGAGGCCTGCACATTCAGACTGATGACTGTGGCTTTTATTAAGCTGTTCCTAAACCCATCAGAATATATCCAGAAATGAAGCATTTCGTGATAAAAATTCATTTCAGCCAAAAATACACTTCTTTCTTCTGAAGATTTCCACCATCAAAAAACAAGGTAAAAGAATGGGCAAGTCAATCAAAAGAATTCTCACAATATAACAATGTATATCTATTTTTTTTTTTCAAGCAGTCATTCTCCAATGGAAGAAGCATTTGTGACTGTAAATGCTCCACTCATTGCAGTTCCTCTTTTATTCTCCATGCTTTTATATAAATCCGTGACACAAGTCAAATCCTTACCTGCCAGCATCCCCACTGCTGACCCAATTGCTGCATGCACACAAACGAGTGGAGAAGAGATAAATGAAGCAATCAGGAAAATTCCCCCAGTCCAGGGGTTATCACAGCCATAAACCTGACCCACCCCGACTGGAATGGATTGCAGAAGCTGCAGGAATTAAAAAAAAAAAAAAAAGGAAAATTTGTTATAGTCTTTGTAATTTTTTTTTTCCAACTATTTTTCTTGGCCAGGTTCGTGTTTGGCATTTGTTGGATGCAGTCTCTCTTTCTGGACTGTAAGTGGAAAGTTTGGATGCTTCTCAGGAGACGGCAGGGCATTTCCGCAGGGTTTCCCCTTCGATGAAAATGAGTCATGCCTTGTTCCCTAGCCATGAGCTCCTCTGGCGGGTTTTTACGCTAATATCAAAGGTAAATGTGTTTTGTGAAAGGACTTGGAAGGGTTTGGTCATCATCTTTACATGTGCTGCTGACTTGGCCAGTTTTGCACACTGTTATGGAGCATGACAGTGAATCCAGGAAATGGAAGCACTCAGGTAGATGATGCCTTTGAGAAGACATTTGCCTCTGACTGGACAGATCCAAGGATGAAATGGCCAATAATGTCTTGGCCAGAATTACGAGGTTTTACTCAGGTAAGGCTATATCCCTGATCTACTTACATACGTGAAATTCCCTTGGGATTCACTAGGAATACTAATGAGTCTTGCTGGGTTGGTGGGACAGATTCCAACTTGGTCACAGCTTAGAGATGGTTTCAAGACACTTTTCCTCACAATGTTGTGTTCCTCCGTGTGGAACAGCCCGTTTATGGTCCCCGTAAAGTTATGCACCATGGTAAGTGTTCTTTGAGAAATGTCACTTGTGTGGATTGCTATTTAGTGTCAATTAACTTCTTTTTCTTAATCACTCCCTGGGAACCCCTCAAAACAGTCCCCTGAGCCTTACGGGAAAGCTATTACTGTAGTATCTATATTGTTTACAGCACTATGCAGGAGAATAAAATCTTTCTTTGGAAGGTTCCCACTTGAATATTAACAAAAAATATGTAAGCATGTGCCTGCACCCAGGTTTGTAACTGTTCTTCCATAGTACTATCTGCTTGCTCATTTCTAATCGGACAGGTGCAATTTTAAAAACACAGCACTCTGTACATGGAAACTAAAATTAACCTGTGAGTTAACTGGTAGTCTCAACACAACCTTGTCTACAGGGCACTGATCAGTATACGCGCAGTCATGGGTAATTAGATTCTAGAGGGCCTTTGAAGATTATAATTTAGATCGAACCGTAAATGAAAGACACCAGATACCAAAAAAAATTCTTATTTTCAGGCTACCAAAAATGTTAGTTCCTAGGGTAAACCTTTACATTTTGGATAATAGCTATCTTATAAATGCAATTTTGTATTTCCAGGACATAATGCAGTAGCATAAAGGAAGATAATATGATTCTATAGTGGTTTTCTTTGTGAATGGAGAAGGCTGTTATCTTTAGGGCATCCTACCATTGGCATTTCAGCGTCTGTCCAGGTGATGTTTGGTGTTGCTGTTGCAGGCTGAATGGCAGTTGTAGGGAAGAAGAGGTTATGAGGTCCTGATGCAGCCAGATAGAGGGTCAAGACCAAGTTGAAAGGCAAGGTGAAAACTGGCAGATCCCACTTACAGAAGACTGAGCCTAAAGCGCTGGTTAAAATAGGGCTGAAAGAAGAACAAAACGGTCTCACTAGGAGCTTGTCAGCAAAAGAAAAAAACCCAACACCACCAACAAAAAAACAACTGCAGAAAATTCACTCTATTTTTTTTTAAAAGCTGTTTAATTTCCTCAGTCTTTCTGATAAAATCAGAGATACGCTAGGGTCACTTGGTAAATTTCCTACCCTTCCCAGGGCGGTTAGCAATGTACAGATTGCTGTCATGTTATGCAATATATGGGGTGAATCTGGTGACCGTAAAGGAGCCAAGATCCTCCACTCGTATGGAGGATCCAGTGATTTAATGGAGTTATTCCACAGCTCAGTCTCAGTGTTTACTTTTTTTTTTTAATTAGTACTTGAAATTAGTACTGAAATTAGGACAGCCGTGCCAGGTCTAAGTGAACTGTGAAGGTGGCTGTGTGGAGTTGTTCAAGTTTATGGATCAGAAGTAAAAGCTGACATCAAAGTTGTGCTTATTAAAGTGGGCATATATGTTCATACATGAACTTCAGGCAGACAGATGATATGCGTGGTTTAGCAATCTCCAACTACACTTTTGGGGGCAAAAGACAAGCTTTCAAAACTTTTACTGCCCAAATACCTAGCAGATTATGGTGTCATATATATGAGTAAAGTATTATTAGTTGTTTGTTTTCATTAGCATCAACCATCACGTCTTGGGAGCACTGAACAGCTTCTGTGCCTGGAGAGGTAAATTTTCCTGACATTTTTATACGGTGGCTTAAATAGATGAAACACTTGTGGTTGATGGTGGTAAGGAATGGTTAAAATAATGTTCCTCTTGAGACAGAAAGGAATTGACACATCGCAGCAATATGGCGAACATTTAGGGCATTGAATTACATGTGATCAGCCATCAATTTTCCTTTTCCCCATTGAGTTTATTTGTGATTATGTGGGTATTTTATTTGTTTTGGGTTTACATTTGAGTTTAAACGTGCAAATAATGATACAGATTTAGTAGCACATATGTGCCGGTTGTGTTTCTTTCCAATTGTAGTCTGTATAGTGCATAAAAATATGACAACAACTCAGTCTCAGTGTGGGGACACTGGGGCTGGAATAAGAAGCAGAGGAGCCATCCGACTTACCAGGTCATGGACACCAGTGCTACCGGCAGCAGAAGCCACCAGTGGTAGTCTCCCTTAGCAGAGAAGACGGCCATGAGCAATCCCACCAAGACCCCGTTATAGCCGTGCAGTCCTGCTGCTATGGCTGATCTGTGTGAAGGAAACAACCAACTTGAAATCTTCTCCCCTGTGGGTGCTTTGCTCGCTTCACACCCTCCCTCCCCATGCAATCATGACTCTGTGTGTTGATGACCTACCAAGGCTCATGCATCAGCCTTCAATTCCGCATGCTTGAGTCCCAGGTCCTCTCAGCAACTACCCCTTCTGCAGTTACCTCCAGTGTCCCTTTCCACCAGATGCAGGGGGTGGGAAGATCTGTCTGGTCCTACCAGACCAGATACGTAGCCAGTGAAGGCTAGATACATGCTTTTCATCCATGTTGCTTGTTTAACACATAAGTCAGCACTGAAGTGACAGTCTGGTTTTGAAGGGGAAAAGGATGGACTTACCTGTCCTGACCCAGAATAAGTGCTGTTAAAGTTGAGACAACTGTTCCTAAACAGCCTGTGAGTGTCCACCATGGGTTCTGCACGAGGAAACCAGCAACCACGACAAGCCCGCTGAGGGGATTGTTGACAAACATCACCTGGGATATCCCACGCAGCACCCAGTCAATAAACTGGATCATGAGAGGTTTATCTGGAAGAGATCAAATTAAACAATAACAAAAAAACCCCACCACAAAATGCACAGATGATACTGATTCAGGATGGTTTTTTTGAAACTCAGGAAGAGTTTTGGCAGTGGAACTTGGCAGCACAACTGAAGCAATGAATCAACAAGACTGTAAAACCTGACTGGGATTTATTATGGTCTATACTGAAGTCTTACAGCTGGAAAGCTGAGATGAACAGTGTGGTTGCCAGAGTCCCCTGTTATGAAGCACCCTGTGCTGGTTTCATATGAACCAGCTAATTTATGATGTCGGTGCCTCAAATGGCAAATTGTGTGTGTATCCCATTGCTGATTTATTATGGGGACCAAACGCACCTACCTATGTGTAATTTAACTTCACAGTGGCATTAGGCTTGACAGAAACTGCTCAGCTGAAAGGACAGGGAGCGCTATGAAGAATGGTAGAGCACAGAATAACCATCCTGGGTTATGTTCTATGGGACTAAATTCGCTTTGTACATGGCATGTTGGGAGGTAAATGTCATCTCACTCATCCTCAAGATTTAAGCAATACGTGGATCTCTGCACAAGCTGATTTTTTCCCTACAAAATGGAAATAAATCAGGGCAGTGGTAGTTTCTGTAATACTTAACTTGAATCACGTTGCTGAGAAGTTAGTTGTTACTCCTTTTATGTAATTCCTCTTTGGAATCCCCTAATTAGTCATGATGAAGTAGTTTTACCTTTTAGCCAGGCTCCAAATTCCTTCATGTCTCCAGTGATGTACCCAACAGCTCTGCAGACTCTCTTCCCAGCTTTGCTCAGTGGATTCTGCTTCATTGGATTTCTCTCCCCCTTGGTTTCTATCTTGACATCAACGCTGTTTTCCATGTTGATGTTCTGAGCCTTTGGTAAAATTCAATGGAAAAAAGACAGTTCTTCATTACAATGCCTCTTACTGATCCCTGTCTATTGTCTCTACCATGTATTATTGCTCACCACATGTTATTCTGGAGCCAGAAAGAGGAAGATCTTTACTCTGAACACCTGATTCTCATGTCTCCATGAGCACATTCCTTCTTCAGGTGTTCTTGGGACCCTGCACTGTCGTTCCAGACTTTCATGCAGTCATAGATTTGAACACCACAAGGAACCACTGAGCCTTGTGTTGTAGTATTTTACCTGATTTTAACACCCTTCTCAGCTTACCACGTTTTCCAGCAATCAAGTAGCTTTGGATTTAAAGGGGGACTTCAAGAAGAGCAAGAGGGACACTGGTTTCACAGAAGTTAAAGCTTACCTCAAGATTCAGATTGATAGAAGTTGAACACAGAAGTTGGCAGAAGTTGAACCACAATCTAAGAAGCTGCTTCAATAATTATGTTTCCCCTGCTGCTTAACTCATATTTCCAGTTTGAATTTATCCGTCAGCCATCAATAATAGGTATGTCTAAGTTAGGTGTATGGTCTCTATGTAGTCACCTACTGGGATCAGCTCAACTTCTCTCATGAGCATGGTCTTAGCTTGAGGGTTGTTCATCCTACCTTACTCCATTACTCATATGTACACATACATACATTTTTTTTCTGTGTTGAATTCTACTTTTAGCTGCTCCATCTTTAGAAGTACCCAGCACCGATTTAAGAGCTTAAAGGCCAAATTCAAAGTGCTTGCGTTCCATTCTGCCTTAGTCATGTTGCTGCCTTCTCTCCGCCAGCTGCCCAGTAGGCTGTTACGTGGTCTGCACTGGCCTTTGCTCTTTAGCGTAAGACAAGATAGGTGATCACATATTGGGACCTGTAGTAAGAAATCCTCAGGGACTAATGAAAAGACTCGTATTAAATTTAACACGCGCTATATCAAGAGTTAAATAAGGTAGGGGAGCATTATGGGCTAAACAGATGTGTTTTGGTCTAAATAAGATATTTGGGGCATCCACGCAGGGCTGGCAGAGATGGGGTCCCCTATGGATGCCCCTTTGGACATGCCCTGTGGACATGCCCTTTGGATTAGGAGCTGCTGGAATACCTTTTGGCACCTCATACAGCTCTAGACAGCTTCATTCAGGTGCGCAAATCAGAAACTTACACCTAACTGTAAACACTGGCGTTGAAAAACAATGTCCTACAGCCAATTCATTATTTGTTGAAGGGCCTATTCTCAATGTGAAGTCAGCAAATTTAAAAGAGCCAAACCTTTCCCTGGAGTGTATTTAGTTTCCTGAAGAGTAGGACTAATTCTTGGTAATTGTCAAGATAAAGAGAACACAAGCTAAGGTACATTGTGAGCAAATACAGAACCAGAGCTGCTTCAGGTCTCACTGGTAACAGCTTGTGCAAGAAGTAAAGAGTTTAGGTTATGAGTTAGTAGTCTGAGTAAAACGATACAAGCACAGAATTATTGGAGTTAGTCCGGGATTCACTTGGCAACTTCAGTAAAAGCCTTCTGGCAGCTGGGGAAGAGAATCCATGCTTCACAACTACAGGTGCTGAGGATTTAAGCTAAAGCAGCCTCACCCCTGGGCATTACACCTGCAGACCCAGACGTGTGGTGAAGGAGCTCTGAGTCTTTGTGGGAGAACGTCTGGTTAATGTACATCCTGGCCAGTTTCTTACTGTGTGTTCTTGGAAGGCTGATGGTGACACTTCAGGAAGTAGTAAATATTTGCACAAATAACAAATAGACGTTTTCTGCCTTCTGGAAGGGCCCTGCTGATGCAAGGACAGGTTCCACGTGAAAGAGGCTGAAGACAGGGCCAGGACATAGAAAAGTGTCGAATTTGACTTTGTGTAGGACACGAAGGGAAGGAGCTTAACTAGAGGAGGAAGAAAAGAAAATGATGAGAGTGTTGCTAGGGATGGTGTCTCGGTGCTGGAAGGCTTTTTCCTGGCTCAGTTATAATTCATTACCTTGATTCATTAACCTTCGCTTTTCTCATATTTTATTCTGAAATAATGGAATAAGTGAATTGGGTGCACTTTCAGTTAAATCAAAATTTCCAGCCAAGATAAATGCTCTTCATTTGGTGAAAGTGCATTTACATTTTCAATTTAAAGAATCCTCCTCTTTGTGTAACTTAGGCTTTCTCTGTTACTAATCCATAAAATCGAGGGCCGTTCCATTTGCATTTGCAGAGCGATGTTGTGTGTCCCGTGCTAGCATGCCCGATGCGTTTCCCTGCATGCTGAGCGAGGAGCCGTTTGCACCGCAGTAGTCAGGAGATGTTCTGCAGCATGGGATGTAATGTGCTCTAACAAGGGTGTAATAAAGAGGTGTTGGTCACTGTCTGGTTGACTCGCACAGTGGAGAATAAAATGGGTTATGTTGGAGGCCCTAATTCATCAACGCTTTGAGTTGCTTTGCTGTAGGAAGGCACTGAAGTGCAAATTTAAGGTAGTACTGCATGGTGCAAGCTGGAGACTGCAGAACGCCTTTGCTCTGTGTTTTCATGGGCAGAAATGAAGTTAGCAGATGCGCTTGGCACAGCAAAGAGACCAGGTGACCAGGTGAGTCACTTCCACCAACCTGGCTTGAACTACAACCCCGATGAAGGCTGCCTCAATGCCCTGCATACCTGTTCTTCCAGAATATTCAAAATCAGAGTGGTTGGGGGGGGTGATTCACGGGCACCTTCTGGCCAGTGCTCAAACTCATGTTCATTGTGTCCCTGTCCATCAAGTGATGTGTCTCTCTAGAGATGAATCACATGAACTTCGGTTCGTCCTTCCTATCAGCTTTGTGTATGATGAAGGGGAAGGAAATCATTATGAAACACCCCATCACCAGCAGAGCAGCCTGGTATGTAATGGGAAAGCATCCTTGGTTTCAGGTGTGGTCTTCACAACACCGTAAATACCCAGATCCAGCCCCGTTGGCTTCACTGCCACCCCAAATCACATCCCAGGCACTGTGTGAGGGCTGCTTCTTGTGTGTGGTGGTTTGGCTGTCACCACAGCCATGGTGCTTCTCCCATCTGTCCAGAAACACAGAGCATGGAGAACTTGCACTACTTCTACTTAGTTGTCCAAAGAAAGCATAAAGAGCCATTTGGAAACCGGTACTAGCATAATTTTTTTTTTTTTTTGGCATTTTATATAATTTTTGGTATTGTAAGCAGCAGTAGCTGCCATATATGCTCAGATTAATGATCTGCTAACACATTACCTTGTTTTAGGGAGTAGGTGACAGCATCTATAGAAGAAAGGACAGAAGACAAAAGGTGTCTCGTCCCAAAATAATGGAGATGCTCCAAGAATTTTAAGACATTGATGTCTGAATTTTAATTCAAGCTGAAGTGTGTGTTTTCTGACGAGGATTTCATTAAGGCCAGTCTACAGCAGGTCTTTTGAAGATCTGCTATTGAAGCTAAGTTAACATGCGGTTTTCAGTCAAAGTGGGCTTTTTGTTTCTTAGTGCACGAAGGAAGGAAATAGAACTAATTGTGAGAGGACTCTTCTGCTGGAATAGACTGCTTGGCTTCTGCAGGGGGGCAGTTTTTTTTTATTTATTCTTTATTTCTATTAGTCTGGGAATGTGGTTTTTGAGCTCAGATTCTTATCTAAAGACTGTGCAGGTCCTGCTCTCAGACACGCACAGCTTGAAACGTGCTGCCCGATCATGTGTATGCTCTGGAGAGGTGCTCCAGCCATGCGTTTGGTGGGAAATGCTCCTGATGCTGGTGTGTAACTGGTGTGACATGGGAGCAGCAGCAGGACCCAGGCAGAGTGAGTCTGAACGTGACTTTCATCTCTGCGGTGCAAGGACTGATTTGTGCTCTGCTGCGAGTGCAGAGGAACTCTTTAAAACTCTTTTTCCCATGGGGTACTGTGGAAATTGAGAGCTAGATTTGGGGCACTGCTTTTCCCCAGTGATTCCAGATGTTTGCTGCCTCCCCTTGCCTAGATATCTTTGTGCTGTTAGATAATATCTCTCTGCCATCCTTGCTAAGGATGCTCGTGTAAGCAAGAAGGGAAGTTTTGCAGCTAAAAGTGTCGAAATACTTTTGTATCAGCTATGAAATGGAACCCGTGAGAATAGAAAAGGAAAAAAAAAAAAAAGATGTTTATCTTGCATGAAAATGAAATCATCGCAGGGCCAGGAAGCTAATCTATTGTGTTTTTTATCATCTTTTCAGAGTTAATAAATGTCCTGTAGCAAAGCACTGATGTTATGCAACTTCATGTCTCCCTAAATCAATTTCTCTTCCACTTGTGTGCACTTCTTCTGTGTCACACCATACCTACGGCATCCCAGTAATGCCTCGTTAAAGCTGCAGCGTAGCAGACTCCGTGCTGGTGCTGCACTCCTGCAACATCTGCCCCAAAATAGTGTTTTATTCATGCACTGAAATGGAGACAAGCCCGGTCACACATTCGTTATGTTTAATACATGCAAAGAGTGGTGCTGTGCTTGCAGCTGGGAAAAAACAGGGGCTTTTATTTGGCTAATTGTCTTAATACTCCCCAGTAATACACATTTCCAAGCTAGTGCCTGTGTTGCTAGGTGTTGGGCTTTTACCTCTGAAAATGCAGCAAAACTATCTAGTACTTTCTCCTCTTTCTGGAATTTTCCTCTCTCCCTGCCAAAATTCAGCTTACTCTGTAAATCGAGAGGATTTAAATTACCGTGTGGTATTTGCTTGTCCAAAGAACTGCTACCGCACAATTACAGTCATTGTATCTTGCATTCTCTGAATTGTTGCCGTGAAGCGTGCGGGCAGCCAGCTCTGTGTGCAGCATGTTTTTAGAGGAATTCCTGTGTCCAAGTACAATAGGAGGAAAGGGCCAGATTCTCAGCAACTCTGATTCCAGCATAGCCCGTGTAATGTTACCAGGGATTTGGTAAAGCTGGGTAAGTAGAGCGTTATGTATAGGAACACACGCATGCAAAAGCGCACTCCTCAAAACAGAGGGATTATAATGCACTTGACCCTCACTGAAAAAAAGTTCCCGTTTTCCCACAGAAGATACATTTCAAAGCATTAGTTCAAAAAAAAAAAAAGCTCATCCCTCAGATTCAAATATTCATTAAGCCCATTCGCAATTCAATTTTCAGAGATCTGTCTCTCGGGGACAGAGAAATCCAGAGATACTATCGCATTAACTGCATATTATTACTATCTGGGCATTCTTCATTTTGCAGAATAGAAAGGCAGTAAAAGGAGATGTTAAAGAGTTCCAGGGTTTTTTTCACTTTTTTTTTTTNTTTTTTTTTTGTATAACTCAAAGGTTCAGCCAACTGGGCTAAGCAGTACTAATAAATCCTCGCCCTGCTAGAAAACTCTCAATAATTGAAATTCTTGTGCTGTTCCCCAGACTCTGTGTTCCTCTTAAGCCTTTGCTGCTCTGGCTCAGGAGGACTGTTGAAATGCTGTTCGTTAGGTGTTTTGGGGGAGAAGAAAGCTCCAGGTAAGTCAGTAACAGGGTGCGCATTCATTGTTGTGCATGAAAAGGAACAAAAAAAGTACTCTTACCTCTCCGATGAGTTGAAGGGTAACTGTTGCTTTGCTGGCCAGGACGGAAGGAAAGCAGGACCAAGAGAGTGGGAAAAAGAAAATGCCCCACCAGCTTATATAGGCTAGCATGGCTCCTGTCCTGATATTACTAATTAGTTTGTTTCTCCTCCCACTTGGTGAGCTCCAAGCAAATGTCAAGAAGGTTCCCTCTTGAACTCTCCACCTTTCCTCTTGCTCTGTCCTTGGTCTTTTGCCAACAGCCTCTCCAAATGTCCTCTTCCCTGCTGTTTTTTTTTCTTTTGTTTTTGTTTTTTAACTAACTCAACTCTAACTCTGTCCTTTCTCCTCCTCCACCATTTAAAAGGACTCAAGGCTTCAAAGCAGACTCTCGGTATAGCTGAGATCAACATCTCCAGCATTCTCCTCCTCATCCAAGGCAGCTCAGCATCCTTCCCTCTCTAAACACTGAGCTGGGAGTGCGCACCGCAGCGTGTTGCATCCAGCAGCCTGTTGAGTTTTCCTGTTTCTGGGTAGATTTGGGAGGCACTATTCTGTTAACACACCGGAGCGAAGGACCTGGTGACTTTCCGTTGTTTAAATGCTTTTTGTCAGTTATTTGAGAAATTCAAGGGGTATTTTTCCTTCTTCTTTTTTTTAAGCTGACCTCCCTGGCTTGCTGGAGGAATCTGGAATATCAGAAGTGTGGCATATTTGAGAGGTTTATAAGGCTGTGAAATTGCTGTGAAAGGCAGAGAAGAGGCTGGAGAGGGAAGTCTTGAGAGAATGAATTATAGGAGAAAGCGCAGAGAAAAAGCTAGCGAACTTAAGGAACCTGTTAGACTAATTTAAACCATGTTTTGATTCACTTTAGGACCTTTTTAGAGTGATTCTTTAGAGAAACAGCCCTGCAACTTCTCCCAAGTGCTGGAGTGAATGGTTCATTGTTGAACCAGAACCCATCTAGGCTTTATGGCTTTGCTTCCTCCAGCCCTGTGGAAACAGCCTCAGCATCTACATGAGCTGGAGTGATGTTATTCTCACTGTGTTTGTTCCCAGGGTGCCCCTCTTTTGATGGAGATGTTTTTAACAGGAGGCTGCATTTATTTCCCACCCTGTAAGAGTAAAGTATCTGATAGAGGTTGTCATCTTAGCATTGCCACATGAGCAAGGCTTCCTCCAACCAAACGGGCTCCAGCTGTTGTGAGTGAGCCAGAAGCTGCCATCCACTGACTTTGCACCCAGTATTACATGTTCCATGAAATTTTGCAGGGGAACTTGCTCCACTCCGGCACAGTAAAATTTTTTCCCTTTGCTGTTAATTTCTCCTTACGTTGCCTTTGCTTTCTCACTAGTCAAATAAATCCTTGCATCTCAAAGGAAAAGGGTATTGGCATTGGGTACTTTGGATGGGAGATCCTCACAGGGAATCTGATCGGATGGAGTTTTAGACTTCTCATCTCTCATGTTTCAGGGATGCCCAGGCCTGGCCTCATGTCATTTAAAACAGCATCTTTTCTGCTCTCTGTGAAAGGGATACAGTGCAGGGGACAGGCAGGATTCGCTGTCGGGCTGTGCTGCCTCCATCTGTGGAGCGGAGGGGTGGCTCTTTCCTCCAGGGAACCAGGTTCAGGACTGCCCTGTCCAGTTCAGGTGCTTTAAAGAGGTTGTTGACATGTTGGAAAGGATTCACAAAAAAGCCACGGGATTGCAGGTCTGTGATGGATGTCTTGGAACGATGCTTTGTTTAGCTTACCAAAGAGCTGGTTAATAAGTAACAGGATCACAGTCTGGTGATACCTACGTGGGAATGAAGTCCCTGGCAGCAGCCTGCTCTGTGAACTAGAGGCAGAGGAGTGATGTTCTCCACTGCCGTGTGACAGGTTCACTGGGTCGTAGGCGCAACCAACCATGGGGAGGGTTTCAGTGCTACAGCAGTTGCCTTTGGAAATTCCTAAATTTCCAACAATTACCTTCCGAAAAAATCTGGGCCAGATCTCAGATTGGGTGTTGGTGTCAGGTACGGGAACGTCTGCCCATGGCTGTGTGCCTTAGCCAGCCAAAGCACTCCTGGTTGCCTGAGGACTGATATTCACTACAGCATTGGTGAAGAAGGGTGGGAATGGTTGAAAACCTCCCTGCTGTGATTCAATCCATGCCAAGTTAGGTGCCCTCCCCTGACCTCCAGTGCTGAGCACTCAAGGGTGTCTGCTCCTGAGCTCTGGGTAACCATGTAATGATGTGCAAACTGAGCATGCAGATAACACTTACAGGTGACTGGCAAGTCACCTCTTGATTTTAGGGACATATGAAGACCACTTGGTGCTGAGGATAAGGCAGCTGGGATTGGAGTCTGGCACCTAAATCCTGCATCATCTAGGAGAGCCGAATCCATGGCTTAACTCATCAGCCCTCTGCTGGTGAAGCTGGTTGATGCGTTTCTTCTGCTTGCTTTGCTCTGTGGGAAGGTGTCTCTGAGAACGCCCCTTGGATGGAGCCCAGTGGTTGACATGGTCAGAAGAGGGGTTGGTGGCTGGATCTGAACCAGACTTAGTACCTGAGCTGTCCCAGAGAAATACCGGAATGATCCCTGACTGTGTTAGCTTGCCAAGCAGGAGCTGTCTAGCTGCGTTAGCTGGGTACAGTGCTTGAACTTGCCAGCTCTGCCAGGAAAGACTCTTATGGCCCTAATCCAGCTTCACAGGCTCTATCTCCACGCCTCTGTCAAGGCTCAGTGGCCTTCAAGAGGCGCATTGAAAACCACTTGGTAGCAGATTGACATTATATTGCTGGTTTTGGCTGTGCTCCTCGGCTCAGGTTGCACTGCAGGGATTAGGTCTGCACAGGGATCTGCATCAGCTCTTGCACTCCAACAGGTGCTTTAAAATGACGTAAATCCACATACGGAGCTCTGCAGATCTCTAAAACTCAAGTCCTGCTTTGCCTTGCTTGGTTGGGCTGTGGATGTGTGAAACATAGCCAATGTTTGTGGGCTCCTTGTCATCCCTCATGGGTGGGGAAATCACTCCCAGGAGCTGAGCTCCTGACAGTGGGCACCACTGAGAAGAGTCTGACTCTGCCTTCTTTACTCTGCCCATCAGATACGTGTATACATTGACAAGATACCCTTGAGCCTTCACTTCTCCAGGCTGAACAGTTCCAGCTCTCTCAACCTCTCCTTGTATGACACATGCTCTAATCCTTTATTCATCCTTGTGTCCCTTTACTGGGGAGCCCAAAACTGGACACACTATCCCAGATGTGTCTCAGCAGTACATAGTAAAGGCAAAGGAAAGAAAGGATCACGTCCCTTGACCTGCTGGCAATGTTCCTCCTAATGCAGCCCAGGAGGCTGTTGGCCTTCTTTGCTGCACGGGCACATTGCTGGATCATGGTCAACTTGATGTCCACCAGGACACCCAGGGCCTTTTCTGCCAGCTGGATCGCCCCCAGTATTTACTGGTGCATGGGGTTATTCCTTCCCAGGTGTAGAACTTCACACTTTTACTTGTCGAACTTCGTGAGCTTCTTGTGAGCCCATTTTTTCAGCCTGTTGAGGATCTATGGATGGCAACATGACCCTCTGGCATGTCAACCACTCATCCTAGTTTTTTATCTTCCTCAAATTTGCTGAGGGTGCACTCTACCCCATCACCTAGGTCATTAATTAACATGTTAAGCAGGTTTGGCCCTGTATATTACCCCTGGATTGTACCACTAGTGACTGGCCTCTGGCTGGACTTTGTGCCACTGATACTCTCTGGGCTCTTCCATTGAGCCAGTTTTCAATCCACCTCACTGTCACTTATCTAGCCCATACTAACTTGTCTATGAGGTTGTTATGGGAGATAATGTCAAATCTAAATGATGTTCCGAAACTGCTCCAGTGACTTAGGACCATAGGACAAAGGACCTCTGTCACCTGGGCTAGCCTCCTGCTGTAAGGCTGACTATGACTGAATCCACCATTTCACTTCCAGAATTTTTCCCAGTCTGTGGTTTCCCTGGAGCGGTGTGGAGAGGCAGCAATGGAAATGGAGCTGTGGCTGGAGGGGGAGATAACCACATGGTGTGCTGGGGGAGAGTGATGCTCATTCCATGTGCTGGCTGGGGAGGCAGCTGCTCTGGCCAGGCAAGGGCTGAGCTGTCCCAGAGGCAGGGTGCCTGGAGGAGAAACATCTGCAAGTCTGTGCCTGTTGGCATCTCTGGCCACATTGCTTTTCATTGTCTTGTTTTCATGAGCAAATGCAGAGTGGAAAAATCTGTTCCAGCACAGAGCACCAATCACAATTGTGTCACAATCTTGCACTTGTTTGCTGAGGGAAGTAGTTTTGGGTTTATAGAGTGTGGCCCAAAAGCCAAGCTGGTGTGAGCAGCTTCTATCCCTTCATTTTGGCGTGTAAAAATTCTCTAGAGAAAGCTGCTATTTGATATTCCTCTGTGTGACAACTGGGTGGCATTTCCTCTATCTAGTGTCTATCGGGATGGTGGGAGAGGAGAGCTGTCCGGCTCCGGTGTCTGGCTCCCTCTCGTGGTACAGGTCCTGCACATGTGCAGCTATGGAAATCAGAGCAAATATTCAGATGCCAATTTTTAGAGGACTCATAAACAGCAGTTCCCTGGCTATGGCACAGTCAAACCTCCCTTTGCTCTGAGCTTGTGTAAGGCTCTGGATACTGCTGCTGGTGCATGCTCCCAAAATAAAGGGTTCCCCTAATGCACACACATCACTTCCCTCCCCTGCCCACCTGCTCTGGACACCCACTGTCCTTTCTATCCAGCCTGACCTGCTCCCAGGACTCATCTTCTCATCTGATGCAGCTGCAAGAGTACAAAACTGCTGTCTGGAAACCCACTGGGACAGGAGTGGGGCAGGGCTTTGTGAAGAGCAGGTTGTAAACGGTTTATGGCTAGAGTAGGGTGTAAAAAAGCTCTATGCTTTCATGGAAATTAGTTTCCAAGTTTAGGCAGAGGTTTCTGTAGGCGGGTGCTCTGAATACTGGAGTGTTGGGTAGCAAACAATTCATCTCTTTCAGTTGCAGATTTTTCAAGACATTGGTTTAAAACATTGCTGCTAGTGGGAGTGAAGAATTGCTTGGAAGTGAGCTAGTTGGCCAAGGCAACACGTACCAAGGACTGTGCTGGTGGTTCACCATGACGATGAGTTGCCAGCTGGCATCATTCCATTCACTAGTGTAGAGATGGCCATGGTGTCCAGCACAGGAAATGTCTCTGAGACCCCAATATAGACCAGGTAGTAATATCTCTCATGAAACCCAACAAAACATGGCCAGCAGGTCAAGGGAGGTCATCTTCCCCCTGTACTTTGCCCTGGTGAGGCCACATCTGGAGTGCTGTGTCCAGTTCNCAAGACGGACAGGGAACTGCTGGAGAGTGTCCAGCAAAGGGCTACAAAGATGATTAGGGGATTGGAACATCTCTCTTATGAGAAAATACTGGGGGACGTGGATCTTTTTAGTCTAAAGGAAAGAAGACTGAGGGGGGATCTTATTAATGCTTCTAAATACTTAAAGGGAGGGTGCCAGGGGGATGGGAACAGCCTTTTTTCAGTGGTGCCCAGTGATAGGACAAGAGGTAACAGGCACAAACTTGAGCATAGGAAATTCCATCGAAACATGAGGAGGGCCTTCTCTCCTGTGCAGGTGGCAGAGCACTGGCACAGGCTGCCCAGAGAGGTGGTGGAGTCTCCCACTCTGGAGACATTCCAAACCTGCCTGGAGGCTGTCCTGTGCAACCTGCTGTGGAAATGAGATTGAGTCGCAAGCACCTATGGGACTCCGCTGGAAATCATAGAATCACAGAATCACTGAGGTTGGAAGGGACCTTTAAGATCATCAAGTCCAACCATTAACCTACCCTGACAAAACCATTTCTAAACCATGTTCTCAAGTACCACATCTACCCTTTTTTTAAACACCTCCAGGGATGGCGAATCCACCACCTCCCTGGGCAGCCTATTCCAATGTTTAATAACCCTTTCAGTGAAAAAAATTTTCCTAATATCCAATCTAAACCTCGTCTTACATAACTTGAACCCATTTTCTCTCGTCTTATCCCTTGTCACCAGGGAGAAGAGGTCAGCCCTCCCCTTGCTACACCCTCCTTTCAGGTAGTTGTAGAGGGTGAGAAGGTCTCCCCTCAGCCTCCTCTTCTCCAGGCTAAACAACCCCATTTCCCACAGTCGTTCCTCATAAGACTTGTCCTCCAGACCCCTCACCAGCTTAGTAGCCCTTCTCTGGACACGCTCCAAAACCTCAATGTCCTTCTTGTAGTGAGGGGCCCAAAACTGAACACCGCACTTGAGGTGGGGCCTCACCAGTGCCGAGTACAGGGGCATGATCGCTTCCCTAGTCCTGCTCACCACACTATTCCTGATGGAGGCCAGGATGCTGTTGGCCTTCTTGGTCACCTGGGCACACTGCTGGCTCATGACTGCCGGCTGTCAACCAACACCCCCAGGCCCTTCTCTGCCGGGCAGCTTTCGAGTTACTCCACCCCAGGCCTGTAGCACTGCATGGGGTTGTTGTGACCCACATGCAGGACCCGACACTTGGCCTTGTTGAACCTCATACCATTGGCCTTGGCCCATCAGTCCAGCCTGTCCAGATCCCTCTGCAGAGCCATCCTACCCTCAAGCAGATCAACATGC
>VUYV01000015.1:6586080-6678205 GCA_008711295.1 Anarhynchus alexandrinus | reverse complement strand
TTTTTGGGTAGGTGAGGTAGTTGGATGTTTTTGGAATGGATCCACATGTTCTTGGTGCTCCACCTCTGCTGTGCTGAGTGAAGCTGCACATTTTGGGAGCACGAATTCGGGTCTGCCTCAACTCTCTATGCAAAGGGCTGTACCTGGAGAAGGATGTGAGGATGCAGCACCACGACAGCTAAGGAGCTGCTGAGCTGTAGTCGGAGATGCCCAAACTCATTGCCAGGGAAAATGTGGAAGAACCGCAGTTCTTCCCACAGTTATCCCTGGACCTCTCATCCTGCCACTGGGATGTGTGAATTCCAGCTGTGGCAACAGCTGCAGGAGTTTGTAAAAGACCCTGTGAGAACCATAAAACCAAGTGCAATCAAGGGTTTGTTTCCTGTTTGAACTCCTTCCATCTTCCAAATTAAAACACACCCATCTGTTGAAGGGGGATCGAGGGGAGAGTGTTTGGCAAACAGATCCCACCCTCAGAGTGGTGGTATTTCTGTAACCCTGGCAAATGTGATATACAAAAAAACGAGTCAGTCTGCAGTGCTGGGGAATGGGTCTATCACTGCAGACTGGACATGGACAAAACAGAGCAACTTCCCAGCAGCTGGAAATTTTAAGGGCTTATTTTATTTGGACATAGAATCACAGAATCATAGGATGGTTAGAGTTGGAAGGGACCTTAAAGATCATCCAGTTCCAACCCTCCTGCCATGGGCAGGGACATTTTCCACTAGAGCAGGTTGCTCAAAGCCCCATCCAACCTGGCTTTATATGTTGTAAATTTTTGGGTTTTTCAGCTTGTGGTGAGGCCCTGCATTGATGGAGTACCCCTCTGGAGCATAAAGGCCTCCCCGATATTTGCTGGTGGCTGTCAAGGTGCTGGCTGCCTGGGGTCTGGGGGGGATCCTACCTGCTTTCCCCGTATCTCACAATTTCACCTTCCTGTTTGCACCGATCTGTAGTTGCAGGTATGGGAAGAAGAGGTGTCAACCTTGCAGAAGGGCTGAAAAAAGGACAATATTTATTTTAAACTCACAGCAGTATTGAACAGAGCCAGAAGGGAAGGGCCCAGGCTCTGCTGCAGAGCAACAAGGAAACCTGCTCGGTGGCAGCAGACTGTAACCCATTGTGCTTTGCTGGCTCTTGCTCCCCGTACAGCACTGCAGCCGCTTCACCCCATCGCTCTTTGAAAGCATGGCAGTGGGTTTTCCAGCCCTACAGCTTTGGATGTCCTCCCTGGGCTGAGAGGTGTCACTATCTCCTATACTGGTCTCCCTCTGTACTTCTGCTTCTGTCTGCTCTGGACCCCAGTAGTATGTGAGGGGGTCTCAAAAAAGGTCATCAGATGAAGGAATCAGGTGGTAAACATCATGCTCCAGCAACTAGGATGCTGCGGTGTGGATGGCTCTGACCTCTGCTACCTCTGATGTCCACCAAGAAGACAAATCCTTCCCCTCCGCATTCCCTCAGCACAGCTTTGTTAATTGTTCATGAAGAGTAATTAACAGGTAAGTCATTCTGGAGTCATCAGTACCCAAGCCAGGACATCTAAAGCACTTGCCTCAGCTTTTTCTGTAAGAGGTTCTGTGACCAGTCTTATTGACAGAAGCACCTATGTCTATGTGAGAAGAGCTGGGAACATCCTATGAAAAAGCAAAGTTAGGGTTTTTTGTCAGTTCTTTTGTTTGTTTTTTTAGGGGGTAAGGAGCAAATAGAAGAGTATGAAAAATGACATTTGGAGCAATAAAGTAAGCATTTTTCTTAGACACAGATGGTGTATGAAGTTTTTACGTTGCACTCTAGTTATTGTCCTAGATGGTCTTCTTTGTTCACTGGGGCGGTTTCTTGCAATTCCTTCGTGTTGCTTAGTCTGCTCGCATTTACCACTGCTGTTCAGATTTTGAAGGCACATTTTCAGGAGGTTGTTTTTATATATGCAACTGCTAGGCCAGGCGTTGATTTGTACAGGAATATTTATTTCATTTGAGCTGGGTGGAGTGACTGCTCTGGCTATAGAAGAGGCTTTAGTTTTTAGGCTTTTCTGTTTTTTTTTTTATGGGCACGTTTGTTTTATGCTGGATATCTGGGAACTGTCTAAAAATTATTAGTCCCATTGAAAACTGTATATTTTCTTTCTCTTAATGAAGATTTTCTATAGAACTTGATAGGCAGCAGGCTGTCGGGGCTACTACTGATAACTTCAGTCAGTGCTTTTACTGCCTACTGCTTCCTTCCAGCAGACACTTGATTTGTCTTGGCTGTTTTCAAGAATTATTAGTACTGGCTATAGTTACTCAAATCTTTTGATTAGCTAGAGACTTAATAAAGCTGTTTATACCCTGTTTTTTATGGATGGCTTCAACTCTAAAAATTGCTTTACTAATTGATTTCAGGATGGATTTGCTTGTGGCTGAGGAATTAATGTCTTCAGTGGCTCTTATATGACAAATTCTTTCCAATAGCCATGTTGTGCTTGGACTTCACTCTTATTTATAAGAAAACAAATAATATGCTTGGCATAACTAACCCGAGTTGAGGTTTTTCTTAAAAAAATATGGTCCTGGCATTATTTTAGCTGGCTCTATTATAGTATTTTTGTAATTTTGTGTTGCTTCTATTTGCATCTTTCTCTAATGCTGGATTGTGTCTGAGCTAAATTAAACTGTGCAGAGCAGATGAATGGGTCCTGCTAGTTTGCGTGTGCTTTATATTTCATTGACTACTACAGAGGGAAGGTGTTCAGGCAGCTATGTATCACCTCATGTGTTATTCTGCCTTTCTCTGTTTCTCTAGAGCAGGAGCATTGGGATGTCCCTGATCTTGCAGTCCATAGGGACCATATGAAACTGCTTTTTTACTAGCACTGGTTTGCTGGCATCATGGCCCAAAGGGTTCTCCACTTTCTTCCCTGCCTGCTGACAACTTTTCTGTAGATGTGGTGCTGAGGGACATGGTTTAGTGGTAACTTGGCAGTGCTAGGTTAACAGTCCCATCCCTCTCAGTTTGCCCTGGGCTAACAAAAGTGTCATGGCTAACAGGTCAGGCAGACTGATGGGATTCTTGGTCTTTCATTAATGTCCAAGAAGACCTGTGGCATGTGGGAACACCAGCTCGTTCCCTCAGTGCTTTCCTGGAGGGCATTTGTAAGGTCAGGTTCAGAGGTTAGCTAGAGGTCTAAAACAGGACAGAGGTGTGACACAGGTGCTCAGGTCTGAAGGTGGACCGGGTTTTAATGGCTACGAAGCTCACTGGATATCTAAATTTTCAATGACAGGGTTGTCTTGACTACTGAAATTTGGACTTATCTGCATGTGTGAGGTGGTCCTGCCAGGTGGAATCTCAAACCTGTCTCATCCAGACCAGGGAGGAAGTAGGACCTAAATTTTACTAAACTCTCTGGAATGGCCTAACCTGTTTAAAAAGCATCTCAACATACTTATATGGCACCATATTTTTGTCTCCCAAGCTGACGTCAATCTTGGGTGCTCCTTCTAGGGAAGGTTTAGAGGAGCTGGCAGTTGCTGGTGCAGCTGGTCTTTTGCTCATAATGGCACAAACAGTCCCATGAGCAGCCCCCAGGCTCACCCTTTTTTAAAAAGGTCCATGTACTGGGTGAAAGCTGGGCTCCCGCCTGCTCGAAGACCCTCAAATGTATCTGCGCAACAGCCCCACATAAAGGACAGCGTCTGATCTGAATGTTTGTGGTTGCATAGTTTCTTTGCATTTAAAATCTTCAAGTCCTTTGGATCTGTGATTTTAAACTGACCATATGACATGACTTTAGAACAAGGAAGCCTTTCTGTCAGGCTTGTTTTACTGAGGTTTTGGGAAAGGTTCCCAAGAAAAGTCCTTTTTAGGTCAATTTTCCTTTCCCTTTTGTAAAGACTTGGCAGAAGCATAAAGTGGCCATGTCCTCCTTGCACCTTAGGCCTGTTAGAAACCAACCTCTGGGGAGGATATTGGCAGGATTCAGTTTCCCATGATTAACTCTGATGATGCCTCGTGAGGTTTCTCAGGGGCAGGCCAGACACTGAAGACCCATGAGAAGACCCCAGTCTGACACCCAATAAACATCAAGGGGAGCCTGTGACTTCTTCACTGCTGGTGGCTTAGTGCAAGAGAACTGTTCCCATAGGAAGAGCAGAGAAAGAACTACAGTAACCGCCATCAGCAGTAAATATTTATCTCATGCTGTACGTGAAGCTTTCCTATTTCCCACTGGCTGTGTGTAGGGATTCAGAGCTGCCATCCTGCCGAACAACAGGAGAGAGATCTTCTATTAAGATAGAAGATGACGCAAGGAAAAGGAAAATGTTTGGTCGTTGCTAGCTAGTCACTTTTCTAGTCTGATAAAACATACATATTCATACTTTCATTGTCTCGGCACTTAACGACGAGTCAGGAGCTGGCAACAAAAATAGCATGCACTCTGTAAGAATATTTACCTGTGTATGTTGTAGCTGTTAAGAGGGATTAAGAGGGTTAGACATTGATGGGACACAAGAAAGGAAGAGATCAGTCGGTTTATTCTGCTTTCAAATATACATGTTCTTAATTTGAAGTGCAGCTCTTGACGTAGCTCTTACATTATTTATTATTATTAGATACCAATGCCATCTCAGCATATTTATTTTGTTAAATTACACATCTGAAATTAAATGCAGCCTCTTGTCAGCATTAATATTCTTCTGCCTATTCTTGTAATTATTATTGATAAGAGGTGACTTTCAAGTTAACAGCATGTGGATGGATAAGGCAGTCATTATTGTGTTACCTGAGTGCTTTTTGGAAAGCTTAGCTCAAGGGCAAATAATATTTCCTCCAGAGCATGGAGCCGAATCCCCGGCCTGCACACTGCCGCCGAAGGTGGTGTTTGTGGCTATGATGTGCTCGGCTAGCATATGAAAAACCTCCCCAAAACTATACACTTGTGGACATTTGAAATCAGTAAGCGTGGCGGGTTTTGGGGGTGCACAGGGGGGTGCCTCCTGTGCTTATTTTTGAGTCGCTGGAGGGTTTCTGCTCCTTTCGTTTCTGCTCTTCTCTCCTGCTCTCCGATGCTCTTCGCTTCATTCTCAGGTAGTAGATCCGGTTGGCTTCTGGGTAGGTGACTTTGCAGAGAGGGATTTTGTAGATGGCTGGGTTGTCTGAGTTTATCAGCAAAAAGAGAAGTGCGGAGAAGCAAAATGGCCAGGTGCAGAGTGGCAGCCCAAGCTGGAAGGGAAAAGGACAGACAGACAGGTGCCTTTTGGTACCTCTTTTTGCATGTTCCCGTTGCTTACTTCTGCCTATTGCTAAGTTCTTGCATTTGAGAAGCTGGTAGAGCCTGTGCTTTCCCTGAGGACAGTGTGACACAGGACTTGCCTTCCAAGAGCAGTGGTAGATGCCCCATCTCTGGAAACATTCAAGGTCAGGTTGGACAGGGCTCTGAGCAACCTGATCTAGTTGAAGATGTCCCTGCACATGGCAGGGGGGTTGGACTAGATGACCTTTAAAAGTCCCTTCCAACCCAAATCATTCTGTGATTCCTCAAACACCCCCATACAGCATCCCCCATTCAGATCCAGAGGAAGATGCCCAGATGCAGGAGCATACATGGGTGCTGCATGTAAGCTAGGTTCTTGATGGCCACTGGAGGTCTGGGAAGCTCCTCTGCTACCAAATGTCAATACAGCTGCTCACAAAGAGGTAGCTAGTTTATCTGAAATGTACGGGGCTATGTCAGGCGTCCCACATTGGAAACCTCAGTCCTTTTGGAGATGCAGCTGTTGACCGGAATGGCACTTGGTACCAATATTGAAGCGACTGAAATGAGCTCCACAGCTCTGCTGGCTGTAACGAAAGCCAAGACACCCAGCTCACATGTAGATGTTTAAATTCTCTGATAAATGAGCTGAATCCTACCCTCACTGTCCTGTAAAATGTCAGGTACTGAGAGAACTATTCACACATATTGACTGTCCTCAATGCCCATCTCTTACTGGCATCGAATACAACCCTCAGTCTTGCTCTATGACCCTACCTCTTGACCTGACTTGGGGTGTGCCAAAAACAAGATCACAAGGAGAAAAAGTAAGTGTTCTTTTTTTTTCTGAGGCATCCCAAAAACAGGTGTGCTTAACAAAGCAACCCATCTGCAGGGACCTACACGATACCGAGTGGATGCCAGATGAATACATTTAGTGCATGAAGCTGCTAGTTCTAAATTTTTTTTTTCTTTTAAGTTACTAAATCAATTTTATTAAAATATGGTTTTGCTTTAATCTCTCAGATCTTAAAGAAGAAACAAAACTTGGCATTTCTGGCTTCGCATCTTTCTTGATCTGTCCAGATATGACAATTTTGTTTTTAAGAGAACAGTCTCCCCCCTGATTTTAATTCTCATATCCAGATAAAACTTAAATAATATCTGTGGGTAGGGTGGGAGAAAGATCTTGGAAGAAGCAAGGAAAAATTTAGACCATTGGAAATTGTTCAAAGATATTGTCTCCAACTGAGTACTACATCTCAAACTGCTTGCTGTTGCTGGGATTCACATATACATGCACAATCCTGCTGTGGATGACATGCTCCAAAGGTCTTTGAACTCTTATTATCAGAGTCTGCAAGTGCAGAATTCAACAGACAGAGAATCTGTACCAGACCCACCACTGGCTGCAGCATTCTCCTTTCAATGTGGTCAAAACTGACATGGAGAATTTGGAGGCATTTCCTTAACATTATATCATAAAAAATCAAAATACAGTTAAAAAGTACAAACAAAAAAACCCCATAAATTCCACTCCCCAGCTCCCCTGCGCAACTTACCACAGACAGGGCATTAGCAAGAGCTGCTCCAGAGTAGGCACAAAATAACGCTGAGAAAAGAAGACCAAAGACAGCTCAAGATGAGGAATATATTTTTCATCTCCCCAAAGAAACTATTAGAAATAGTAATATTGTCCAAATACACAGTAAAATATCCTCCCAGATACCTGATGTGAGGATTAATGTTAGAATTCAACAATTAGGTAAAATGCCCCAGTGCTGCATCTGGCTGTATGGACTACATTGAGTCCGATCTGCTCTGTCGAGATGGATGGTGAATGAAGAACAGCTGGTGGTGGTGTTTCTTTTATCAGTTGGCACAACTTGACCTGTGTGCAGTGGGGGATTACAGAAATTCTCTGCCACTGTCTGTCCTGTGGCTTCAAACCACAAGCAGTTAGCAGTGGGCCTCCTGCCCCCAGGACGTCAGAGGTGGCAAAGCAGGAGATAAGGCACTCAAGGACAAGGTCAAGGAAGGGAAAGCTGTGGAGCAATCTAGAAACTGTGTTCAGAAGAGGAAACTACTGAAATTCAAATGGATGGAGGCTGGGTGAATCTTCATGGGTATTTTATATATGCTACACTCTTCTTAAGCTCTTCACATAGAGTTTGGTTTTGGCCACTGTAGGAGATGGGGCATTTGGGTAGATGGATTTTAAGCTGACCTTGTGCAACAACTCTCTTCTTATGACACACTTCCTCTAATGATACATATAGTTGTGAAAAACCTGCTTCTATGAATCTGTTGAGTTGCTAATTTGTTAAACTTCTGCTCATGGCACAGCTTGTGCTTCTTTCACAAACAGTACTTCCACCCTTTCCAGATGTTTTTAGGCCCTTCTCTCTGCACTTGCAGCTTGCACATCCAAGCTCAACTTTGATGCCATCATTGAAATAGCTCTTGTGTAGGACCCAGTTTTGCAGCAGAGTGGTGTTTGATTTGAAACCTGTACTACCCATAGTCTGCCTGGCTGCATCGATTTTTGTCTTCCCTTTATGTAAAAGATACATACCACAGGCAAGTGACAGCAAATGAGTCTGCCAGGTCAGGGCATAGAACATGCCCCCAGTTGCAATGCACGCGAGTGCGCAGTTGTAATTGTGTAAGCCAAGGTAGATGCTGTCAAATGGTGATGCAATGCTCAGTGCTGCAAGACAAAAGGCAAGGCTGTCAGGTCAGGTATGAGAGGTATCTGCAGGAGGACCCATCACTTGCTGGGAATCCGTCATCTCTTCCCTATGACATCTAGACAAATTTGCCCATGCTCACACTTGCATAAGATGCACCAGAAGAAAAGGGATGAAATCACATGAAGCTCATTATTTTGGAGCTCTGATAATGTCCCTAGGGTTGGAATTTGGCCCAGTCTCAAAGGTTTCTTTCAGGCAAAACTTCCTATGTATAAACTGAGGGTGTTGCAGTTAGTCCCCCAGATGTATAGATGGAGATCCAGCCAGAGTGTAGCGGGATCTTTCTCACCTTGGCATCCTTCTTGCAGAAACCTGTGCTCATGCGTACTGTTTAAACCTCATGCGTATCCTGGTCTTGAATACCAGAGGCACAACTGAGTGCCTTTTGTGGGACTAAGCAGGGTTTTCTCTCTCTTCCTAGTGACCTTTGCTAGATGTGGTCTAGATACTACATGTGGTCACTCCATTGTTCCTGTTGGGAGCTGAGGGTCTGCCCCAAACCTGACCTCATAGGCACTTCTGCAGGATTTCTTAGAGGTTTTGGGAGCACCAGTAAAAAGAAGAGCACAATATGCAGTGCACGGGCCACCTTCATGTCACTCTTAAGATTAATACATTTCCTGGTATAATGTCCTCATTTGTCTTCTGTTTTATCGCCACGTTTATCCCCAGGTACTTTCCCCTGACCTTTCTCTTCTAGATTAAATATCAGACCTATACAAACCTTGCCAAATGTTCTTCACCATACAAATAATGGATAGTTTTGTTTAAAAACACAAATATAAGGCAGCTCAATGTCTTGTACAGAGTGCTTCAGAGCACAGAGAGCTTATTGTTGGATGACTGTGCCTTTTCCAAAGTTGTCTCAGACTACGCTTGTTCAATCATATTTTTTTATTACAGTCAGTCACATAGGTGGCATTAATCTTGTCTAACTTCAAGGGTCAGATTCATCTCTCTTAGTTTAAGATTGTTTCTCTGGTTAGTGGAGAGACAGACCATTTTGAGTGGTGTTCATTTAGCTATTTTTACAAATCTGCAGCAGGATAGAATCAACTGCATCCCAGAAAAGTCTGTTTCTCTTCATTGTCTGATCAGCTCTGAGGTAGACATCTGCATGTGCTGGTAATTTAAAACACCTGTGGTGGCAAGACATCAGTTTGAAACTATTCCTCTAGGCGTCTTTATCATCATCTCCATGGGATTCATCACATCCAATGGCAGGAGGGTTAAGGAAGGTGGGACAAACCACCTGCCTGTTTTACAAATCTCATAACAAGTCCAAAGCTTAAAGAAAATCTGCTTCTGTTCTTGCCTTGTGTGACCTTCAGTAAGACCTTCCAAATTTAGAGACAGTTTCAAAAATGGGAGTGTTGTCCCAAGTACATCCAAGCCCGCGCAACTCTAAAGTCTGGACAGAGCCATGTAATGGCTAGCATCAAGATACCCTGGTTAAAAAATTACTGTGATAAATATTTCTTACCTGCAAACATTCCCACAGTTGATCCAATTGCAGCATGTAAACATATAAGTGGAGAGGAGATAAGTAAAGCAACAAGGATGATGCCTCCAGTCCAGGGGTTTTCACAACCATACACTTGACCAGCACCGACTGGGATGGACTCCAAGAGCTGCAGCAGCCAGTAGAAAAGAGCATGTTATTGTGTCTCTGCCCTCAAAAGGACACGGCAGTTATTTTGTCCAAGGTAATTGTTAGAAAGAAAGGAAGCAACCCTGGCTCTGAGTGGGACTGATGGGCTCTCAGACCCTTCAAACTTCAACAGTTAGTTGACTGTTTGGTTTGAACTTCATCAGTCCAAGGTGGACTGTTATTTCTTTTGGGATGATAATATGGTGGATGCGGGGGGTGTTGGGGGTGGAGTTTTACGTTTTTCTTTTTTAGGTGACTTTAGTGAGGGAGAAAAATGATAAAACCTTCCTGGGCAATAATAGTAAGGTGGGCCAGGTTGATTAGAGTTTATCATATATTATATGAAGTATATTATGCTGCTTTGGGGAAATGATTCTCCAGAGCTAGAGCTAGACATGAGGGGACTGGGTATAAATAAGTTTCTGTCTCTTCGTAATCCTGATGTTTCTTCTGTCTTTTCATGTTGTCACCGACTGTTTTGCTGATGTTCTTTTAACCACATCTGGAAAGCAGGAGTGAGTATCCAGATGTGCTTCTGTACCGACAGCACTGAAGAATGTTTTGGGGCATGGACTGCCCCTTTCATGTGAGGTGAGAGGTTCCACAGCTCTTTTTCCCCAGGTTTTATCATCCCTTCTGCTGGATCAGCCAGGACTTTCCCTGGGGCTGTTGTGGCATTGTCCTCTACGGACTGAACCGAGCTATGTAAATTGCTACAGGCTGTACATATGTAGCCATCCTGACCCACGTGAAATTGTTATGGAATCATAGAATCATAGAATGCTTTAGGTTGAAAGCGACCTTGAAGATCATCTAGTTCCCACCCCCCTGCCATAGACAGAGACACCTCCCACTAGACCATGTTGCCCAAGGCCACGTCCAGCCTGGCCTTAAACACCTCCAGGGATGGGGCTTCAACAACGTCTCTGGGCAACCTGTTATCCCAAGCTGAATGCCTTCACACTTGTCTTTGTAATGAAATAGCATAGACTTGTTGGAGTGAAGCTTACCAGTGGCACGTTGATTGCAGACCAGGTGATATTGGGCACTGATGCTACAGGCTTGATGAGGGTTGTAGGGAAGAAGGGGTTGTAGTGTCCTGTGGCTGCCAAGTACAAAGTCACCGCAATATTGAAGGGCAGAGTGAGAACAGGAAGATCCCATTTGCTGAAGATGGATCCCAAAGCACTGGTCAGGATTGGACTGAGAACAGAAGGAGAAGAGAAACTAGTATAACGTGTTCATAACAATTATAGTGGTGAAACAGCCTACCACTTTGGTCTTAAGCTCTGGCAAATGCAAACCAATGCCATTCCTTTTAGAAACATCAGGTATTGAATACCTTAATACATTAGTCTGCATCAGACAAATAGTTGCAGAATGCTGTTCATCTTTTTGCAAAAACTCTTGTTTTTGAACATAGGAATGAACATAGGAACTTCCTATGTTCAAGTTTGTGCCCATTACCTCTTGTCCTATCACTGGACACCACTGAAAAAAGACTGTTCCCATCCCCCTGGCACCCTCCCTTTAAGTATTTATAAGCACTGATAAGATGCCCCCTCAGTCTTCTTTTCTCTGGACTAAAAAGCCCCAAGTCCCTCAGCCTTTCCTCATAAGAAAGATGCTTCAGTCTCCTCATCATCTTCGTAGCCCTTTGCTGGACCCTCTCCAGCAGTTCCCTGTCCTTCTTGAACCGGGGAGCCCAGAACTGGACACAGTACTCCAGATGTGGCCTCACCAGGGCAGAGTAGAGGGGGAGGATGACCTCCCTCGACCTGCTGGCCACACTCTTCTTGATGCACCCCGGGATGCCATTGGTCTTCTTGGCCACCAGGGCACATTGTTGGCTCATAGTCATCCTGTTGTCCACCAGGACTCCCAGAAACAGAATTTTGGGAGTGCCACATGAAGAACTTTGTAGAACTCTAGAAGGTATAAAAAGCTCCTGTCCTGATGAAGCAAGAAGGAGTTGGAAATGATGTAATTTACTTTTTGTGTGTTAAGTAGTTTGAAGGATACCGGAAGAGAGTTCTAGAAGAGAAATAAAGCAGAAGAGGTGATCAAAGAGGATGGAAAATCTTCCATTAAGAAAGACGTAAAATATTTACAATGTTAGACGCTATTTTGGGGGAATGAGGAGTCCTTAGGACATATGGAGCCTGATGGAGTGTAAGACGAAGTCACCACTATAACAGAGCTGGTGGTGTGCCAGCCGTGACCTAGACCTTGACTGATGTTCCTGCTTATGTCAATGAGATTGATGTTACTGTGTGCTGCCCAGGTACCACCCAAAATCATATGGCATTTTCTGAAAACTGAGCCTCCTTCTCAAGAAACATGATTGACTATATTTAGCACATAAACACTAAAAAGCATGCAAACCTTGAGGCAGCATGAGTGTCCCCAAAATTCTTGGCTGTAGTGCTGGGCTATAAACTTCACCAGATCAGGATATTTCCAGACTGCCTTATTTCCACTTGAAGTGGGTGTCCTGCATGAATGCCTTTGTGGGAGCGTATTACCAAGATAATATCTGTTTTTTTGTGGGACCCAGAAAGCTTGTGGAAGAGAGAGAAATGATGGCTGAGAAATAGACTGTGTTCTGCTGCTTGCAGCTGACCTTTCCCGATATAAGTGAGCTGAGCAGCTCTTATGGTCAACCCCCGAGTAGCAGTGGACATGGCACAGTTTACAAAAATTGATTTTAAAGACTTGAATTTTTCAAGAAGCTGCCTTTGAGTCCTAGAAAGTCATTAAGCTGGTTCTAATAAAAAGACCCCACCCGAATTATTTGGCATTTCAAAAGCAACATCTTGTGTCCTGTTGTGTTGATACTATCAGTGGAAAAAATGCTTTGTTCTCCCTCTATAATCTCAGATGAAGTCTATTCTTTTATGACAAATTCGGTTCCCAGAGCAGTTTATAGATTTCGTTGCTTGTAGCTGCAGGAAAAAAATCAGCACTTCAGTGAAAACGGTGTCCTAATTTCTGTGCTGAAATACAAAGCTTCTGCCAGTTATACATCTTGTCAGAAAAAAGAAACAATTAAAGAAATGCTGACTTCTAAAGCTGAAATTCAAAGTATCAGTTGAAAAAATCACTGAAATGTGTAATTTTAAAATCTTTCGTCTCTACCCTCAAGTCTTATGAACTAAAAGAATGAAGAAAAGTTTGAATAAAAAGCCTCAAGGAATTCTGGCAGACAAGACAAACTAAACATTCTTGCAACATGTCCTGGGTTTTGAGAGGTTGTTACAAAATGACCTTTGCTGAGAGTGACTAAATAAATAAAATATGAAAAAAAAATCTGATCTTAAAAGCAGTGAAATGCAATAATGACTTGCATCTTATCACTAGCAGTGATTAAAATGTGAGTCTTGAATTAATTTCAGTTAAAGCTGTTAAATGGATTCTGCAGTGCTGTCCATATTTAGAAATGGTAAATTTAATCCTGAAAGGACATTGTCTGGCATTCGGAGTCACTGGGAGGAATTAATTTTGCTCATGACTGGCTGCATATCTGAGACGGGGGATGTTGAATTCAGCCTGAGGGAGAGCACCGGCTCAGTTCAGCACCTGTATGAGGAAGAACCGTTGTGGAGGTGGGCGCAATGACATCCCCCCTGAATGTGTCCTGCTGATAAGGGCCATTTGTAGACGGTTGAAGTGGGGCTGCTTTGTCCATGTGCTATAATCAGTATTGTCTGTGCTCTCGACCTCCTACCAACATGCCACACGAGCTCCGTGCATCAATGGATGCCTCTTTCCAGTGCCACCGTGGCTGGAGCTGCTGGTGTAGAGGGGACTTCCAGTGTGTTTAAGCTGTATGTAGCAGGACTCCACATTCTCTGAGAACTGTGCCTAGGAGGAGAAGTGAAACTTACCAGGCCATCGATATAACTGCCACAGGAGGAAGAAGCCACCAGTAGTAATCCCCTTTATCAGAGAAGACGGCCATGAGCAGTCCCACCAAGATCCCGTTATAGCCGTGCAGCCCAGCTGCAATAGCTGATCTGTGATGGAAAGAAATGTTTGTGAGGTAGCCAGCTGTGCTGGAGGTGACCTGTCACAGGAACTCACTGATATGCAATTTACAAGCATCCTGCTCCTGGTGAAGGGAGTGTAGGGGAGGGATGAAAAAGTGGCGAGGTTGCTGCCGTATTGCATTGCACTGATGTGTGGAAGTAAGGGGGGTTGGAGACTGTTCAATTATCACAGAATCACAGAATCTCCTAGATTGGAAAAGACCCGTAAGATCATCTAGTCCAATCCTTAACCTAACATGTCCCTGAGCACTATATCTACACCACCCTTAAATCCCTCCAGGGACGGGGACTCCACCACTGCCCTGGGTAACACGTTCCAATGCCTGATAATTATGATGATCTAGGGGGCTCCTTGTCACCCAAAGGACCTGCATGGTTGTGACAATGGCTTTTAGAGAGAGGTAACTGTCTGCTCTCACAAAGACAGCCAACTATGGGGACAGGCCAGTTCTTCCTGGACCACAGCTCTGTCCTCACCTAACTGCTTCCAAACCACCTGTAAGGAAAGCCAGTCTGCTGCCTCTAACATACTCAAATGTGGGGCTATGACCCATCAGTGCATTCCTGATAACATAAGGATCAATTTTTATTAAGTGCTCGGGTGCGAGGTACCACCTACCTGTCCTGACTGAGAGCCAGCGCAGTTAACGTTGACACAGTTGTTCCAGTACAGCCCGTGAGCATCCTCCATGGGCTCTGGATGAAGATCCCCAGCAAAATGATCAGCCCGCTGAGAGGGTTGTTGACAAACATCACCTGAGAGGTCCCTCGCAAGATCCAGTCCACCAGCTGGACCATTAGAGGTTTATCTGGAGGAGATAAAATATAAACGCCGGCGATAAGGCACCGTTTCAGCAGGACTCCCTCAAAGCACACTCGTCTCTGCAGTTGCTCTCTGTCCACAGAACAGAGGCGATGTATCAACAGGACTGTAAAACCGGTCTCTGATTTATTGATGTCTGAGCATATTTTGCATCTGGCACTTGAAAAGCTAACAGGGATGGACTGGGCACTGCTATAAAGTTCGTGGAGGGATTCATAAAAAAGTTTTTTATTTATGGTGGTCAAAGAGTAGTCTTTCTTGCATGGTAGATTGCTTAAGATTCTGCTGTAAATTTAGTGATAAGAGAGTCCCTTTTTGGTGTATAATTCAGTTGCAGAGAAGGACTTAGGCAGAGACTGAAACTCGTTTGTATGTAGGTAGGGAAATATGACAAGGAAACACTTTGGTTGTTTAAAGGACCCAGAACATGGAGGTACACTGTATATAGGAGATGGGGTCAAACTGTCAAAGTTGTCTAAAAAGTACTTTGGGAACCAAAGAACCTAAATTAAGAGAATAGTTGTTATAGCTTGGACTGTACTCAGGGGCAAGAGGTATTTCCAAAGGACAAAGAGCCATTGGTCTTTAGAGAAGACTATTGAACCCGGACAGAGCAAATGGGGACCAAGCTCGGGTACCTCAGGTGAGTGCCGGGGGGAGATGGGATGTGTGCGGGGTTGAGCGCAGCCCGTCTGAGGACATCTATGTGCAGTGATCTAATGTACATGCTAATGATCTCCATGGGAGGGTCTTGTAGCACTGCAAGAACATTTTGCTGCCGACTCTTCTACTGCAAATTGACTTAAAGTCTTTTTCTGCCATGTTTCTGGGAAAGGTGTAACCATTCCTGTACTGCTGTCCATGATTAAACATGATGCAAGGAGAATAAATGAGAAAGAGGGGCTGATTGCATGTATAATATGTTCATGCAATGTGTATATGTAGCTTTCATCTTCTTAAATATTTAAAATTAATTCAATTAGTTTAGATTGTTAATTAGACGCAGCATGAAGTGCCAGACTAGTTTTTGAATCTGGGCAATGACTTGTTCCTAAAAACTCCTCTCTTCCCCACTCCCTCCTTTTCCACTTCCCTGTGTTGTATTTACAGTCAGCCCTCAAGGTTTGCTTTCTGATGAGATTAGCTTAAATAGAGGATCCTTGAAAGGCTGGGTACCACTCTGCATCTCTTCAGCATCACTGGGAGAGCCCTCCCAAGAGGCTGGAACACAAGTTGAGGGATGGCTTCGCACGCGTCCCTCAGGCTGTGCGTTGTTGGGGAGCCAGGCAGTTACAACCAGGGAAGAATGAGTTCCTTAGAGAAAAATAATCAGGCTTTTCTGGAGTAATTATTACTAATATTTAGTGTTGAGCTGCGAAATATATAAGCAATGCTCTTGGTTTTAGACACAAGTATTAACTATAAGTATTCAAATATAACCAGTACGCAGTGGCCAAAGCTTTTCAGGAAGTCGAGTAAGAAAAGCTGTCTACCAAGCATGGACCACTAGAGTAAAGACGAAGCAGGAGGAGATGAAGCCCTGCGGCTAGGGACCACACTGCCAGCCTGCTGAGCTCCCTACTTGGAGGCATCTCAGCTCGTGCCCTCCACCACCGATAGCCGCTGCACAGCCTGGCTGTGTGCATGGCTGTCTCGCATTTCTCCCCCGTTGCTGGAGGTGGGCTGCTAACGAACCTAGCCTTGACAGAGGACCCACAGTCTTACATAGCCTCTCAAAGCCCCAAATCCCTAGTAATTCTGGGTAACGCGGACCATCTGCTCATGTATTGTTCCTGTCTGGACAGTAAACCTTTGAGATCAGTACTTGCTTTGTATTTTATAGCAACATAACAGCCACAGCGCTTATTGCTCCCCCAAGGCTGGTAATACAAGAGCCTTTGCCCACACAACCACGAGTCAAGTCCCCTTCGTCAGCCCACACACAGACGAGGAGGCGGTTGCTGATCCAAAGCACTTACAAACAAGACCGAATCCCCAGCCCTGACGTGTGATTCTGGGCACCGCTATAAGGAACGTGATGCTAATGACACATAACTGATTAAGTGTGAAAGACGGCTTTTGCCTGCGCTGAATTATGCCCGCAGCCATGGTAATCGCAGGGGGATGCAGCCAGATCCCCTTCCTGAGAATAAAATGTTTTGGGTTAAAAGGACAGAAGTTTGCATTGAACTCGGACCATGCTGCCTCAGGGGGTGGAATGGCCCCTCGACTCGTGCCTCAGCACCGAAAGTACTGCGGGCAATACAGATGTCACCAGCTAGATCTTCCTAGCCAGAGAGCCCCAAACATATCCCTCTGCTTACTTTTCATCCACTCTCCATATTCTTTCATTTCTCCTGTGAGATAACCGAAAACTTGGTGGATCCGATTGCCGCTTCTCCCCAGCAGGTCCTGGGCTCTCGGCTTCTGCTCCGCGTACAACTGCCTCTCACCAGGACGGTCAGCCACAACGATCTCTCCAAGCTCCATCTCTTTCAGGTGGTGAGAAGAGGTAACTGTAAATCACAAAGCCCACGTGTTAGAAGACCTTGTGGGTTGTGCCCTGGCAACTCTCTGCTTTACTTCAGAGCCCCATAGAGTCGTAGAATTGTCTAGGTTGGAAGGGACCTTGGTGATACCCTTTCTCAAAGATGGGATGTCTAATGGAGAAGGGACCTGCCTGAACCACTGCTGAGAGTGGTGTGCGCTGCTGCCCGGGGCAGTGGTGTCTCCTCTTGGGGATGAGGACCACGAAGTGTCCCACTGCTGTTGTGGAGCTGTGGCACAGAGCAGCAAGGGGAAAGAGGGACATGACAGAGGTGCTCGGCAGCATTCCACCCTCACTCCAGCTCGTGGTGCAGCATGCGACAAGCTGCTGGTTGGACAGGGGACACAGCCTTTGCCAAGAACCAAGCGGTACCTGCATGCTGTTGCGGCTACCAAGGAGGGAGCCTGCTGATGTTTGGCTAGCAGCGAGGTGGAGGGAAGCAATGCAAATTGCCACTACAGTAGCAGATAGCAGGAGACAAGAAAATACTGGAGGAGAAGCTGAAGATTGTAACCCTTTTGATGTTTTTAGCTGGTGCCTTCATATGTCACAGCAAATCTATGACCTTTCCATGCTCCTCGTTCCACATCTGCCTTTGATAGACGATCAAGAGCAAACTGGGGCAGCATCAAAGTATTGCACAGATATATCAGCATCCACGTGTGGTTTTAGACAGAGATAAGCACCTTCGTTCAGGGCTGTGCGCTCTTTAAGTAGCAAGTGAATATCCAGGCAGGATTATGGCTTTATTAAACTCCTAATTACAGTTGCTGGGCTCTGTTCATTAAAAAGCCCATTAAGATCTAAACCCTTAAGAGAAAATACATGGCATGGCACACCAATGAGCTACACTGCAGGTTACAGCTGCAAAAATGCCCCCTCCCCCCCTCCCCCCCCCGGCTTTATGAGGGATTCTGGCATCATCTGCTGTGTGGTTTTGCTCTGACCATTTTTGGTCAGAATGTGGCTGGGTTTCGAGGTGTTGCCCCAAAGTGGACGGTGTTGTGAAGTGCTTGCCCCGTGTTTCGTGGAAGATGGGCACCACCTTCTGGTGGGAGCCTGTTTTTTTTTTTTTTTTTTGTATCTCAGACAGTCTGGCTGCCAGCGTTAAAGGCTGTAGCAGCAGCAGGACAGGCTGGGAAGGGATGCCTGGCTGGAGAGAAGGCTGTTTTGCGGACAGGAACATTGACAGGCAGATGGTAAAAATATCTGTGGCTCTGAATGCCCTAATAAGAAGGTCCTTGAGCATCAAAAGCCGTTTTCCCTTCACCCCTGGCAGCACGATGCGAAGTGCAGCCCTGCAAAATGCACTGCGCAGCTCTTGCTGTCTAGTGCTTTGGCTCTCTCTGCCGGCAGCTCGTCCCTACCGCAGCGAGAGTCTTTGGGATGACCTTCATGCACAAGCATCAGCCTGCGGCTGGGTGTAGGGGCAAGCGATGTCGTTAGGTGTAACTGTAAAAAACTAACCCTAACCAGCACTCAGTTTGCTTGATCCTAAAGGGGAGGAGGATTACAAGAGGTATTGGTGTGGTCTAAAGCAACAAATGTGGTTGTGCAAGGAGTGGAAATCCCCAAAACCTTGCTCATGAGTATCTCATGGGGTTGGGAGGAAGGGGGTTCCCAAGTTCTGTCCAGCTGCACTGAGTGCAGGAAGAAGCAAGGAGCAAAAGAAGAGGGAGGGGTGGGTTTATGGTCCTCCTTCTTTTTTTTGTTATCTGTAAGCTGATTCTGGCCAGAAGATGAGTCCAATCCCTGGTTTCAGTTTAAGGCAGCCTTGATGACTGCCATTTTTGGCTTGTTTCTTGTGGTTATCCAGGAGAACATTGGTATAGGGAACACTGAGCAGGAGTCCCCTTTCTCTTCCTACGTGTCCTCTAGGCTGAGCAAATTCGAGTGGTCAGATATTGTGAATTTGCATCCCTCTGAGGTAGGAAGAGGACAGGTTATACCGGAAAAACAGGTATTTGTTCCTGAATTCATCCCATAAACACTGGGCTGTGTAAGATGTGTCATTGCTCTGGGCTTGCTGGTAGTCAGTGTAGCTTTGGGCACCTTCAGATGGAAGTCAACCCATCTCAGCTCAGAACTGCCCTCTGAAAGTTCCTGTTTCTTCTCTTTGACAGCTTAATCAGGGTGCTCCAGTCAAACACCCAGTGGTTTTGGGGAGGGACACAGTGTCTGAGGTCAACAGCACAAGCAGAGAAGAGACTCCAGAGCAATGCCAGGCTAGCACCTGGCTGTCCCAGAGGTTGCTTTCCCTCTAGAGCTTAATATTCACATTTAGCAGGTGTGGCTGATATTAGAGATATTCAGTGTTGCCTATTTTGTTGGTTTGCTCATGTTCCTTCCAGAAGATTTCTCCAAAGAGTTGCAAGAGTTGAGGTGGGCTCAGACAGCTGCAGTGGATCCACATAAAGGAGACTGGAGCACCTCTTAGGATTTTGAAGTTTTGGGGACACACCAGTAAAGAAAAACTAGTGGCCCCTTTGCCGTGAACAATATCCACCACCAGCAACGGCGTGCAGCTGTTACCCACAGGGAGAATAGATGCTGAGTGGTTGTGTCGATGTCTTCATAGCACCTGAAAATCTCATGCTCATGTTAAACCTCACCAGGAAAAATAACTGTTGGGTTTTACAAAGGAGAAACATCACTGCAGAGCTTCTAAAGCTTGTATTTACAAGACTGCGCTGCCCAATTCCCTCGGCAATTGAGACGTGGGACTTGTATATTTTAAAAATTCTTGTCCTTGCTCACATAATTTAACTGTTAGGGGTTAAGTGCAAAGTAGTCATGTGAGAGCCCTTTGCAGTCAATACAGAGAGAGGCTAGTATCTCCAGAGAGTGATTCATGTCCCTTTTCTTACATACCTATCTGAGATGTGGGANAACGTAGCAAAAAAAAAAAAAAAAAGGGTGTCTGTCTCTCTCTTTCCAGCGGCTGCAGAGGGAGCCTGGTTGCTGAGCTTTTAAAGGGCTATTTTCAGGCAAGAGAAATTCCAGCCTGAGAGACTTTGCCAAGGTCAACCTTGAAGTTTATGGAAGTGGGATCTGGAGTCCCAGGCTACAGCTTTAAATCACTGAGCCATCTGTAACAGGCCTGTAATCTGCATCAAGAAGGGCATCAAAGCTCTGGGGCTAAGAAAAAAAAATTGCAGTCTCTTCCTATGATTCCTGTTTGCTGTCTCCCTGCAGATCAGAAGGGAACTAAATCTCTGCTTGGAAGGGAGCACATTCACCCACCTCAGATGGGAAGGCAACCTAGGACATGACTGGAGGAGATGGCTGGGAAATTACCAAGCTTTTTGGGGAAAGGAGTAATATAAAAAAGAGATATGTGGGTGCTGAATTTTTCTACACTGCCACTGCGGTGAACTGTGGGGCTTTACAGCAGAGGAGCCCAAGAGGCTGCAACAGCTAGAGAAGATCCTGGAGGGCAGTGGTGGACACAGGGATTCCTGCAGGAGCCTCACCCTGGAAAAACACAATCTCTTTGCAGCGAGCACCTGTCAGTCGATAGCTTGTGCTCAGTGGCACAGGCTCCATGAATAATAGAGAAATCATTTGAGCAATTAGCTAATTAGGGCTAATGAGAGCCTGAATCACTTATGGCACACCTAGGGCTGATGGGGAATTCCTTGAGAAAAGGGCCTTTTGTCAGCAAACACTGATTCATCAGTGTGGTAATGAGCTGTCCTGCTTCTTGCGAACGTTTATCAGATGTTATGGGGTAATGCCTGGTGGCTGGGGCTCATCCCTAGACCTACCTGTGCCTTCTCATTCCCAGGCAGACAGCTGTTGTAGCATGCTGTTGAGGTGCAGGACCCTGATAGCACGGAGCCTTGTATTTTTAAGCCTCCTGGAGTAAGCACTGGGTTTCTGTTTGGCTTGTGTTACTAGAGAAAATGTTCACCACATTGCAACCTCACATAACCTGCAGTGAGCTGGTGGCCCCATGAAAAAAACAACCAACCCGCAAGTGGGCTGTGAACAGAGGGATGGTGCACGACCAGAGCGATGGGTGACGCGTAACACTTGAGCCAACTTTTCTGCAGGGCTGCTGTTTGTGTAGGGAGCTTAGCCTTCTGCTGAGATACCTGAAGCCAAGCCTGGGGAATTGCTCTTTCCTCCTCTGTGAAAGCATAGAGGTGATCAGAAAAGCATTGACTTCAAGGGACGTAGCCTCAACAAGGGCCTCGAAAAGAAACAGTTTGTAAAAGCATGTTGCTCTCATAAGAAACTGTAAAGAAGTAGGAAAGAAATGCAGTGTACAGCTAGAGGGCAAAACTTAGGGATGGTGACAGAATGCTTGACTGAGTCGTAATGACTTTACCAAGCAAAGCTCTACCAGGGATCAACCCGTGACACTGAAAACAAATGAACAAAGCAGAGCATTTCAGAACAGCCACTGAGGTTGAATGCAATACAATTGCAGAGAGCAGGTATGAAACACTTTGCCACAGACCTTTAAAGTAAAAAAAAAAAAGAATTCCACCCAAAAGGAAAAAAATGCTCAAGCGAACTTTTTTCCTATCACAGGCATTACATGAAGAAACGTTCCAGAGCAGCGCTGTCATATCTGTACAAATGCAGCTACCACACAATAGTTGGTAATCAAGATAGTTTAACTTATGGAGCTAAATATGACTCTTACATCCTTATTTAGATACTTGGCTTTTACGATGCGGTCTTGGAGTCTTTCTGCGTCTTCCTTTCCCAGTCTGTGTAGGATGTAATGCAATACGTTGCTTTGCTCCAAGGCGACACTTTTCTTTACTGCTTCTTCGGTTCCCTCTGCCGCAGCAGTGTCTCCCAATCTGCCAAATGGAGGCACATAGTTTATTTAATGGATTGTCCTAGTGTGTTGCATAGAAGTTGTGTTGATACCGTTTGCATATGGATTGTATGTACACTCATACGAGTGTGTGTAACTGTGGAGAATGAGGGTTTGCCTTCCTTACCATGGGTCTCCTGAATGGTGTTCGTAGAGAAGGATTCCTCTTGACTCCCTTAGCCATTTAAAGGCTTATCGTTTTGGCACGCTTTATGGTCAACATAGACTGATTGGTGTCATCTCTGGGCACTTCACCCAGGTGGTCAGACATTGTTCTTGAGATGGGATGAATTTCCCTCCCAAAGGGTCTTTCTCATCCCTTTAGTGGCACAGAGAAGCTAAGATGGGGCTTGTGTGGCTAACTATGGGTGTCTCCATCTTAAGTGTTTATATCTCAGCAGCTTGCCTTGACTTCCAGTGAAGAGCTGGTCAATATACGGATCTAGAGCATGATTCATCCCCTCCCGTCCTACACAGATGAATCATGTCCTAAACTCTGTTGCATTTGCTGTCTACAATGGGAGATACAGCTCGGATGCACACAGCTGCACCGCATATATGTGGGAAGAGGGGTGATGAATCTCAGCTAAGTGACTATCCCAAGGTCATTTGGGAGATCTGTAGCTGACTGGGGTATCAAACAAGGACACGTTAATGTTTGAACCAAGTGCCTAATACATGAAGAATTTTCAAAATGCTAACTGTTTTTTTAATAATAAAAGTAGTCAGACCAGGTAGATATTTTAAGACACAAAAATTCTGTTTTCCTGCATATGGTTTCAGTTATAAAACCAGAGGGGAAAACAAATAGAGAAAATATGAAATATAAAAACCATCGCTTCTAAACAGAATGTTTTTCAAAGGTTTCCATGAGGTGTTGGCTGCTCGGCAAAGCAGACTGTAAAACAATTTTACAAGCCACATTTATTCTAAGAGCTCCACTTATTGAAGTACAATTCAAAGTCTTGTTCTTCCAGCCAAGTTCCATAAATTAAACACTTGTCCAATAACACATACCTCTCCACTTGGATCCTCTGTTTCTTTTTGGCTTTGTGTGTCTGTGTGTCTCTCTCTCACACTCTTTTTTTTTTTTTTTTTTTAATCCTTTGCAAATGGAAACAAAAAGGTTTGCTTGTTTTAGAAATGGATTTAAGAAATAGACCAGTAAAAGGAGAGGAAAAATAAAACAGGTCAACTTCTTAGTCCAGCTGACTAAAATGAGCCATTCGTTCCATCATTTTACATCTTGGTGACATTGATTTAAAGCTAAGGCTAAATCCACGGTGTGAAGCTGCATGACGCTGAATGTCTCACCAAAGTAGTGCCTCATCTCTATTACAATGCACCGGGTGTTGGGTGTTCAGAGGAACCAGCAAGGCAACCTGGGAGATAAGGGAGGTGGGACCTGTGCCTGAGAACCCAATTTCCCTCCCTCCCTAGAGTCTTATGACCTTAGAGATGTGACCATCAGTGGGACCAGCCTTTTCTTACAAGAAAAGCAACAGTGGAGGTGTGAGACATTTTCAGATGGCCATCCTGTCTGACCTGGAGCAGGAATGGGTCCACGGATGGGCTGAGAAAAACTCCTGCCAATAGTGCTCCTGGGCTCACCATGTCTTCCCTTTCCCACCTTCTCTGCTGCTGCTCTCTGTCACCACCCTTGTCCCACCTGCAGCTCTCCCTGCTCTTTCAGTTGGGTCTAGAGCCTCATGTCCAGGCTGTGTCTAAATCTTGAAGACCCTTTCTGTGTGATGTCTTTTGAAACCTGATTTTCTTTTTCATCCAAGAAGCTAAAACTCTCACCTAAGCTCTCCTCATATCACTTCTTCTTTAGCATTCCATCTGTCATTCCTTCCCTGTAGTATCACCAACTTCCCAAATTTCACTTTATCATGACCCTCTTTCTCCTTCCGTTTCAGAGCCAGTCACCGCTCTGTCCCTTCAGGAGGGAAAAATTAACTTCTACATTCACCTGACCCATAATGCTGCCTCCATTTGCCAGAAATATTTCTAAAGCTCCTCTCCTCTGGTACAAAGCTTAGATGTCCTAACATGAGCTCCAATGAAATGATTACCTCCCTTAATCCAAAAAGTAGCAAGGTGGAAATAGTACAGCAAGAAACTGGATGATATCTCTGCTGTCTTGTTAATTCGCAGTAGAAACTGGGGGAAGTCGGTTGCTGAATGTCTCTCATCAATTCAGGGGTGACCTCTTAAATGAGACTAATCCTTTTTACTCACTATAGTGATTCAGGGACTCTGCAAGGCTCGAGTGTGACAGACATGGGCAGGCAAATGTGAAACCGGTTGGAGCGGCTAGAGAACTTACTGTTCTTTCTTGGAAGCACCTTCTGCTTGGCTGAGATACCGTAACTGATGGGTGTGAAAGAGAGGACAGGGAAGAAAATGTTCTTTTAGGACATTTTAGTGTGGAAGAAGGCAGATTTAATTTAGCTTCTGCTGAATGTGCTTTTAGGCAGCCTATTTGTGTGGCAGTAAGGCTGGAGCAGCTCTTGTGGTCAGTTTCAAAGGCTGGGGACTGACCAAAAGACAGTGAGGACATCAACTCCCTTTGAGAGGTGGTGGTTGAGGATGATGATTACTTCTCAAACTGCCCACCTGATCTGCAAGAGGTCAAAGAGGGCTTGATCAAGGAAGTTTTCTAGTATCTCAGTGTGGCTGTTTAGGTGATGTCATGTAGTGTTCACAGAATCATAGATTAGTTTGTGTTGGAATGGACCTTTAAAGGCCACGTAGTCCCTCCCTCCTGCCATAAGCAGGGACATCTCCAACTACACCAGGTTGCTCAGAGCCCTGTCTAACCTGACCTGGAATGTTTCCAGGGATGGGCCATCTACCACCTCACTGGGCAACCTGGGCCAGGGTTTCACAACCCTCACTGTAAAAAAAAATCTTCCTTATGTCTTCTGTAAGTCTTCCCTCTCTTAGTTTAAAGCCATTACCCCTTGTCCTGTTGCAACAGGCCCTACCAAAAAGTTTGTCCCCATCTTTCCTGTGGGCACCCTTAAAGTACTGGAAGGCCTCAATAAGGTCTTCCTGGAGCCTTCTCTTCTTCAGGCTGAACAACCCTTGTTCTCACTCCCTGGATCAACAGGGCAAGGCAGGGTTGGAGCACCCATGTCTTCACCACTGATCTGTTGGGCCAAGGTGATCTGTGACCTGTGACACTTGTGTACACACAATTGTGCTCCAAGTCCAAAAACCTAATGTAGACATCTGCTGAGAAACCTTGCCTATACCATGCAGAGTTAGTCTGTTGCTCAACCTGTAAACTGTTTTACTGGGGTTGAATATCTTGTACGAGCCATGGGGGCTGGCAAAACCCCCTTCATTTTTGGTGTGAAATACACTGCTGGTTTTGCTAGCTTAGCGTGAAAGAATCAAACCTCTCTCCAACAAAGCTTTGCCTGTAAATGTTTTAACTGCAGTAACGATCACACAGCGTCTGCTATTCCTGTGCCGACCCAGATGAATACTGGACTGTCTTTAACAATGCATGGAAAACCGCAGATTGTAAAGTGCTAGGTGCTGTTCACAATGAATAAAAATGTCAGAGCTTGGCCAATATTTGGTTAAATCTTGAAACAAAACATACAGCGTTTTAATAGTGTAACCGTAAAGGCATTTCTCCATATAGCTCACATCGCTTGCTCTTTAATAGAAAGTTAATGGGGATTTTCTTTTTTAGATAGCAACAATTTATTGTGTGTTTCCCTGGTAACTACAACACCGTGAACCTTCCTTGAAAACTCCATTGGGATTCCTGCAATGTTAGTGAGCGTAATGAATGGTAAATGTAAAGCAAACCCATTGAATCACTTTATTTTAAATTCTGGCAGAGACATAATTTCCCACAGTTCATAAACATTTGCAAAAAAGGAGTTTACATGGAGAAAAACAGTTGTTTTTATCACTCAGATCAAAGAAGACGTTTATCTGGATGTACGGATGCATTTTCAGCCAGCTTTTGAGAAACTCAGGTGACAATCTTTAGGAAGCTTCACAGACTAATGCATGAACCTTTGAAGTCTGCAGCTTTGCTCACCTGAAAATACAGACATCACTTCTGCTCTCCGTTCTGCATGAGCCTGAAGCTTGCACTTCAAAGATTATAGACGACAGGCCAAATTTCCCGAGCTGCTAACAGCACTGGGACATTACTGACTAGAATAAAACGAAAAAGTGGGGCATGTTGCAGGGTAGGGGGTTTTGGTGTCCACAGCCACGTGGTAATCGTGCTGCTCATGTGCCGGGTGAATGGCATTTGTGCACTGGAGAAGTGGCCTTACGCCTTTTGGAAATGCGACGGAGGGATTCCCCTGATGTTAACAGCCTTTTCATCAGACCCAGAGATGGAAGAAATGGAGAGGGGTGAGAGCTGCAGACTGCTGGCAGACCCTGGCACCGCTCCACGGCCCGGGCTTCCTTTTCTTGCAGCACCTCAAGCCCAGAGTTTACTTGGTGGAGTCTGGTTTTCATCTCAGGTTTTTTTCCTCTGTAGTTAATAGAATAGCACTAATGTAAGAGAGAGAAGGGTCATATCCATCAACCTCAGTGGAGCTGCTCTGGATTTGTGCTATTGTGCATAAAAGCTGGTTTTTGGTGCTGTTTGCAAGTTGGGGCTTGTTCGCCGCGGGAGTGAGACAGGTTCCTGCGTGCTACCGCATCAGGGGGTGTCCCAGGGCGGGTCTGCACCTCCTTCTGCTGGTGACTACATCCATACCCTACATCTACATTACAAAGCCTGTCTATAGCCTCAGAGCTTCATGAAAGACTGGGAAGCTATTTTGTGGAGGATTTAGAAATTTTGAAAGGGTGCGCACGACAAACCTCCTCTTTTACAAAAATGTCTAATAAGAAAAATGTAAAGTGGCTATTGTTTTTTAAGTGTGGATTTTTCAAAATATTACTTTTGCTTTAGTGTTTAAAAATTGCAATAGAGTATATCTGCAATATCAAGTTACAGATGAAGCAAAGTAAGGCGTCAAGATGGAAAACTGGAACACTGGTTGTGTAGCACTTGGAGATTTTCAGGAGAAAATGGCTGTCTCATGAGATTTTTGTGAAGTTCTCTGTTTTGTGGCTACAATTTTTTCCCCTGGTGCTTTGTTACTGTGCTGTGAGAACTATAATATCATGTAACGGAAACATCAAATACCTCCTGCCATCAGAAGACATCTTTGGCATATTTTGGTGGCCAATATGTTTGTGTTCAAGCAGAATGCTCAAATCGTACATAGGGTTGTGACAAGGATCTAATAAGGTTGAAAGCATGTGAAACCTGATTAAATAATGTTTCTAATTAGAGGTGGGTATTATTTATCAGAAATTCAAAAAGTTTTAAAATTAAATTTGAGAACTAGGAGGCTCAGATGACATGCACAAATTAGTTTAATCCTGATTCTAATACAAGTAGGGGCATATGGTCCAGGAACTCTGACTGCTGCGGTAAAGTTATTAAATGGGGAATTTGTGGAGTGGGGCAAAGGAAATTTTCACTCCCCCAGCAGAAATGCCAGGGAAATTGTTCCCTGGGCAGGTCAGAAGATATTTTGTGAGGGGCTCCTCTGAGAGGCACTGTGAGGTATTGGGATAACTTCCCATCCCTAATACTGAAAAGTGAAGTACAAGCATGGAATTGCTTATTTTCCTGGCGTGCTGATGGGTTAGGCAGAATTCATTTGGGGGGGATCTGTAGGACACTGGCATGTTGGAGGCTGTGTTGCATAGCTCAGCAGACCTCCTGTATCTTCGGTGAGGGCCCACCGCTGAGCTTGCCCTAATGCAAGCTGGAGCTGTGGTGGCTCTGTTCACATTGGGACCTGTTTCCTTTCTTGTAACTTTCATCTCCATCTCTCTGACTGCTGCATCCCAGCCCAATTGCTTGGTTCTTTGTGCCTTCCTGCTCTGCCTAGACCTGGATAGACATACCTAAGGGTCTGTCATATCTAAGGTCTTAGGTAGATGACCTTTCCCAGGTGACCCGCTTGGGGCACCATGATGCAAGTGTGCCCCGTGTGCTGGGTGGGCAACAGGGACATTGCTGGCTCATGCTGAGGCTGCCTTGGGTTGCATCAAGTGTTGTCTGAGGTTCAGCCTTCCCCATGGAGGCAGGTGATGTTATCCCTTGGTTTCCAACACTCTCCTGGTGGAGGACTTCAACTAACACCAGAATTGCCTTTTGTTTTCTGGAGACTGAGTTACTGACTTAGAAATAGGGTCAGGATTAATATCTGTGAAATTCAACACAGCGTATCACAGTTTATTGATCTATTTTTTCATGCAAAGGGCATTTTTCTACCGGTTTGTCATGGCTATTGTGGGAGCTGGGATGCCTAGTCCATAGCTAACATTGTGAGTGGGGTCAGTGCCCATGGTACAGGGGATAAATGAGATTAAGGTCTGTGCCGTGATATATTTTAGCTGAAACATTGGTGGTTGTGAGGAAAGGGAAGGGAAAGAAGAAAGAAACAGCATTTTGCCAGACCTCCTTCTGCGTTTCATTTGCAAGTGTGAGTACTGTAAATAGCCCAGCCAAGGGTTGGAGATGTGTTCAGGCTGAGCTTCCAGAGAAGGAAGATTGGAGAGCCAGGATTAGGTCAATGTTCGACTCATCCAGAGGAAAGGGAAGGAGGGAGGGGGAGTTAGGGACCAGATTGGAGGTAGGGTCTGTGAAACAGGGAAGCAGAGCCAAAGTCATAGCCAGTTTCTGCAATCCACACTTAGTTATTCAAGTGGAAAGCGGCGGAAATGTGCTATTGGTGTCTCTGTGTGATGTATCCCCAATTTCATCCTGTGTGTGTGAATAACACCAGGTTCACTCTCACAGCTGGGTGGGGGGCAGTGAGCATTGCCTGAGGTTCAACGTTAGAGTTAGATGCAGGAGTGATTTGGAAGAACATGGAGGAAGCTCTTGGGAATTTAGAATTTAAATATATTTGTTAAACTTCTTTTTAAATTTTAAAAAGTATTGGAATTTTAGAATTTGTTCAGGTCAGATATGTTCCTGGTTTGTACAGGTTTTTTAAAAAATGCCGTATTCCTAATTTTCGGTTAGCGGTATGAACATGCAAGAAGCTAGTGCTCAGGTAGGGTTATGATCATGCAGTGAATTGCTGCAGAGTGATGGTTAGGGTTGAATTTTGTTGACTTGGTGGGGCAAAGCTGTGTGTTACTCTCAGTTGATTTGGCTGCCTTATTCTGAATTTTTGCTGAATACATATTCCTGGCACAGCCTGGACTTAGAGTAGGGATAACCTCTATAAAACTGGTGACTACATAGCTACAGTTATTTTCAAATTTGCAAGTTCTTTGATGGAGAATATTGATATCACTTTATTTGAATACCTTAAGATCAAATTTCTAGTGGTGCTTTTTGCCTTTCTCATTCCCTATATTATTGTTCAAGTTACTTTTACAGGATTTGAAAGACGCACTGCAGACCCAAGCTTATAGCTGAACTTTGGCACGACTATGAAGGAAAACATAGAGTTTGCATCAGCCTGTTTTAGTCACAGTGAATTTTCACAGAGAATAATATGCCTTATCGATAGCCAAGTTAGGTTTAGTGCTAGGTTCTATTGTAATGCTCAAAATGCACCATTTTGTTTCAGTGAAGGCTTCCAGTTATGTGGAGGAAACATCTGACTAGTGTCAGCTTATTTAAACACCATACTCTTAGGATTGTGTGGCCTTGAGTGCCTTCTCCACGTCCAGTGCTTGGGTAATACAGGGTTTATGAGACTAAAGGATGCATAATGAGGCTTATAATACAAATTTGCCAGTTGTACTGAGTCCAGTGCAAAAGTTGGGATTCATTTGGAGGGTCATGAAAAGTTGACTTGGAAAGCCAGGGGTTTGGCTGAAGTTTGCCAGCTGCAAAGAGAAGAGCCGAGGGCTGCTTCCACTTGGTTTGAATCCCTTAGTCTGAACGCCTCATCTGGAGCCAAAGTCAGGGTTAGACTCGGGGTCAAGATGCACCCAGTGGTCCTTGTTATGGACTAAAATACCTCTCCACAAGGCTGCTCTGGGATTTCCTGTGTTTCTAGGAAGAGCCTAAATGCTATGGTGACACAGTCAATGAAAGAAACACACTATAAATAACGTTGCCCTTGACATCAGATATGTCATCTCTGGGCCATGGTTTATGTTTTCCATGTCTACAGTATCGGCAAAGTCCCATGGCTGATCCCACATGCCCATCATGAGTAAATACTGTTTCCTCAGCAGGGTGCTGCCAGTTCCTGCCCCTGTCCCTTCCCCTTTTGCCATTAGGGATGGTAAAGCAGAAGCTACCAGAGAGATTTTAGTCAAGATTTTAGAGCATCTTGGCCAGAAAAAAAATAATGAAAGAGTAACGTATCTCTTAGTTTTGTACTGTAAGAGAAGGTTAGATCTCTCTCTCTCTGGATGTAGACGAATAATTTTTGAGAGAACAATGAATTTTATTGCTAAAAAAGCAGTTTCAGGTCACTCCACATCTAGCAATAACAGCTGTATTTAGCAGAGTACTTTGTCAGAAGAAAATAAAAAAGATCAAATGCAGGGAGAGAAAATCAAAGAGTTACAGTCTGGATGTTTTAAAGCCTATTTTAGCTAAATTCAGCGATAATTTTTCAAAGGCAAAAAGTACTGCAATAAAACATTTATTGTGTTTTCGTGCTTGTTTTCATTCCTTTGAGAAAAATGAAACAGTTTAAGACTCATCCAATACTATATTTTTTCTTAGTTTTTCAGTTCAAACATTAAAACAAAAAAAATCAGTTATTCACACAGTTCTCATAATAGATTATACTAGAGGAAAAAGTTGTAAGATAGCTTTCTGCATGGCCTGACACAGTACCATTCAAGAAGACATCATTTGGTTTAAACGGACATTGGCAAGCTCCTTAGTAAGTATGTGAGTAATTAAAGAAAACCATATATTTGAAAATTAAAAGGAGAAAAAAAAAAAGAACTGAGCATGAAAACCCCTAAAAAACATGTGTGAGAACTAACTCATCTACATGGCTTGCGCTCAGACCCGTTTGGTGGAGAATTGTTGAGGCCTGAGGCACAAAGAAAGATGTTTGGGCAGCAGAAGCCAACTTGGAGGCTGTAAAGTGATTTGTTTCTATTTCCTTGTATCAATTTGAACAGTCAAATCAGCTTTACAGCTCTGAAATAAACACAGTTGGGAGTTTATGTGAGTTCAGGATGGCGTAATCTGTATGTTTTGGACAGGGTAGGGGAAGGAGAAGAAACATTTGCAGCCAATTTGCCAACATGTTCCTCATTTGACATATCAACAAGTTGGTTGAGGTAATGGGAGAGATAAGTATTTTAAGTTGTAAACGCTTAAGAAGCTGAGAATCTGGAAAAGGGAATTAGTTTTGAAGTTCAGCAGTCATTTATAGCCAGATACATGGGATGATGTGAGGGGACCTTGGGTATTGTAGTTCCTGCCTTGTAAGTACCTTGGCTCATGCTGGAGTTTAATGTCCTGAAACGTGCGCCCAGGTCATGACTTGGGGCAAATGACCTTTGACTTGTTGGAGAATGGACATGCACAAGGCAGAGAGCAAGCGAGGGTCCAGCTCAGCCAGAAATGTTCGTCCTGCGGGTTGCATTCAGCCTGCCAAAATATTCATCCAACCTGGCAGCTGCCTCTCCCCAGCTCCCATCCCAGGGCACACGCAACGAGCTGCAGCTGGATGAGCTGCTCCATCTCTGCGGGCAGCTGGCTCATGGCTGCTGTTGTCCTGGGATGAGACCTGCTCAGTAAAATACTTCTCCCACATGTCTTTGCAGCCAAAGAAGGAAGAATGCTTTGTTTGTTAACAGAGCTGAAAATGAGGGAGACAGAGGGAAGAATGATGTTATCATACTTCCATTAAGTTCATGCTTTCTTGCAGAAATGTGGGTGCCTGAGGACTCTGGTACCCACAGGGTGGGTTGAAGCTCTGTCCAAATCTCCCGAGTTTGCTTGTGACTCAAAGACCTTACATCCCTGTTCAGATCCCGGTGAGGTCAGAGGACACGTGGATTGCTCTGCCATCAGCTGTGGCTCAGCCACTGGAACAGGCCACCTACTGAGCTGAAGCTTTTGGCTTTTCATCAGTTTTAAAAACTAATTGATATGAATCATGATAATGATCGGTTTGTTGATCTTGCCCTTGGTAATCAACAAAGCTGCTTACAGAATTGCGGTCTTTATATTACGGATATCTCAGCCATGTCGCTAAACTCAAGGGCAGCAAAACCTTCAGGGATTTATTAGTACAGAGCAACTTTCCCTTCTTTTATCTTTGGATTTTATGATCATGGTTCTTCTCCCATTGTCAAAGGACTCAGAAATAGCCTAGAAATTCTCTAGAGATAGCCCTGGAAAGGTGTGTCAAGTGCCTTGTTTTCTGTTTTACAGGTGGGGAACCTGGAAGTATTTAAAGCTGACCCTGAACCATTTAAAGCCCATGTGTTTCCCTGTGATTATGGAAATATTGGTAATCACACATTTTAGCAGTCAGTGTGATTTCCTAATCTGTGTGTGTGCAGGCTGAGGTCTGCTGAAGGCAGCAGGAGGCAGGAAGGCTTCACAACAGGAAAAATCAAGCCATATGGCTCTGAGTAGACGTAAGGACCAAAGACCCCAATTTCAACATATCCGCTTCAATATCTCTGTGATTCAGTCCTTCCTTCTGCAGTAAGTAAAGCAACAATCACACTATGGGAGCTCAGGACACCTCAGGGAGGGAGGTGAGGGATTAAAGAGCTTTTCAACCTTCTTCTGTCCTGGCAACCCTCTTCCACTTCCCCAGGAGGTGCCTCCTGCCTGGCATCATGCTGACAGTGCGGTGCCTGTTGGGCATCTCAAGAGGGTCTCAACTCTGATGCATCACCACATCGAGCTGTGGGGTCGGTCTCACAGCAGGAGCTGCCATGGCTAAACCCTCTACCGTGGGCAGTACTACCTGGGGTGGGACCCCTCTACCTGGGGGTCCTTTCCTCTCTGACCATTCAGACTGGGTCCCAGAGGTCCTTCTCTCCATCGTTAGTGGCTGTTGGTCCAGCAGCATACTTTGGCCATAAGCCCTGTCCCTCCTGCAAGACTGCTGCCATATTTATAGCTCATTTCTGCATCACGGCTAAAGTGCCTGATGAAATTTAGAGCGGTCAGCACAGATGAGTGTCCCACAAAAACCCTCTTTTAGAAGCTTAAGCAGGGCTTAAGTATCCAAGCAGTCTCACGTTAAAACCTGAGTTTCTGGGATTTCAGTGTTGCTACTGGGGAAATGGGTTCAGGTCTTTATTATGCCATCAACATACTTGAATCACCACTTGAACTAAATGAAAGCTTACTGTGTGTGCATATAATTGTTTTTCTTGCTACCTATTACTTGATTGGGGTTGGGTAAGGTTAGCAGAAGAATTAAATTAATTTTCTTTGAAAGTTATGCATTATGAAGTAAGAGGTATAAAAGTTACATTACACATGGCAAATGTCTTGAGGGTTTAGTTTATAGACTTGTTTATATTTTTATTTTAATGATTATTACTTTCTCCATGTCATTTCCACTTTTGCATCTCCATACTCATTACGTTTTTATTATCTCTTTTATAAAATCAATGGCTGCAAACCAGAGAATTTTGTTCTTGAAATAAATAGATCTAAATATATCTATCCATAAATTAAATGTTGTGGCTGTGAAAGGGACTTTTCTGAAGTAGCTAAGCTTAAACTGAAGCCAATTAATAGCTGACCTTTCATTTTTATGGACCATTGCATGCAACACATCCATCTGACTTGGCAGATTTGAAATTATCCAAGCGATAGCTGAACTGCATTGAAAAATACATTAGTAAAATTAGTGGTCATGAAAGGCAACAGATCAACAGCCTTAGAAATCAAATCCTCAAGAGCTAGGTACAAACCCCATCAAAGTAAATTATAGGTCTTTTTCCTGACTTCAATGGGTTCTGGATGAGGGCCTTTGTCACTGCAGCACATACAGCCTTTTCAGGGGCTTTGAAATGTTCAGGCAGTGGTTATCACAGTGGACCTCAACTGATGCATGTTCCCAAATGTGTTGTGAGATATGTGGGTGGAAAGTGCTGTCACGAAGGAAGAGAAATCTGCTTACAGAAAACAGCAAGTCGAAGTGATGAGAGGACAAAATGGAGCCACTGGGCATCCTAAGGGCCACAGCCTATGAAAAAGAAAAGACTACTGTAGCTAACGTGTCCAAACACAGTCACCCGTACCACCGTTAAGGAAATTTTGTGCCTGATCAAACAGCTATGGATACTTATTGTTGCTCCTATGACAACAAGATTCACTGGCTAGAGAGAGAGACGGAGTGAGGAAAACGTGTTTATGGACAACTTTGTGATTTGGTAGCTGTTGTACCATAGTTAAAGGAGGGATTTATATTTTTTTAATTGCCAAATAAAGTCCTGTTGATGTCTAATTGAAGTGGGCTTGAGCTAGTTAAGAGTCAGAAAAGCCAAAAAATTCTGTCAGAGCTGTAACGTACCTAGGAAGATAATTGATCTAAACATGAGGATCTGTGGCGATGCAGAGTCAACTCCACCCTGGATACCTGCTACGTCCAAAGGGGGTTGGGCTGGGACAAGAGAGGAGCAAGGAACAGGGTACAAGCCCTGTGGGAGCTCAGCGCACAATGAACATGGGAGTGACTTAGCTATGAGGGACAACCATTGGCTTTCTTCATCTATCTCTAGTCTTTCAACATTAAATGGTCCTCTTAGCTCATGAAGGTCTGTAGCTACTTCCCCAACTAAATATTGGATTGAAATTTCTACTGTTTTGAACCATTGGCAAAAATAAGATGGTCAAATGCCTTCTTCCCACAAGAGATGAGTTTGGGCTACATGACTTTGCTTTATAGTTTCATGAATGCCGGCATGGACTGAGATCAAGGGTGTGTTACTTCTGTTATTTTATTTGTGGAGTCTGCCCGATGCTTCGGGAAGTGTGAGATATCTCACCAGGATCAGGTGACTTTTCTGGTGTGCTTAAGAGACATTCAAGTCTGAGTTCGCTTTCAGTGGATGCCTGTCAGCGAAAGGTGGGGTTCCTCTCCTCTCTGTCCTGATCTTGGTTCTAGAGCAGGCTCCATTTTGAACAAGGAGCCACACCAAACTTTTGTACTTTGTAAGCAGTGTAAATGTTATATGTAAAAAAATAACCTCTGGACAGCAAGTATAATCAATATAATCTTAGAATATGTTCAGCATATGCCACCTTATCTGAAGCTCTCTCTTTAAGCATAGCAGCAATCTCTTTGGATAGTATGGCAAGAAATACCTGGACCAGAAGTAGCCTGGCTGCAATAGTACAGAGCTCTGGACAGGTTAAATGACCCTTCTGAGAGATGAAAAGGATATGATAGCTTTTTCTTATTGGGAATCTTTCAAAGAACCAAGTCAAGAGTATGTCTATCTGCAGAAATAGGAGTTTGACTTGCATATCTGCAATACAAGTGTGATTACTGTTTATAAAATTAACCAATGCTTTTCAGCTATATGTGGCCTCTGTTCTCCATAAAAACATTTTTTTAGTGTGTATAGATTCTGTTTTTAATAACCTTTATTTTCTTTATATCATTTTGGTGTTTTGAAACATATCTCTATCTATTTTTCTTTTGGGCCTAACCCTAAAAAACACACCCTATATACACCACTAGTCTTGGGTCATCAAGTCCACCTCCTGGTTGCCACAAGGCAACCCGTCTTATAACCCTATACACAGACACATCTTTGTGCACCTGAGAACCAGCCAGGTCTCTCCCGGGGTGTTTCCATGGAAAGACTGTTCTAGAGCTTTGTCAAATTAGACATTAATCTGTTCCTTTGTATTTTCTCTTGTTCTACCTGCCAGCCTTCTCCAGACTCACTGGGAAAATGGGGTGGTGGTGGTGGTAAGACTAATTGCCTTGTTAGAAATAAGTGAACTGAACGAAATCATCCCAGTGGTCTGCATAGTGAAAATGTAGCATTTGGTAACGATCAGGCTTCTGGTGCGTTGAGCTCTTGCCTGTTCAGCTGACCAGTATTGCCTCGCATTGTGCTCGTGTTTTCCCATCTGTTTGTCTGTATCAGTCTTTTCTTCTGTTTCATGTTTCAATCCAAAACTATTTTGGAACAGGGCCATCTTTTTGGGTTGAGTATGCACAACATCTAGCCCAGTGGGATTTATGATTAAGGCTTCCATAAGGAACACAATATGAATAATAAGAATAATATGAATAACACTAGAGAATATAGTCAAACTTGCCACAGAGTATCTAACACAAATCCTGTATCTAAAAATAGAATGCCACAAGCAAGAGATGTTCAAGTTAATTTAAAGCGATTTTTTTTTTTTTGTCGCTGGGATTTGCAAGAGGACAGGGAACTATATTTCAACAAACTACCATTTCCACTTATTAATTTTCTAAACAGAATTTTTAGGAAATAATGGTTGAACTATGCCCACCCCTGCTACTCCATAGTGGACCCTCCCCACGCATATTAAGCAGGCTGCCAGTAACGATGTGGTCGTTTTGAATTGCCTTGCTGGGGTTTTGCCTGAGGAAGCAAGGAAGGCTTTGGGATCTAGCTCCTTGTGTGGTGGACAAAATATTTCATTACATTTAAGCAATGAGCAGAAATGTTCATTTTTAACAGTCCTATTGCTGTTGGAAAGGGAGAAGAGAGATTGTGATCCAAAAACCCCTTAAATGGGATTTGAAGTAATGAGTAGCTGTGGTTATTGGAAGTGAGGATTTATGGAGCCATTGGCTGTTGCTGCCAATCCTAATGACAAGTGTTTCGCCAGGTAGCGCTATTTGCACTGTGGTAGCACTTTGTGTGTTGTTCATGGAGCTGGATGCACTGGAAGATGTTGCAGGAATGCAGAACCAAGTATCATTCCTTTGCCAAAGAGTTTACAGCCAAAGCATATTAAGGTTGGTTACTATATGTAAAGCTAGAGAGGGGACCAAAAAGAAGGATGGCCTGTACACAGTCCAATGGTCCGTGTGAAATAAATGAAGGGTTCAACTGAGAGAAGTGGCTTAGTAATTCTATTTTGAAATTGCTAACTGTAGTTATTATCAAATCTTGAGCTCTCTTCTGAATGCAGGAGTGGTTAGTTCTTCCTTACTTTTTAAATTTCTGAAATTAAAAAAAACCCAACCAAACAACACAGGAAAGACTGTAAACACCTGTTAAATTTTCATGATCTACTTACTTGGAAATACTAGTCAAGTAAAGAGTAGGCTTTTCTTGAGAAGAAATGTTCCGGATCAGTGGGTAACTAAGGAGAGACGTGATCATCTGATGGGCCTGACTGGAGGGTAACCTGACAGAAGGGATGAGACTACAGAAGGGAAATATCTCACCAGCCACCTCAGAGATAGGAAGAAGAAACAAGAGATCATCTTCTCAGGGGTAAACAGGAGCCTGGTTTTGCAAAAAGACTTTGGTCCAAGTTCAAACCATGCAGAAACGGTGAGAGAGCTGGGGCACAGAAGTGTGTAATGCCATTCTTTTATCTGGGCTTTCTGTTTATTTTGTTCTGTAAGTAAAAAGCAGTAGGGTTAGAGACCACTGCAAGGCGTATCAGTTGTGTTCCTCACCTTAATGACATCTCTGGAAGCACCTGTAAATCCATGCTTATGAGACTCTGGTCTGAGACAGCTCACACGGTTGGGGAATTTGGGAGTGGTTGAGCTGCATGGCAGGATGTGACATCTTGGTCAGAGGTGGTAACGAGTGCTCTAAGGAGCCTGATGTTACCTCCAGTTCATGTTCCCTCCTGTCTCAGGAGGCTTTGGAAGGTCATGGACCCAAACTCATGCACATTGGTCACTGTCACCAAAGGCAGCCCTGCAAAGGACATGTCCATCGGTATGTCCCCGTCAAAAGAGTCTACACCCTGCGTTGATGGCTGTAACCAGCAAGGGCCAGCGTGGGAGCGGGGAGGTTAGGATGAAGCCAAGGGTATCCCAAATTTTCTTTTCTCTCAGCTTGCTCACGGGATACCCGGTAAAATATTCCCGGACCATTATTGTTTGTTCCATTTGAACACCATTCCTTGCCAAAATGCAGAGAGCAGTAAATACATGCGTCCTGTAGCTGCCACTTTATATACTGAATTAGTAAAGCTTAATAAGCGCCCCATTATTTTGTTGCACTATGGAGAACACAGGTGCTTTTCTGCATAAAATTTTCACACAGCACAGCAGGAGTTGCACTTTAAGCCTAAATGGCATGCACTTCGTTATCTAATTTTTGCACGTTAATCCTCTCAAGTTGTCTGTTAACATAAACCTCATTAATTAATATGCTGTGAATGTATGATTCAGTGTTCTAAAGGAAACTGGAAGACCACAGTGTATTGTATTATGAATCATAATATCAATAACATTTAAAGACATGTAAAGTAACTTAGCTGACTCCTTGACGCTGGTGGCACATGATAATATACCACTCTCTAACCTCTAATCAACAAAAAAGAAGGTCTTATGTCTGCTCTTTCCATTTTTTTGTTTATGTTCTTAGACAATCACAGCTGTAGTAACACTTTGGCAACTCTATTCATTTCAATGTGTTTTCTTAAGGAATAAATGGGATTCTGACCCAAAACAAATGTCTACAAAGATGTGGAGGTCTGAATGAGGGACCCTAGGCTTCCTTTTCAGTCAATGGAGGTACACAGGCGGCTCCAGAAGGTAATTAATCTGATCACAACCTGAGAGAATTCACATCTAGCCCTTACTCAAACAACGATGTTGCAACAAGCTCAAGTTTAAAACTTTATTTATAAAGAAAAAGTGAGTACTTAAGGGACTTGTGGCATTCCTTTACCCTTCTTATTTCAAATGGGAAATAGCAGACAGCCTACTGTCTCTGTTTTGGCATATCTGAGGCCAGCGAATGTGTCAAACATGCACTGTGGTCCTGAAATTTAAGCCTTTATTTCTAGTCCAAAAGGATCTGGGATTTTTAAGTAAATGGCCATACTTCTGGATATTTCTCTTGCAAAGCAACTTCCAGTTTTGAATTGCTTTAGTGCTTGCAATAACACCTTTCATCAAAAGATGTGAACCCACTTAGTAAGCATCAAACCTTCACTGATAGAAAACTTACACAACAGAAATAGGAAAGATTGTACCAAAAGTATAAAGAGATATTTAAGTATCACCACCGTGCATTTCTCCACAAAATTTTAAATATTATCTATGGATGTGGTGGAGCAGACCTTGGTGGAGATCATGAAGAGAAAAGGAAGCACATCTTCATAATTTTTGCTCAAAAGGATTGGAGTTAAAACTCCTCTGGACAGTCTTAATCACAGATACACAACTTAAATCCTCCCATTAGCAATATTATCTTAAACCTCATGGGTTATTTATTGCTGGTAATGTTTTGAACAGGAGGGCTGTTTAGCTGTCGGAGCAAACTACCAGAGAAAGCAATGGATTCCTCTTCTCTTGAAGTCTTCATCTAAAAACTGGAAGTCAACATTACTACGCTCAATACAGCAGCTACAAGATGAAATTTACGGTCTGTATTACATGGGCTGAATGCCGAAATGTCCCTTCTGGCCTAAACATTTATGAATTTCAGTGTTTCTAAAGTACCTACAGATCCTTGAATAAAAGACACAATCGGAAGTGCAACATATTTTATGGGAGAGCTCCATCTGCCTTGCACGGAGGTAAAGAAAACCTCACGCCGTTGTATGGCAATCTCAGGTATATACACATTTTATTAAACTTTCAATCGAGTGGGTGCCTAGACATAAATAAACAAGGGCAGACCAGTTTTACTAAAATACATATTTCTCTCACCCTGACAGGCACGCAAGGGGCTGCAATTGCCTGTGTCTCATGGACAATTTTAACAGCAAGACCGTTCTCCTCAGGGGACTGCTCTCAGTTTTTCACTTAAAAAAGGAGAAGAGAAACCCAAGCCTAAACATGTGATGGTTTTATTATGTGAAACCCAATAGGAAATGAAGTAAGAATATCGGTCTGCTTTCAGTTGGGTAGTCTCCTAGCAAGGGATTTTGTTTTAAGTTGGAAGAGGGGCGGCTGTGTCGGAGGTTGGCTTCCCTTTGCCTAAAACATCGGGACCTCTTTGGCACTTTAATTGTACGGAGGTCGTTGGGTGAGTTGGGCAGTGCAAAAGGTGGAGCAGGCTGGATGGGACCTGTCTCCCGAGCTTTGATCCAGGTTCTGGTGGCCTGGAGAGGAAGATTCAGCTGTAGAAGCGGAGGGTGAAGATCCCTTTGAATGATCGCAGCAGCTCCTGGTTGTATCTATATGTGTGCACACAGAGGGTGTGTGTGTGTGTGTGTTTGTGCACACTCGCTGTATAAGCAAGCCAGCCAAATTCCATCTTCACGGACAGTTCAATGGAAAGTTAGCTCGAAAATGCAGTATATCATATTTCATGAATTTAATAGGGTTTTCATGATTTTACAAAGTGCTTCAACCAGACACTCACGGCTGGAGGCTGCACAGCAGGAGACCTAAAACACTGCATCTGTGTTTTTCAACTCTTGCCAGAATCCATTGAATTTGATCCGGAATGACTATGCATCTTTGGAATGTACATTCACTTTTCTCTTGCCTTATCCAAATAAAAAAGGGAGGGGGGGGGGAAAGAGTCCTATGAGAATTCCATATGGAAACACTAAACTAGCATTATAAAGGATTTCCTATAAACAAAATTACGGTCACAAATTTTGGACTCGGACCACATTTGAAACAAAGGGCTCTTTGTCTCCCTCTTTTTAATATATTATTTTATCTATGTTAACACACACATTTTTATTTTTTTATAGATATATATAAACAGATGTGCACATATACACTCATGCAAAAATGAATGTATATATTAGTTTGAGGTCCATTTGCAATCTCTCTTATTTTTTTTTTAGATTGCAGAACTCCTAACAAGAGCAAACTTTAATCGTTCTGTGCACTAAATCCCTTGAAAATAAATATCCAGGGCAACTTCAAAAGCCCTTAATTAGAAGCACATGTGTGGTGTTACAAATTTCTGGCTGAGGCGGCTGAGTTGTAATTTAATGTTATGATCTGCCATAAATATTATCCATAATGAGCAGACTTCGTGTTACACTTCTGTACGTCAGATAACTGCAATATTTTTTGTCTGCTTTTGTTCAATCACTGAACCTTAAGTGAAGTTTAAAATTAGAAAGAAAGAAAGAAAGAAAGGAAGAAAGAAAGAACCACTTTTCCCACCGGAGAGCTGAACATTTTTGTCCCCCTGGCTGGAAACAGGGCTATTGGTTTTGTTCTGTTTTCTTTGTTATCGTTTAAAAAAGTGGTAAACAGATAATAACTTGGAGGTGGTGGGGGAACGGGAGTAATAAGGGCTGGGGGTTAGTGAGGCGACTGGCTGTTTTGAACATCTTTCTGACAGCAGCTTCCTCGAATATGTGCTGTGTTTCTCCCCCAAAAAAACCCACAAAAAACCCTTACAGCTCGTTCCTACATGAAAATCTAAACCCTTTCTGCCCTGTGCTGTACCTGACCCAAGGGGCAGTTGTCTGTTGTACTGCAGAAAGGTGAGGGCAGAGGATTAGGTTTTGCATGTTAATTTTAGGCACGGTTTGTGAATTAGTTTTGCAGACTGTGTGTGAATCTATATACGTGTGTGTGTGTGTGTGTGTGTGTGTGTGTGTGTGTAAGGAGGGGGTGACGAACCAGCCGGTAAATTTACAGGGCAAATATACAGCTGTAAGGATTATGCACTGGTTTCCTCAATGTGTGTGAAACGATACAGAAATAGTGTGGGGCCATGGAACAAGTCCCACAGACTCATGACTCATGTATAAAGAGGCAGCGCGGTTTTGGACGTCAACCAACCGACCGCGCGGGCTGCGTGGTTTTCCCCTTGCAGATCGCCCTGAGACATCATCCCCCCCTCCCCGGCTCCCCGCGGCCCCATACCTATGTAAAATGACAAGCCTTATCTGGTGTTTTTGACTTCGGGTATCCGAGCGCTGCCTTGGCAGGCTTTCCAGGCAGAGGCAACCACGTCTTTTAGCCTGAGCGTGTCTCCTGGGCTATCTCTCCCGGGTAGGACATGTTGCGTGTCCTCAGCCTACGGTCCCTCCGGCGCTCTGAGCATCTCCTGCGCCCTCTCCCACTCACACAAGCCTTTCGGTTGGAACCGCTTTTATGCCAGATCCAAAAAAAAAAACCCCAAACTACTGCAAGAATGAGCAAAAAGCTCCGTCAAATTGCCCAGGGTGTGGACGTGTCTCCTTTACTGACTGCGGCGGTTCGACATAAAAAGTGGCTCCCGCAGCTCCGTGCTGACGGAGCGACTCAAAGCAGGGAAGCGGTGAGCAAAGACAGAACGGTTTCAAGCTGCGGGCACTGCAGGGCCAGATTTAAAGCGAATAGATGGCTGGAAACAGCGTGCTCTGTGGGCACGGTGGTAAGCGGTCGGATGGCAGTGTGTCGTTGGTGCCTGTCTGTTTAGCTTTTGCCAGACTCTCTGGCTGCTGCCACTGCTGCCTGGGCTGCCTGGGGCTGTATCACCTCCCAGGAGATGTCAAGCCCTCGGCAGGAACAGCAGTCAGTTCTCGCGGCAGCAGGAGGAGCTGCAAATCCAGTTCTCCAGGGTTTCCCCTCCCCGGGAGAGTTTCTGTCTCAGCTCGGCCCCTCATTTCTGAGACGCCTATGTGCAATTTTTGCCTGTGCTGTTGTGAAGCTTCAGGCTGGATGACATCCTGTCAGATCGCATAGCTCGTATCAGATACAGCAAACTGCAGGCCAGGTTCATTCCTTGGGCTAACTCCCCTCAGCCCAGCTGGGTTACACAGAGATGAATTTGGCCCCCTCCTTCCCCTCTTTAGGTACTGCAGAGCAGAAGCAAGGTTGTAAACTTTCCAGGTGACAGATTATCTCCAGAAAGGTTTGCCAAGGTACTTCATAAACTTCAGCTGCATAGGAGAGGAGATAAAAGCTGCAATGTTGCCCATCAGTTCCCATGATGGATATGTTGCTCAATCTCTGACTGCGTTGGATGTCTCCAACCATAACTTTCATTAAAGTCGTGGAAATAAAATACCTCTACTCTCCCCCTCTGCTTCCGTGCCTAGTTTCTGGAACCAGAAGTGCCAAGATATGGAGAGGCTGTTGTCAAGATATTTCTACCAGAGGTGATGGAAATGCCCATTTCTCTGTGACTGCCAGCATCAATTTGTAGGCTGTGAGGGTCCGGATAATGCCTGGAGACCTGCAGGGCTGGGAGTGCATCTCTGAATGCAATCAGGTCTCAAAGTCATCTCCAGTAACACTTACAGAGGCACATTCAGTAGTTTGGGACACTTACCAAACCAGCCTTTAACCAAATGTATCGCTCGAGAAAACTTTCCAAGTCCTTGTTTCATAATGTTATTTAAGACTTCGCAAGTTCCTTCCAACCAGAGATCAAGAAGTTATTTAAAAGTATGAATCATTTCAGTGTTTCAGAGCAACTCTCTGAAGTCCCCCACAGCCACCCCACCTCCGGCTGACCGCTGAGCCATCGGTGGCTTGCCCAGTGTGGACTGGTGCAATGTAACACTGCTGGATGTTGGACCTCTCTCCGTTGTGTCCTCATTTGCTATCACTTATTTGGGTATGTGCAGCTCCAGGTAAGATGGGGATTATCTGACACATCTCCTTAAAGGGGAGCTTAGAAAAACTACATGTGAAAGACAGTAGGACAGATATAGAGTGAGAAAGTGCTTTTCCAACCAAGGTCAAACACTAGTAGTGAGTTTGAGCCAAAGGAGAGCTCAGATTTCATGTGGCCTGGCCCAGTGCTCCCTGCCCTGCACGAGGCTGCTTTTCTGCCTATCTCATGTCCTGGACCAGCTCCTCCAGAGCCAGAAGTCCTGAACTCCAAGAAGGGCCAGCCATGGAGGTACCAGATGTACAAGGTCTGTGGGACCTAACAGCTGTGCTGTGGTGAACATGCTCTTCCCAGGGAAAGAGCACAGAAGTGTGGCTGCACTTTGCATGAGGCTCAGGTGAGAAGGACCTTGTAGCAGGTTGTTAGATGCCTGGCAGCTGCTCCCCCACTGTCTAGCTCTGCTCTTCCCCATTTACCTCCTCCACTTAGAGCTTTGCAAAGGTGACAAAAAAGACCTCCTCAATTTGACATTTTACAGATTTGTGATGAGTGTTCATTGGCCCACAAAGACCTTTCACAATGAAGACAGGGAAAAAAAAAATAATCCCAAACAACAGGGGTAGAGAAACCAATTGAGTTCATTGCTAATCTTCCAGACTTCCCAGCTCTGCTAGCTTCCTTGTTACCATCCTTCTTTCATGGCTCACTGTGTCAGGTTTTCCTTGAACTCTTCGTTCACTTAGGTCAGTGATGAGTATTGTGCACCAACCACACAAATAACCAGCTACTTGCTCTTTCATCACTCCTCTTCATTTCTCTTTAGTTTATCCTGATTGCCTCCACTGACTTAGAATACTTTGTGCCAGACTTGAAAACCCGACCATCTGGGGTACGGTAATAATGGTCATTCTTCCTTTGGGTTGGCTTGTATTCAACTTTGCTTAGTTAAAGCACAGGTTTCTGCCACACTCCGGAGAAGAATTTCCATTTAAATGTGGTAGAGTACAGCTTTGTCTGATCAGTTGCCCTGAACCCAGTTTGTCATGTCCCTCAACCTGCTGAACTACAGCCTTGTCAGGGGAATGGGTCACATGTGTCCATGTACAAGGCTGAGCAATGTGCTCAAGACAGATGGAAGAGGCTTGCTCCCCCAACCACTCATTTTTTAGGATGTCAATAGGTGAAGCTGAAGGAACAACACAGAGCACACAAGTGAATGTATATATGGGTTGGTTTGCTTTTTTTTGTGTGTGTATCAGGAAGGCATTGTCCATGTGAAATGACAGAAGTGTAGCTGCACAGTGAAGAGAGGGCATGACAGACAGAAGACTGCTGCAGAGAAAGGTGGAGGAGCATTAGAAAAGGAATGGAAGACACAGAAATTTTCATCTGGGACAAAATATTATCCTTTTTTAGTCTATAAGCCTCTCCAGAGTATATTCTCCATTTGATTCAACTTCTACACGTGCAGCATTAAAGAAGACACAACTTTTCTTGCTAAATCACCTACAGAATGAATTTTAGCATAAAATTTTGCATATGTAGCTTAGTCTAGACAATCCTTCAAGCGCTTTGTTCGTCAGAGGTGTCGACCTTGAGATGATCTAGATCTCAGTTAAGGCAGGTCAGGTACACTTAAACTGTCCCACTGGCTAAATAAATCACTTTGTGAAAGAAGCTTTAGTGTTCCATGTAAATAAGTATTCTCATGTCATGGTTTGCTTAGTCTGCTAATCAAAACATGTAGCTCTGAGCACTTCCCATTTAGTGCAGCTCATGAAAATCAAGCATCATTATTGCTGTCTGATACATTATCACCACCAGCCATATAATGGGCAAAATGTCCCTGGCTTGGAACGAGTGCAATTTATGATTCTAAATCATTATGTATAAAGATGGAAAAGTGCAGCTGGATATTCATTAGACGCATTCAATTTAATGTATTGAAAACAGTAAAGAATATGTTTTAATTAATAAGCCAAGTGCACATGGCATGGAATCCGTAAAGGGAGCCCACGGAGCTCTGCGGTGCTCTCGTACTTACTGGGAAGCGAAACAGCAAAGCTGCTCCTCTCTCTAGAGGGACCGAGTCTGCACTCACACGCAGACCAGAATTCACTTGCTTTGGTTTTCTCTGCTTTGTCACCAGAGTTAGTGGATTTTGCCCTTCAGACCCACCAGTGATACAAATTGGACATTTTTTCTGCCTCAGTGTTTGGACTTCCAATTCGCAGATCAGTTTCAGGAGGAAGATAGCTAGCATATTCCAAAATTCAGGATCTTTGCTCCAATTGCTTTAAGACAGGGCAATTAAGAATCGTTAAAAAGATGTTAAAAACATTGTAAGCATTGCCACTGTGTTGCAGTGTTGGAAGGAATGAATAGGAAAAAGCAGGACATCTTCAACAGCTGTGAAGTTCAAGTCCCAAGATGACCTTCAAAATCAAAACTGCATCATTGACATTTCCCCTAAGAGTCTGAAAATGTACTGAAGATATCTACCAAAGGATATATTTCTTGTGAGAGGTTCTTAAAAAGTCTCAAAATAGAAATGCAGTAGTATGAACAATTATTAAAGTTACTGTTGGGACTGGAACTTTCATTCTAGCTCAAAATGCTTTTTGAAGGAATTTTTTGGCACCTGGTGTTAACCATGTTTGCTACAAGCCATAAAGTGAATCACCTTGGAAAGTCTGAGCAAAATTTCCATGGCTGCCATCATGCAAGGGCAAATGAAATGCATTTCCAAATTATAAGAAATTTCTAACATGATTTTTAGCTCATAGCAACCAGCTCAAAATCAGCCAATACTTAATTTAAGTTGAATCTTCTTTACTCTTCTGATATTTTATTTGAAAGAAATGGAGGGGGCTGGGTTACAGTAGTATATTATTTATACTCAAATTAACACTCAGAGCACCTTCATTAAGCATGTCCTCTTCTCAAAAAATCCACAAGTGAGGTGTGACCATTACCATCCACAAACCAGGATCTCTCACTGCCAGTGCCCACTAAGAGAGTCCCCACCAGGACTGACTGTACCAGCTGAAGCCCTTTCTCCTGGAAGCCTGTGTTTTAGACCATTCATGGACTCAGTGCGAAAGGGAATAGTGTTGATGCCCACATTCTGTTTAACCTTTTAGACATTAAACCATGTCAAGAGAGAGTAGCTGTGCTACCACAGGCAATTGAATCTGTGACTATGCATAACCTTGGTTACTCCAAGGAGCAATTGCAGTGTGGATGTGGTGACAGCCAAGCCACCACTGGTGCCCTGGGTGGCTTTTTGCTTAGCGTATAGCTCTTATAGCACCCCATCTTCGTGTATATCCTGCAATGAACTAAAGAGCTTGTCATTTGGAGAAGCAATTGCTCTTTACAACACACTGAAAGTGACCTTCTGGTGTGTCTGAACCACAGGGTGGACTGAGCGGCTTACTATAGCCTGGATGTGTGCACAGCGCTGCAAAGACACGGTGAGGATCTCCCACCTGGTGTACTGCCAAGGCGTCCTCCAGCACATCTGCATGGTTGGTTGTGCTTCCCCCGTGCAACTGAGCAACTACTTGGAAAGGCAACTGGCAAGAAACCGTGCCTTCTCTGCAAAGGAGGTGAGTTTCCAACCTGAATGAAAGCATCTGCCCTTGGAGAGGGGTAACCAGCATACTCAGATGAGAGACTTTCATGGACAGAAAGGAGCATGCACACATGCTCAGGGAGCCTGAACTCACGAGGGGAATGTGGGGTGATCTTGTCCTCTTGCAGCTGAGGAGTAGAGCCTGTCTATTTCAGCCTGCAGTGTGCTGGGAAATGGAGATGGGTCTTGGCCACATCATCCAAAAACAAGGGGATATAGGAGCCAGAAGTCTTGGATGGACATAGAGCAAGAGTGATCAATACGTATAAGGTGATGTATATATATGGCGACATACCAATACCTTGTCTAGATGCAAAAGAACTGTGACTAGCCCCGCGGGCCCGTGGTGTAAATGACCTAATCACTGGAACCACTGTGGGCACTGACGGTGAAGCAGGTCTGTCCCCAGGTGGTGAACAGCAAGTAGGTCCTTTCTGCTGGGCTTGTAAAAGATCTTTCAGAGCCAACACAAAGCCAGAGATCTTGATGGCTCTCTCTGTGCTCCTACAAGACACCCAGACCACACTGAGAGGAACTCTAAATTGTAGCTGACACACATGCTCACCACTACTATTTCAACACAATGAAACAGAGAAATGTTTGTGTAAGGACTTTGTTTGCATACATGGTCCAGAAGAACCACCAGCCTAAAAAGTCTTTAAAAGGCTTGTTTTGCTCTTGACAGTGTCATCAGCTGATGAGTACTGGAAACTACAGTGTTAATGGAAGAAATGTCATCTTTGCTAATATCTTCAACAAAAGATGTTAGTAGGAACAAATTGTTCCATGAACAGCAGAGTGAATGACACCATGTTTCTTGTGGATGTGTGTCTCGGGCTTGAACTTTCTGGTTAAACAAGAGTGCCAACTTACGCTTTTCCCATAGTTGTGATATGAATAATGTCTCTCCCCAACATGGATTCTCCAGTGTCTGATAAAGGGTAACTGGAGCCTGTCTTATTCTGGCTGGTGCAACAAATCAAGTCCCTGTCTTCCCCCAGGCTGTAAATTTTCATGAAACCTGTACAATTCTAACAAACATTGTTGAAACAGGTTCAAAAGTTGTCAGGAGGACACAAAGAGATGAGCTGATACGCACATAACTTGGATCGTGTAAGCCCTTATTTTATTTGGAAACCAGAATAGAAATATTCTCCACAGGCAGATTTTAATGCAGAAAATGGCTATTTATGGAAATCTTTACACTCTTTTCTATCTTATAAAGAGATGCAGCTTGGCTGTATGATTTATGACCTATAGGGGAAGGAGTGTTTAAAGGTAACCTGCCAAGGATTTTCAACAATTGTCCCTCTTCCTTTTACAAGTTTTCTAAACGCTTGTTGTGCTTCTTTTTGATGAACAAAAGGCTCACCAAAAGGCTTTTACGTTTTCACTTCTAGTGTTTTGCTGCTTGTTCTTGCTGAGGCTTTTAGTGAAGAATCTTTGAGCTGTTTCACAAAGACTGTGTGAATCAATTTAAGTGCCAGTATTTAAATTTTAACACAGGTTTTCTGAAGACTAAAGTTGAAGCACTGATGTTAAATAAACACTTAACAAAAGTTCCCCTTTCAGTTACTCTGCTTTTTCTTATCTTACTCTTCTTCATTTTAGTAGACCGCCTGTCATCACACAGTCCCTTCAGCCTAGACCCAAGCTGTATTGCCAAAATGAAAATAAAAAATAAGCTCTTCCAAAAAAACCCCAGTTTTCTTTATGCTACAGGAAGAAAGAAACACCAACGATGCAAGCTCTTTTTCTCTTTTACAGGTCCTCTTTCTTACCTGGAAGAATGGTGGAAGGCTGTGAATATATTAGCCCAAGACGAAGTCTAGTCAAAGCCTAGTGAGATTTCTTTTTCTCTTTTTGTCTAGTACACACTAATTCAAGACTCAGTTTATACTAAATCAAGACCCATCAGAAGTGGTGGGTACCATTACTGTTGTGATTTTAAACAGGTCATTCTTCCTAGGAACAGGACCTCAGATCTCCATGTGTCCTACATGCGTTGTGAAGCCCAACTCTATTCCTCATTATTTCTGCTCTTTTTGATTTTCACAGAGAGTTTAACCAGTTCTTGTTGTGGCCAGTACAAGTGACAAGGTAAGCATTCACAGTGTTGAAATCAAAGGAGCCAGCACAGGCAGTCCTAACAGCCCTTCATCACTTTAACCCTATTTTTGAAGGAGGGATGTAACTACAGCCTTAAAGATCACTCACCACGATAGGAACATTTACCTTTTGGAAAGCCTTTGTCTTTATAACTGTAGTTCTGGGAAACAAACCTTCATTTTTATTTTTTTTTTTTTCATAATTCATAATTCTTCAACATCCAGTTTGAACACTGCTGGTTCAAGCAGCACACTGGTTTTCTGATGCGGACAGTGGTGCGCAGTGCTATTTCTCAGCCTTTTTCACCTATTGTTTCTCAGGGTGTCTGTGCACATGGAGAGTTCTCAATAAGCAGAAAAAGGGATGACCGCATGCTGACTGGTAGGACACTATTATTCATCAACACTCACTTCTCCTCTATGTTGTTCCTTACATTTCTGAGGGTTTTTTTGTTTGTTTGTTTGGTTTGTTTGTTTGTTTGTTTGTTTGTTTTAATTTTTTTATTTTCTCTCTATCCTGTAGTGTGTTTTGGACTTACTATGTTACCTCTCAAAAAGCTACAGCATTGCACCAACCTCTCCTTGACTTCTTTATTGACACATTCTGTGATCTTTAGTTGGTCATTGGATTTACACGGCAACTCATCAGGACAGTTCATGGCAGCAGGGAGACCTGTAGGTACCCACAGCCCTGGTCCCTTACTGTATGTCCTCAATCGTCTTCAGACTATGAGCCTAAAATTAGAGAACCACCTCCATCAGTCCCTAAGCTCCTCTAAACACCAAAGCCAGGTGAGGATTTGTCCCAAGCCACTGTTGTCAGGAGAGGGAGAAAGGCAGGAGAGGAGAGCCAAGGACTGGTTGGGGGCAGAAGAGCTCTGGGAAGCGTGGGAGATGCAGGCAGGAACAGGAGCTTGGAGTTGCCACCTTATCACGGGAATTTTCCAAGGTGCAAAGGCTGCAGGGCCGTATCTATTTTTTGTCCCCGTCTTTCATTCTCCTCCAGCCCCCTTGCAGCAATAACCTGCCCCAGGCGACTGCCTCCTTCGCCTGCGCCGAGAGCTGGCCCCGGCTGCACCACCTGGCCCTGGGCTGTTTCCACTCCCCCCTGCTCTGCCTGCTGAAACCCTGGCAACAGCTCGTGGTGGAGTGATGGGAGCCTGACAGAGGGGATGTGAATAGCTCGCTGCTGATTGACAGCCCCTCCACAGCGTCGTCTGTCAGATTCATTATCTGCACTTCAGAAATCCCTGGAGATCCCATCACCGTTTCACAGGGTGCCGTAGAAACACATAACGAAGACCCAGCCCCCTTTCCCCAAGAGAGGGCAATCTGTTTCTAAGATAAGAGGCAGGGGGTGGAATCAGCTTGTGGACGGCAGCGAGGAAAGAAAAAGACTTTTATGATCTGGGAAACAGGCAGATGCCACAAAGTCTGGCTGCTTCCCTTTTGCTAACGGCATCAGAGTTTGCTTGGTGCCCTCTAAAGCAGTGGTCTCCACAAGTGGACCACCAGCCTGAGCCTTCTGTCCTAACTGGGTGGGTGTACTCCAACCACAAAGTAACAGAGAGCATCACGTTGGATGAAGACTCAGAAATTTGGGTTCCAGTGCTTGAACCTGCAGATGTTCATTCTGTTGATATAACAATAAGACTAAGATTTTTTATTATTATTATTCTTATTATTTCCCAAGCAGCTGTCAAAGCGAATTTGGGGAAAGGGGCTTTTAAGTAGTGTTTACATGTGGAATGATTACTCATGGAAAATTCCTTCTCTGAACTTTTCCAATTTCATTAACAAAGGAATGTTTATAAAGCAAAGCCCTGCTCGACACACTGACATTTCTGAGTTTGGAGTTGCTTTTGTAGCAGTTGAAGTTGAGGTCATGGATCATTTTGAGAGCACGTATTACATCCGGGTGGAACAAGGACCTGCTTGTGGCAACCGTGAGAGAAAATATTCCTCGCCTGGCACTGGGGCAAGTACTGAGAATATGAATGAAGGCATCAGAGACGGCTTGGTGAAAGCAGTTTCTTGCTCAGAATATTGGCTAAAGTCATTATTAGTTGGGCAGAATAAATAATTAGTTTTATCTTGGGCAAATGTTTGCAAACTCTAAAAGAGATACGAATGCCATATTGTTTGTTGTTACTAGTAACTATTCAATGTCTACCTTGAGACAGAGGTTTGTTGTGTAGAGACAGGATTCCTGACAGACTTTCCAGCCTAAAATTAGATCCTCATTGTAGCCAGACTAATCTAATCTTGGTTTTGGTTTGTTTTACCAGTTTTTCTGTTGTTTGCCAGTGTTGTTTCAGTCAATGCTGGAACCCTCTGCTGTCCATTCCTAAAGATTTATCCAAAGTCCACCTTGTTCCAAAGCCCAGCTAGTCACAAGGGCTGTTCTATACCATTCACGGTCTCATGCTGTCAATTTTCAAGGGGTAGGCTGAAGGTTTTTTTGTTATAAGGCACCACATGCTACTGTTGGAATTGATCAGCAATTTGAACTTTCGTATCATCTTTCACTGAAGGATGATAAGAACATTTCACAAAGATAAGTGCTCTCATCCCCATTTTGCCATTGAAAATGGAGGGTTGGAGAGTTATCCGGGGCCACATGCTGAGGCCCTGATGGAGTCAAACCCAGAAACTCTTCCTCGTGCTGCTGAGGACAGCATCTCTTTATTTTTCAGTCTAGGTTTACCAGCTATTTCTAGTCTCTACCAGTGACCAGATGCTAAAAACCCATCTCTCCCACAACATATTCAAACCAAACAAGAACGGGAGAACGATGGGCAGTTTTGACTGAGATTTGGTGTGGGACACACAGTTCTAGAATACGAGACGAACAATTAGAGAAACTTGCGACAGTTGTGAGAGTAAGAACATGCAGGAATGATTTCTGTGCATAGTGCTTGTAGAAAAAGGCAGGCATGGATCTATTAGCAAGAAAGTCAGATAAATAGGGCTGCAAGGAAAGAAAATTTCTCAATGTCACCTTCCTAAGAGAAACTTCCCAGAGCACCCCAAATATAGCTTCCCTGATGCTAATGCTGTGCAGACAGGAAGCTTGTGCTATGTCACCGAGGTACTCAGCAGTTATGAGGTGTATATTTTAGAAGATCACATGAGGAATTAAGCACGAAGGTGCCATTTAGTGATACATTTATGCACTTGATTTTTTTTTTTTTTTTTAAAGCAGACTCTCGGCTGAGCGTTTACTCCTTTGAGTTAATGACAATAATTACATGAAAAACCGTTGGGGCTTCTCAAGATGCTGAATTTGCAAACTGGCAATACAAATACTTTAATACTCATTTAAATGCACTGTAATTGCACTTGATTCTAAGTAGTGGTGTTTTAAAAACTGTGCCATTTGTAAATACTAGATCTCCCCCTTCCCTCCCTCTCCACTCTAACATCCATCCTTAGCAATGTGCAGTGTATCTGGTTGATGTCAGTCTTGATAAATGATTCTGCTGAAAGAGCTGACCATAAAGAATAACATTTTCCATTAAAAATTAATATATTCCCATGCCACAGGTCCCGGTGTAAAAGCAATACAATAGTCTGTATTGTCTGTCTGTCAGCAGCTCCATGCCTGATTTGCGGTTTACCTAGGTCCTGCAAAGTCCTGAGAAAGTTACAGTTTTGATACCTGCCATTGATTAGTCATATTTATATAGGCATTCATCTGCAGGTTGGCAAGTGACGCCTGCAGTACCGCTAGCTGTCAGGCAGTCTCACAACATGAAAGAAAGGAAACAGCCTTTCATTATTGAAGGGAAGGACCTGATTTTTTTATGCCTTTCCTTCAGTTTTCCAAAGTGGTTTCAAACGGCACTCTGGTGGTTCTCTGGAGGATGGGCACGGCTTTCTGCAGTCCGGGAAGTTTCCAGTCCCCAGGAAAAGTCGAGCAGCAGAACCTAAATCATTAAGCCCAGTTCCCCACTACTGAATGTCCTGAGCCACATCACACTGCTCAGAAGCTCACCAAGTATCACATCAAAAGCAGTTTGAGGTTTTCCCCTCTCCGCCCTTTTGCCATGATGGATATCCTAATACCTATTTTCCTTTGTCCATAGGAATGGTCTCCTCATTTCCAGACTAAATACAGTGTTGGAGACTTTAAACTCCTCCTTTATTTTGGCAATATTGTTTATACTACTTTTCTGTGTACCTGGTTCTTATGAATGCGGACAACTGCTTTTTTCCATATTTTCAAGTAAAATTTTTTTGCTTCTGTACACACTGTGTGTGTACATGTATGTGTGTGTGCATTGTACCAGACTTTGGTTTGGAACTGTTTAAAAAATGTATTTTCTTTCTTCTTTGCATTTTAGCTGGTTCAGAAAAGTCTAGCTGAATGAACCTGTAGAAGTAGTTTTCTCCAAATGCTAACACTTTGCAAAAGTTGCTTAATATTAGTGAGATTTTGTTTCAGAAGGGTATCAAAGCAAGGTCCAGAAAAGTCTATACTAATTTATTTGATGCTTCTCTGTTTTGATTTTTCCCAGTTTTGTGTTGGATGATGATAATGTGGAAGACAAGAGAATGTGAAGCAGAACATTTCATTCGCTAGAAAACAATTTTTTCATTACTTTCTGGGAGGTTGGTTGCCATAGAAGGAAGACAGCCACCAAAAATTGATAGCTTTTCCAACTTGCTTTCTCCAGAAAGAGGAAAGTGAGAGTGACCTGTGAGGTCAGGCAAAATATTGTAAGTGATCTTTGTAATGAATATCTTCTAAGGGTAAAGTTGAGTGTCTGTCAGCCGAAGGATCCTGGAATTTTCATTCCATTGTATGTAGACAAATGTGAATGAAGTATCTCTCTTTCTCTTTCTCTTTCTCTTTCTCTTTCTCTTTCTCTTTCTCTTTCTCTTTCTCTTTCTCTTTCTCTTTCTCTTTCTCTTTCGCTTTCTCTTTCTCTTTCGCTTTCTCTTTCTCTTTCGCTTTCGCTTTCTCTTTCGCTTTCGCTTTCGCTTTCACGTTCGCTTTCTCCTCTTTCGCGTTCGCTTTCGCGTTCGCTTTCTCCTCTTTCGCTTTCGCTTTCGCTTTCGCTTTCACTTGCCCTTGCCCTTGCCCTTGCCCTTGCCCTTTTACTTCCTACATAGGAGTTGTTGCTTCCAGGGGCACTGACCCATTCAGTTTGATACTGTCCTGGATTTCTGGACTAGCTGTTCTGCTTACTTACTTTATACATTGGCAAAACAGAGTTTGGACAGAGCCTTACTCACGTGCGGCTAAACATTTGTCAAATATTTTGTGGGTAGAAAGTGTGCTTTCTGAATGACGGAAACATTTCACAAAGAAATTTCTTCTTGTGTGAGGCAATTAAAACCAATCCATTTTCAAAATTCTGTTTAAATCTAGAGAAATTTGTTTCACGATGAAAGTAAGCAAAAATGCGTATTATATGGAAAATTTAGCCCAACAGTCTACCAACCCTTGCACATATCTTGGCATTTTTATTGAGGTTCATCTACCCTAACTCAGCCATCTAGAAGGGAGATCTGAAAATGTCAGCACACTCATTGAAAAGCCATTCCCTAAAATAGCCATCTTAGGTAGGGCACGCGTCATTCTGGTATGCTACAAGACATATTCTTAAACCCTGATTTGCATAACCTCGTGTACCCACTGTCGATACATCAAATACCAACTACGTGTACATCATCTGTTAAGAGGTACCTGGTGTATTTTTGCATAGAAACTCTTTTACGCATCGATGTTCATGCAAGCGCACCACCCACCCCTACAAATGACCGAATATTCGTACACTGCACATTTCCCATTTTCAATTCTTACAGGGGAGGTTTCTGAAAGACTGGTTATTTTAGCAAAACGAAATGCGCCGATAAGACATGCTGATACTCCACATATTGGGAAGAATGAAAGGATTGGCTCTTCAATGGGAACTCTTTAGGTAAACTCACATGCTTGAACGATTAAACCCAAGGACAAAAATATCTTTTACAATGTGTAATTTTTTCCTTTCTCGCAATAACTTTAACAGAGGAAGGAGGGGAGGGAGGAAGAGAGAAATAAGCTTATATTCTTAACTTTCCTAACCCATATTGCATTCCAGAACTATAAGATGTGGTAAAGACAGGTAAGCAGATTAATTTAGCAGACTTCCAGACTTCTGAAGCAAAAGAGGGAGGCAAGAACATTTTATCATTTCTGACATATGGAGCATGTAGTACTGACTGCAATATGGAATGGATGATCAAAGTCATGTTTTCAATAGATTCTAGGAACATTTTTAGCCTTAAAGTCATTAGTAAACTTCAATTTAGGAGCTGAACCCTAAAACCTTAATTTGGACAAAGCGCTCCTACTTGGAGCAATAGTAACTCACGCACAGGTCAAAATTTAATATAATTCCTGAACCAGGCAGCTCAATGTCCTGGAGAAAACGACTAAAAAATACTTAGAAAAATACCTTCAAGGGATGAGGATGAAATTGAGAGCTAAGCACAGAAAAAATAAGAACTAGGGCTTTCAAAGAAAATTGAAGCTTTGGAGAGCCTTCAACTATTTTGATTTATATTTAAACATTTTAGAGATTGGAGCTTTGATTAGCTGAGACCCTCTCCAGTTCCCCTTCAGCTCTGATTTATGGGCAGGCTGAATCTCAGTAAAATGAAAGCTAAATGAGGTGTTCTTTAAAATTACCTTTGAAGACTTAAAGAAGGTAAGGAAGAGGGCAACTTGGCTGATGCTGACATGAAGGGGAATGAGATATGAGGGTGAGTGTTTTTAGGAGCTGAAGTCTTTTGAATATTGGAGAGGGGGAACGAGCAGAAGGAACAGGATGTCAGGGGGTTTCTAATTGCTAGATGCGATAGCACTAATATATACATCCCTTTTGACTGGGAGATGCATTAAGCTGAACTTATTAGCATAAACAAGGCTGTTTGTGCATATGTGAGAAGGTTTTTGGAGTTTTTTTTTTTTTTTGGTTTGGTTGTTCTTTTTTTTGTTTGTTTATAAGAAATTTTTTCTCAATTTACTTAAGAAATGGCTTTCTTGTTTTTGGGTTTACAATTGATTGTCTTAGCCCACCCAAGGGTATTTTGATAGAAATCTTATAACACCCAGGAAGCGGCTAGACACTACCTCCAGATGAAACTGTGGAGGGGTGATTTATGATGAATGACCCCAGCGGCCCATCTTAGACTAGAATCCTTTAATATTAAGGTGGATAAATAAAGTCTGTACATCAGACATGTTCATTTCACTGGACCATGGTCTTACCAGTCCTTCCCTGGTTTTGGTCTTCAGATCACCATTCTTTTTATTAGAGATGATACACACTAACTAACTTGGCCATTATCGGAAGTGAGCCAACACTGGATAAAAGTGCCCCTACACAGGTTAAAATTTACTGCAATATCCAATTCTACAAATGGTCTCAGTCTGCTCTTCTTGCAGCTGCTGTCATAGGAACTGTCTCCACTCCAGGGCGTGCTCTTGCATATGACTGAAGCAGAGGTACACATGGGGTCAGCGTCCCACCACTAGGCTACTGCAGTTGGCTCATCCTTGGAAGAAAAATCTCAGGTGCAGAGGAAATTGCATGTGACAGTTGTTTGAAAACATGTCTCTTAAGTGAAGTAAGGAATCTGACATAAGTAGATGATCCCTGAGAGAGTGGTAGCTGCCAAAACCATGAGTTAGGTCATGACGTTTGTAGCAGATTTTAATATTTTGCAGCTGGAATGTGCATAAACTGGCGTATTCCCACCCCACATTCTTGCTGAGTTCGAAGACATGGATACAAATGATTACTGACTGTCTCAAAACCTTCCTTGCAGATATTGTGGATTTGTTTCTTGACAGCCTTTATCATGGCAAGAGGAACTGTTGAGCTATTATGAGTGCAGAAGATTGAGACTGACTGTGGGAGATTGTTTAAGTTTTCCTAGTTAGTTAAACAGCCGTAGGGCATCTTGGATTGGATTCAACTTCATAGCTTGGACACGGATCTCAGTTATCCTCTATTCTTGGCATTGGTCTTTGCTTGCTTGACAGCTCAGTGATGGGAATCTAGGATCTTTGACTATACAAATCTGTTCCTACATAGGTGTCATCTCATTCTGCAGTTGTGTGCTCAGCATTCAAACATTTTACTTGGTTGTTCCTCACTGACAACTGTTTCTTCCCAGTGGAGAGCAGATGAGCCATGCCGAACCTTTATCGCTTCTCTGAGGTGATGTTATATCAGCTTCTACATCAGTCCTGAAGCCAACTGCAGTCTTGTGCAGTCAACGGCTAGGATCCTTTTCTGTTTGCCAGAATATTGTCCCAGCAAGGCAGTTATACCCTTATCAACATGACGAGCTCACATGCATGCCACTCTCCCCTGGGATGTGCACATGGATGAGCAGCGACCTACTTGTGATATCTCTTGCATGCACTGTAGACTGTTTATTCCAGACACATGCAACAGTTTTGCTGCTAGTGATGTGGCAGTTCTCAGCTAATTTGAGAGAAACACTGAGGGCTAAGGAGCATAGTTACTATTTTTGTATCTCCTAGCATCAAATAATAACATAAGTGATGTTGCCTTGCGAATTAGCCAGATCCCACAGTTTTTCCTCTTTCTTCTTGAGGCATTTGGCTTCTCTTACCTCCCTAATTGCTTTATCATGTGTCGAAGCAGGGTTGAGCCTCTCTGACACCTAGCAGTCTGTCATGCACAAACCATAATATCACGTATTGTGTCATCGTGCAACCAGATGGAGAAATGGCAAATTTGTAGGGGGACTGCACTGGGACTGGAATCTCAGTGCTCCTCCTCTGTACAGTTCCTGGGAGGCAGTGAAGGTCCTAAGAAGAACTCCAGAACATCTTGTCTGCCCAAATCAGACCAGTGGCTGAACTGAAGAAGGAGATGGAGTAGACGGAGCATGTCTGGGCAGACATGCAATATCCAGCCACAGTAGAGGAGACTGCTAACCCTGTTGACTCTAAATTGCAGGTACTGTTGATATTTCCTTTGGAAATACCTCAGTAGCGAGGTTGCCCTACAGCTGGTCCCAAAGGTGTTCCAGCCAACTCCAGAGAGCGCAATGCAAATGGTGATGGGGTTGTGTGCAAATGGCAACACTCACATACCCCCATGTTGACCTCTCTTGTGAAGAACAGACGTTCCCTGTCCACCAACAGCTTTCATGCACGTAGATTAAATGGATATCTCACTCCTCTAACAAAAAAAAAAGGATTGTTTATTTCTTTGCAAAGACAGAATAGACAATAAAAGGATTGCAAAGGCAGGATAGAAACCACCAGTTTACGGCCGGAGAATATGAGCTGGGGGTACTTTATGGTTTAAGTCATCATGCCGTAAGCACTCCTGAAGGATAAATGGGAGAAAATTAATCTCTAGAAATGGTTCTGAAGCAGTTCAGAGGATTTAAGAAACAAAGTTGTGCACTTCTTTCTCCCTTAGGTCCACAACCAGCCCTATCTGGCTGCAGTCATTCTCACTTAGCTGAGTCCCATTCAGCAAAGGGTTTAACTCTGTGTATAAATCCACCTCTGTTCAGCAATGCACAGAAGCATGTGCTCCATATTAAATGTGTACTGAAATCCTTCCCCTAGGAGCCTCTTTGCCAACCTGAAGCTCTCCATCTACATTCTAGCCAAAATTGAATTGATGACAGCGGGTTTTGGCCCACTCATGTTCCTCAAAGTGCTATGATGGTTTAAATGCGTACAACAAGTGCAGTTCAAACTTAAACCCTAATTAGGCTAAACTTTGAGGCAGGTGCAAAATCACCATCCTTCTTGAACTGTGGAAACTGCCTTTACTGGAGCTTCATTAGGACACCTGACTAGTTTTATGCAGGAAGAAACACAGTGATTTCTAAGAATCTGTATTCTATTCACACTGATTTTTCTTAATCTGGAGGCTGTTACGTTGGAAAAAAAGAGATACCTCATACCTAGTCCCAGATGCAATATCAGAGATACACGTTGTCTGAAGCTAGACTGCCTGAATGTGTGGAACCAGACTGTCGTTGCAGCTTGTCTACACATCATGGTCTGTGTAGCAAGGGACAACGCGAGTACATGAAATGGATGTATGCAGGTGCAAAATCTGAATGCTTATAGATTCTCAAAGGGGCAAAAGTTTGATCAGTGCAAAATTCTGTCAGAAAAATAAGTCTAAAACAGCTGAAAATTAATTCTCACTATTTCTGGAAATATCCTGGAAATTACTATTATTTTTGAACAGCTCCATGACTGCTAAAGTCTACTGCCACTGATTTCAGCATGAGCAGAAAATGCTGAGTGATTGTAAAAGACCACCCCCCCCCAAATTCCACTTTTCCAAATCAAGTTAGCACAGTTCAGGTCTTTCCTTTCCTTTCCCTGACAATCCCTGTCCCAAAAGAAATGACCTCCTTTGGTTTGCCATGTGAGAACAGAAAGAGGCAAAGGTCAAGAAGAAGGTAAAATGTTATTTTCAGAATTCAGATTAAGTGCACTCTTAGCATCAGACATTTACACATCAGACTTTTCCTGTGTTGCTACAACCATCATCAGACTACCACTGATAGAGTAAGAACAGCGAATACGTAGAATCACAGAATGGTTTAGGTTGGAAAGGACCTTGATGATCATCTAGTTTCACCCTCCACCCCCCCCGGCCGTGGGCAGGGACACCTCCCACCAGACCAGGTTGCTCCAAGCCCCGTCCAGCCTGGCCTTGAACACCTCCAGGGATGGGGCAGCCACAGCTTCTCTGGGCAACCTGAGCCAGGGGCTCACCTCAGAGTAAAGAGTTTCTTCCTGATATCTAATCTAAATCTCCCCTCTTTCAGTTTCATGCACAGCTATTACTTCTCTTCTCATATATACTATTACTATGTTGTCTGGGACCTACTGGTCTTACTGCTCAGCCCTGAGTTGGAGGAATGGGCAATGCACCGTACCCATCAACTCTTTGCAGCATGTACTTTAAAAACCCCAGTTTGAATACTAGCCACATCTCATTGGCATGGTTTAAAATGCGTGACAAGATAAAAGTCTGATGTGGTGGTCTGGATCATGATATCATTATTGCGTGCCAATTATAATAATAAAATAGCAAAAACTAAATGCCATTCAATGGCTGTACTAAGAATAGGTTCACTGAAATGTAATGACTATGTATCATCATTAGAGAGCTGCTGAGTTTCAGAGAATCTCTTCTAATGAACAATTGGATATTAACTAGCAAATGATGACTTTTGCAACTGAACCTAAAAGATGAACTCATTGATACCATTGGATTATTAAGAGCTTATGTATTGATGTTCAATCATTTTAATAGATTTGCTTTCCTTATTGTAGAATATGACAATAAAAGTGCTGTGAATAGTAATTTCCTAATAATAACCCTAATAATGCTAATAATACCATAATCTTATTTAATCTAATTTAAATAGACAGCAAAAAGACCTACTTAGAACCACTTGTCTTTTGTTGGCGGAAAGATTCTCATTATGAAAATTAAATTGCTTTCGAACTCCTTTGGCACACTAAAATCAAAGCCACTCACCATTTACAAACCAGGCAGGAGCCCCAAATCTGCAAAATCTTTAGGGAAGCACTAATGCGTTGTGTTTAATAGGCATGAATTTAAGCATCTGCTTACAGCCTTTGCTGAGCTGGGCTTTCTCAATCTTTTGGGCAGGGTCTCAGTTTTAAGTGAGATTCATTTTGCATCCACGTCAGGACACACTATTATTGTCTGAGTCAGTTTAGTTTCCCAATGAAGACTGTAGGAATTAACAGGGAAGAGAGTAGGTAAAGGCCACACGGCAAAGACACATCTGAAATGAACTGGTAAATCCTGTCTGGTGCACCAAACTCTCAGCATATAGTAAATTTCCTTGACTGCATGTGTACTTTTAATATCCCATATCAGAAAGAAATCCTCTGAGAGCATGTCACCCAAGTATGGACTTGCTTCAGCGGTGTTTTAAGTTAACTCCATCGTCAAATATTTCTAAGTTGGATTCACCCTGAAGTTTCAACACCTTTTCTACTTTTAAGAACACTGAGAAATTTGACAGAGCTTATCCTGTAAAGGAATAAGCTTTTATTCCTTCTTACTGCTAGTCCCACTTTATCTGTGTGTTGTATACATGGTTTTCTATTTCAGTCCTGTCTTCTTGTGTGCAAGCAAAGGCAGGTTTGCTGTGTTTTGCTTGGTATCATCGCAGAGCTGGCGTGTCCCTGGGAATAAGGGCTGGACTCTCTCGTGGCTAACGCTCCCCACCGTGAGCGTGCCTCTGGTTGCAAAATTTTTATTGGTGGCAACGAGCGAGACAGGAGAAATCCGACTTCTGGACAATTTGTGGGGCTGACAGCCAGTCTAAAAATATCTTTCCTGCTCAGCGACACAGAAGAGTGGATCTCGTAGGGGTCAGATAAGCAAGGTAGTCAATATAGACTTTTTCTCTGAAAAATCCCTTTTCGGAATTGAACTGTAAGTTCAAAGCAAGCAGGGTGGGCTGGGTTCATGAGGGAGGGTAAAATGCCATGTTTGCTGCAAAATTCGGCGGTGCTGACAGCGATGTCCTGCAGGAGACATCACAGGTGACTCACTGGTGAAGCCTGTGTGGGGATGAAAACGGGACTGGGTAATTATAGGAGGAGAAGGGAGGAACAGCGGTGGGATCCTGGGCCAACTCCATGTGAAAAATCATGCTCCTGACGGTTCAGCAAGAGGCGTGTTGAAGGGTGCTAAATCTAGAAACAAACAGCAATTTGGTGGAGCACATGGAGTGGCGGTGCCTGGGCTGGGGGTGGTGGGCAGGGTGGGATCCGGCCATACCCCTTTGCGCTGGGGGGAGATGAAATGCTGAGCTGCCCCCGTGTAGCCAGCTGGAAACTTTTTACAGTGGGAAAGGGAGGAGAAAAACCACCCTTTTGCTCTAAACAAATCCTTTTTCAACCAAGTAATTTTGGGAATAGGCAGACGCCTTATAAATCCCGACAACACTACTCCTCTGGAAAACAGTACAGAATATGCAATTTTCTGTCAGAATGTCAACAGCTTTTTTTTTTCCCTCACACTCTTTCAACCCCAACGTTTATCTGCCCACAAACCTCAGAATCAAATGAGAAATGTGGCCATGAGCACTAGAGGACTGCATTGCAGGTACCATGTTAGATGACCGTGCTCGGGTAAACCCTGCTCAGCTCTCCTTAGAGCTGCTCCCCAAAGTCACCATGGGCAACTCCAAACCTGCTCTGACTTCTGCTGCCTGATCACGGTGTCAGCGCCCGCGGGGAAAGGCAGGGTGTGAGGATGCCTTAAGCCATGCCTCAAGGTTATGGAGCGTGGTGGTGATGGGACCTGTCACCGGGGAGTGCCCCTGTGAGCCTCTCCCTCCCAGGGTGATTTAAGCAGACCATGGGGTGGTTGTACTGCTCAGTTATCCCTGGGTCCACGGGGATTCACATATTCCCACCCGTCTTTGCTCCCGCAGGGCGTTGCGGAGGGGAGCGCGCTCCTTTGGGATGTCCTTGCCACAGAGCGATCCCAGGGAGACAAACAGACCTCTGGGGAGAGACAGCGTTAAGAATAAAATTAAAGGAAGACTGAAAATTACAGTGAAGTCGAAGACAGGGCTTTCAGAGAGCACAGTTTGTCAGGAAGACAGCTGCTTTTTATAGCATGGCTGGCATGGCTGATGGCGAAGACATTTGACATTTAGCTCTGATTGAGTGGCAGGTGGGGAGAAGGCAGCCAGAGACGCTGTAAGCAAATCTCTTCGAAAGCGGAGTTAGGAAGGGGCAGCATTTGGGGGGAGTTGCATAGCTTTGGCTGGACTCCTTGGCTACTTCCTAGTGTTCGAGGGGCTGGATCTGAAGTCCCTTGGCATCCCTCTCCCATCCCTTCACGGAGAGAAAAAAATAGCCCCAGAGCTGCAGAAAAATGAGTTTCTTTCCACAAGAATCCGCTTTCCTTGGGCTCTCAGAGCTGCCTGTGTCCTGGTCTCCTTCCCCAGTGAGCCACAGCAGGATTTGGTCCTCAGAGATGACAGACATAGGGACAAGGTTGAAAGACCTCCAAGCTGGCAGCAGTCATGGCTGGGACCCACACCTTTTCTTTGCCACTGATTTGCTGTCTGAAGGGGAAATTGAGTGGCACAGGACGTGAATTACGACTGAGGGGGTCTGTCAGTTGCTCTTGGCTTAGGAGAACCCAGACCCAACACAAGCGTTTGAGCAATTGGAAGTTCGTTGAAATGAAAATGGGCTTCAGGGTCTTATTTTCTCTATTTGCAAAATGTGGGTACCAACACAGACCCTTCTCCCACTTCTCAAGGTGCCTTTGAACATGCAAAGTGCTGAGTATCACTCTTATTATTAGGAGTGGCTTATTCCTTACATGACTGCTTTTATCTATTACGCTCGTAACGAGCCTGTGGCTTTTGATTGGTACATCTGAGTAGTTCATACACTGCACTAGATCCCCCCCCAGGACCTATAAAGGGGGATAGCAGGCAATGTTGTTTTTCTTTACATGTTTGGATGCTTTCACTGTGTTTCCAGCCCAGCTCTGATCCTGTGACTCATGAGGAATATTGGTCATTGCGCACTGGGGATCATCACACAAGACTGGGAGTAATTCTCTTATCAACTACCACTTATCACATGGACCTACTGATACATTTATTCCAGACTCTCCTGAGCTCCCTAATTTAATTTATTATTTTTTATGAGGTCTTCTTTATCTCCAAATATATTTTCCTCTTGTTTATTGTTCAGGATACATTTGGTAGAAGGAGTTAAGTACCTCAGTAATTTACAGTCATCATTAATTTCGTGACTGCTAATTTATTAGTGTTTACACCTTCTGTACAAGAAGGCAAAATACTTGATACAATAAATAAATTTCTCCTCAAGCATTTGTCAGGCTGCATTTCTTAGTGGGAGTCTTTCTCTTTCAGTGCATGGGTAAACTATGGGACTCACTGCCACAGGACAGGAGAGGGGAGACAGTGTGAGCATGTGTGAGATACTTAATTAGGACTAATGGCACGAGGGATGCTCTTAGGCAAATCTTTTAACCTGCATACGGCTAAAGATCCTTGTTTGCAAGATGAAGACAGAGAATGTAAATTACACTGAACATTAGCGTTGGAAAAGAGAGGGATTTGAGAAAAAAATAATGATTTTCTCAAGTATTGTATTTTAATTAGGGAAAAATTATACTGTACTTTTAATTTTTGTTGGTTTGAACTGCAACACTTTGATTTGTGGACCAGACCCAAAACGGCTGAGGAATGATTTTGTTACAAACTCTTTTTGACTAAGGTGCTATGGTATTTCATGGAAGCTGTGATTTGAATATTCATCAACTCCCGCAGGCAAAACTTCTCCCACCAGGTTTGTGGCATAGATGCTTTTTCTTTTTCTCATCTATCTCAAATTCAAAGTGTTGAAAAATTCCTACTGCAGGCCAGCTGTCTGGAGGCCTATGTGTAATTGTACTCTTGCTTCCAGCAGAGAGAAATCTGTGTAGTGCTAGGAATGATGTGTTGATGTTAAGTTTATACCTCGTCACAGGCTCAGTATGTATTTATTGGAAAATGCATCTACTTTCCCCATGCTTTTCTTTCCATCTGAGAAGTGGGAAAACTAGCTCTGGACAGAAATTTCTTTCCGCATAATCTTCCGGGGTGGGGGTGCAGAGGTGGGATTTCAGTTTTACTACGATTTTCCATCTAACATCTCACTTTAAATGAATTCAGTCCCCAAAATATTTTGAATATTGTGCCACAGGGAAATCGGAGTTTGCTGCAAAACCTTCCGTAATACATCATAGTTTCTTTTCTTGCTGAAGGAAAGTTGAACATTTGGGAAATCTCAGACAGTGAAGTGTTAGGGGAGATGTTGTCTTGCTGATGAGTCCACCTTCCAGGTGAGAATGGCACTGCAGGCAGCAAAATTCAACCCTGAGGCCTTCATGACACTTCTGCTTTAGCCAAAAATATTTTGGCCTTTTTTGTGATGGTAGTCTTTCTAGTATAACAGCAATTAAAAAACGTCTGTGGAAAAGAAGCTAGTGTTAATTACAAATTAGACTTCACTAAAACACCAATTTTCTAATGTTAAGCTACTTCCAGAGAAAATGCAAGCATGGCATTATTGACAGTAGTACTTTGCTTACCATTTTCCATATTTTTATATTGGGAATGCTTACAAGGGAGACGCTTTTCATTTTTGCATCTGTCGGCTGACCCTAGGTCCTGCTTTGAGAAAATGATAATAAAGCTCCTCTGGCTAAGATGTACCTGAGAGCAGGCTGTACCCACAACAGGCAGACCATGGATGGAGATTTTATTTCTTGTCCCTCCTGAGTCCCCTGGCTCTAGTGGAGAGGCTGAGGGTGACCTGTGCATGCAATGCCCAGGGAAGCTGGATGGGTCATTCCATGGCAGAGATTCCTGGGACAGTAGATGACGTCAGGAGCATTGCAAACAAAGCCCTCGGAGCGTTACCTGAGATCCTCCAGCTTCTACCAGAAATTATTGGCTCGCTGCAGGAATTACCCCGTGAAACCTCATGCTCGCCGTGACGCTAATGTAGGGAGAGATGCTCCCAGTGGTTCCTTCCCAACTAAAGAATGAAAAATCCACTTAATACGGCTGTGCTTAGCCCAGTGTTTACTCATAATAAAACATCATTAGAGGGGCCTAGCCTTGCATTAGCGTTGGCTTTGTTCTGATGAAATCTGGCTGCACAAAGAGTATCTCAGAGAGCCGCTCCGGCAGAAACGCTCGCTGCCAAAATGTGCTCTGCTCGACAGGCAAGGTCCTGCCCATGCCTCGGGTGAGCTGGCCCTGTAGGCTCAGGGGTGACGAATAAAATCACAACCTGCTGGAGAAACAGCTTATTCTTGTCGTTTTTTTGCCCCACCATGCAGAAAAGCCAGCTAGAGGTTGCAGTTGGTGAGGAAATCCAGGGGCAGTCCCTGCTCCGGGCAGCGTGTTGGCTGTGGTGCGTGCTTGTAACGTAGCTAAGACAGATTCCTGCGTGGTGATCTGGCCAGCCCACTCCCGTGCGGATCACAGGATTAGTTCAAGACAGCAGAAATTCACTATTCCCACTTGAGCCGTTCTGGCTTCGCTAGCTTTCAATTTTTTACCACCCTCCCAAAGCTTTTGTTTCTTTAGTTTTTCTCCCTCAGGGAAAAAAAGAAACCTCTTAGCATGGTTGCAAAACCTTTGCCATTATGATCTTTTATATTCATCGAGGTCTGTTTATATTTGTGTTAACTACTTGTACAGTTTAGCTTAATAGTAGTAATTAATATCCTAAGTATAGAAATGCTCACATAGGACGTGATCCAGCTCCTCTTGAAATTAGTGAAACTCAGTGATTTAGACAGGTCTTCCGAGAAAAAAGGGGGGAACCCGAATTGCCCGGGCGCATTCGTTACAGCTCATTTCAACTGGAAGGAGCCAAAATAAATTTTGCAGATTGCACATCCAGTTTATTAGACTCGGACAAAATGGTGCGCCTACCTGCAGGGCGGAATGCAGGAGCTATTTAGCAGCATCAATAAGTAAACACGGGGAGGGAGGAATGCAGAGAAACTGTATGGCATATTTTGGATGGCGGAATGATTTCCAGCTTGTGAGACCACAGGAAGAGCGCGCTGCTCTGAGGTCTGTAACGTCTGCGAGTGGTCAGAGCTGTAGATTTGTGCCTCATCCCAAAGGCTGTGTGGGGAAGGATTAAAACTTAAGTATCGATCGGATAAAGGAGGAAAAGGGATTACTTGTTCTAGGGAGGAGCAAAAGAGAAAGCTTTCAGCAGTTCTGTAAACCAAGATTACGAATTAAACCAATTTTAAAGAGATTTTGGAATGCCTTTAAATGTGGGAAAAGTGTGTCTTAATTACTCTGTGTCCTGCTTTGCGTACTCTATGTTTAATTTGCCCAAATTTTGGAGGTGGTGAGGAGCAGCGGATGTGCTGCTCTGAGCTCAAGTTGAAGGACATCAATACTGTGAGAATAATTGAGCCCAATGTGGCTGAACCGGGGACATCTCCGGACGAGGGCACTTGTGCACCTTAACTTACAGATACCTGCAGCATTTTACAGAGTGTCCACCCTCAGCTCTCCATCGTCCTAAAGTGACTAGAAGTGTGGCCACTCTGGCCAAGATCACAGAGAGGTAGTAATAAATACTGTGAAGTTTATCTGAGTGTACACACAGAGGATTCTCTGAGGCAATGAAAGGGCCGGACCCAGCACGTCATGTAGCAGCTCCCATCACAAGGAACCCATTGTTGTAATTTCTTAATGATAATGCTGGTATTTCTTGGGTTGCCTCCATTTTGCCCCTAGACCTTTTTCAGCAAACCTTTTAGCGGTTCTCACACCAACTGGTGTCTCCCTGGCCACGAGACTTCGCGAGATAATATCACCCTACGTACTTCACTCAGCCAATATCATCACTATCAAATCTGTAACGGCAAATGTTAAATATTTTATTTAATGGAGAACTTCCCTTCACCCCTGCCTAACAATGATATTTCTCCCTCCATGAAGAATGATTGCAAACATTTCTGACAATAATTAATTTTCCGTTAATTATTTTCTATTTCTGTACAGTGTGTTCTTTTCATTCTAGCTCTCTAACAAATTTGGCGTTGAGACCCCTTCACCCTTTCCATCTATTCAAGTACAAGGTTCCATTCTTCATTAGGGCTATTTTAAAATCTGCAAAGAACTGTTTTCCAGATGTGGATATGCACAGACAGTAATTGCACTTCATGATCACTTCCAGCTGCCCTAAATGCCTGCCAACAAATTCCCATAAGGAGTGCATGTTTTGTGCTGCAAATCAGGGAGAACATTGTAAAATGATAATGTGTTGCACACTGCAGTACCTACAAGAGTTATGGACTTTATAACTGAACTAATTGGAATTAGGCTTTACTTTAAAGGTCAAGAAAGTGACAAAGAAATGCAATCTTTGTAAATTAATCTGTTGGGTTGTTTTTGAGAAGTATTGAGTACCTGTTTGTTGGACAATGCTCATTTTTGTGAATTATGTATTTGAGCACCCTGTGGATGCCTTGCAAACTTACGTACCATGGATATGGCAATCTCATGTTTTGAATTTGGATGCGTAATCAGACACCACATATTCTTTTACCAAGTAAAACATTTGCCTCCTGGAACTCTTCTGGTGTGACCAGAACTTATAGTTATGGATCACATGTTCTGCTGGTGTTAACGGCCTCAATTTCATTGATATTGGTAGAGATATGTAGACACTGCTAGAATTGAATTTGGTCCTGTATTTTTGTTATTTTAACAATGTAATTTTTAAATAGGTGTTTATATAGTTCCAGTGTGGTTTTCTCCCTTTTTACTTACACATCCTTATGATTCTTGGCTGAGACACGGTTTTATGCAAGAAGACCAGCAGAAGACATCACTTACATCCTCGGAGTGAATAATAACATCCTAACCAGCATAGCAAGTGCTTTAGCGGTCTTCAAAAACAAAATAAAAAAGCCTGACATTAGCAGAACAGAATGTAAAAATTTATCATGTAACACCTTGCTCCATTACTCACAAGTCTGTGGACACAATAAACAATCCCCACCAGCTCTCTGTATAGACCACTCTGCACTCTGCTCCAAATGTTGACCATGGCCCATATTCCTGGAGATTAAAAATGGAGAGTCACAGATCCAACCATACTTTACTACCGTAGAGTTGTGCCCCAAAGCTCAGCTTTCCTTTTGGCAGCTGAATTCAGAATTTGGCTTTCCTCCATGGCAATATAAAGTGTGGAGAACCAGAACACCGCCAGGAGCCAGAGCAGAAGAGCCCCAACATGAAAACTCTGGTCAGGTGAGTCCACAGTTTTATAAAAGATATGTATTTTGCCTTCTGTGCTGAAAGGAGGTTTGCACAGCTGACCTGCTCTGGGGCCTTTCCCGGACAACCTGATGTGCTTGAAACAAATGCCTCCTGAGGTGTACGTATGCTGGTGCAGCATCAGCTTGGAGGGATGCTGAATGCTTCCTTGAATGTTCACCAAGCTACGGTGGGTCTAATTCACTGTTCCTGCACCGCTGTACAGGCGTGTATGTCTGTGAGTGTGAACAGGAAACTTATCTCTACTTCCTAAGGGCACGGTGTAGGTGGGTCCCATGGCTTCTTGTGGAGGAGCTCCTTATCCTTGAGGAAAGTAAACAGTCATTCTTGAGTTTGAATTTGCCAATGATTTTCAACCATAGTTTGTTGGTGTGGGTTTTTTTTTGTTTCTTTGTTTTTTGTTTGGTTGTTTGGTTTTTTTTTTTTCCCTTTTCCCAATAAGGATGTGGATTGCTGTCTTGCAAAGTTAAGATTCTTGCAACAGGTTTTCCTTCCTTGGTCAGTTTTTCTTTTGCCACCTCCTTAGGTGTAGTTCCTGTATGCCCTACAGAACGCATGTTGAAAACTACTCCATTGGTTGAGTCTACAGCGGTGTGTCTCATGACTATATATCTCATAAGCTACTTTCTACAAACACATGAAAGCCTTACTACAGGTTTATTTAAGCTGCAGGTCTGCTCTGGAAAGTAACTCTAACAACTTTCTGCAGTTCAGGGTTAACGCCTACCATTAACAAGGAACTGAGCACTGAGATGGACATCCTGGCCAAACCTCACCTGTGCCTTTCCCAGGTGCTTCAATGCTGTGTAGATGCTACCTGGCAGCCACTGGCTGTAGAAACAAGCTGTGTGTTATTAACAGGGAGTCTTGTGATAACGCAAGGTGCTTTCTGTGTCATGTGGGTGTAACGTTTGTGTAGGCGGCCCCCACCATCACTCCTGATGAATATACAGCTGGAGACTTTGCTAGCTGAATGAGATGGCTTAGTAATGAAATGTAATTATATGGCTTAAGTTTCAGAACTACAATTAGGAAAAAGGGAGGTGAAAGTTAAGCTCCTAAATCCCCTGTACTTCCCCAACAAAAGCTGGTCAACTTTGTAAATCTGGTGGGTATATAGCACACCTTGTCCATGCAGGAATTACTGGGTGAGACACATTTGAAAATCACACCCAAGTAGGAGCCTATATCTAAAATAACTGGTTCTGAAACCTTGACTTGTTTGTGCATTAAAAGAGTGTTCTTCTACCAACAGAGAAGTGGTTTTCGTTCTATTATTAAAGTCTCACTTTTGGTAAAGGAAAAATCAACCTCTTGTTAGCACATAGTAAGGGGATGATAACAAAAAGCTTTAGGGAACTAAGAGACTGGCAGGACACACTTTGCTTGAGTGATGATGCCCGCTCTGGATAGGTCTGGATGATGTGTGTGTATGTTTGTGTCAGAAGTGCACCAAAGCTTAGTGACTTGATAGAAAGGACTTTGTCTCTACTCCTTTTGCACTTTAGGACATTGACTGTGACACTCATAGCCCCATGCTCTGTTCTCCACAGGAGCAGGCCATGTTCTAACAAGCAAGGGCCAATGGGATGGTCTGGATGCCAGTTACATGTTCTAACAAGAGCAGAAGAGAATGTAACCAAGATTTTTCCAGAAATGCCTCTGTCTTTGCAAGGGATATTTCTATGAAGTGTTTCAGACTGATGCAATCTCACACCACCCATGTGCTGAGCTGGCGGGACATGAGCCATATACTTCTAAGGCTGATGAGCCTGTTCAAGCCCTTTGTTGACTTAGTTATGAGAGCAAAATGGTCATACTAGATGAGGGAAGGACGTTACTTGCAGCAGGGGAATTGAGGCAAAGAGAGACTCATAGTAGACTGCTGAATAGTACCTTAACCTTCTACAATCTTCTTCAGAATGTTGTGTTGTAAAATTCCCCATTAATCCCTCTGCCTGTATTTTACAGACAGACATTTATCCCTGTTTGGTGTATAGATTTTGGTTAACTCTATAGAGGAATATTCATATGTTTTTCTTAGACTACTTTAGGTACCACACTGAGGGAACCTAAGTGAATTTGTATTGCTTAACTTTGGAGTCTGAAAGGTAGATGTCTCCATCTGAACTGTTCATCTTTGGTTCATTTTGGTCCACAGTCAGTGGAGAAAGAGGATTTCTGAATAATCAGATTTAAGATTAGAGGTGTTGTCCTTTGGAGTGCTTCCAGTGAGCAGTGACCAGCCAGGGAGACTTTTACGTTTGAGACCTCTAAAGTTGAACACCTACATCCCAAGCTAAGTTTCACGGATAGGAAAGAGCAGTGGATTTCCCTCGGAAGTTTCTTCAGGACACCAAGGACTGGTGCCTAGGAGTAGGCAGCTTGAGCACCTCCTGTTTGATGGTGCTGATGTTGAAGTATATGCTCCAGATCATAGAATCATAGAATCATAGAATGGTTTAGGTTGGAAAGGACCTTGAAGATCATCGAGTTCCAACCCCCCTGCCATAGGCAGGGACACCTCCCACTGGACCAGGTTGCCCAAGGCCATGTCCAGCCTGGCCTTAAACACCTCCAAGGATGGGGCCTCAACAACCTCTCTGGGCAACCTGTTCCAGTGCCTTACCACCCTCAAAGTGAAAAACTTCTTCCTAATGTTCAATCTAAACTTGCCCTCTTCCAGATGTTAAATCACTGTCTAGTGCAGCATCTCTGACAACTTCAGCAAGTATTGATCATGGCTGGATGCCTGATTTGGAGCCCAGTGCGACGAACTTTCATTTGACTTTTTGTTGGATTGTTGGACTTTATGGTGAGCCCTGTTACATAAATAACAGCCTGTCTGCATGTGATATTATCAGCAGGATAATGCAGCTGCAGCAGTCCTTTCGCACAGTAGGTGGAAGTCACCGGCCAGAGCAGCCCTGTAGGCAGCACTTGCCAGTTTCTAGACAAAAGAAAGCGCCTTTCTTACCATGGCATTTGTCTTGGTAGGTGGGAAAGCACTTGTAGCTGGGCATGGTAAAAGGAATAGCAATCTTTTGTTATAAAATTTTGTTATAACCATGTCTGTATGTGCTCCGTGGTAAAAATTCATCAACAACATTAATTTATTGTGCCTTCATGAACAATCCTTCATTCACAACCCTCCCACACCCAGACATTCGCACATGACCAAGGTTCATAACTGAAGATACTCGCTGACGCACAATTCATCAACGGCCCTTTTCAGCAGTGAGCTTTTCTGATGATGGATTTTTTTTTTACTCTGCTCTCCAGCTGACCCAGCGCCTCTGCTATCCCAGTGTCTAGCCCAGAACCTCTTGGTTTTCTATTCTCCCTTCTGTTTAAACATATCTATTTCTTAAAGTTAAGGCTTATTGAAATTTCAGGAGGAAAGAGTTTTTGCCAAAAAATACAGTTTTGTCAAACCTAATTTTTGGCAAGAAAGTGTCAGCTCTATGTTCATGCACACACAAAACTTTGCTGATGAGAAACTGAAAAGGAAAAAATTCTTTTGAGTGATCATTTCAAAACACGACAAAATACTGTGTTACGGTATAACCTAAACTGTCATTTTTTTTTCTTTTCAGTAAAAATCTCCCACATCGCAAAAGAAAACATCATTTTGTTTTGAAACATTAACCTGGGATAATTTTCATTTTGGATTTTCTTGGAAACTACTCAAGCAAGTGAAATTTTTTAAAGCCTACATCCAGGATTCTTCTTTTTAAAATTCCACTCTTTTTTTTGAGAGAGAATAAAAAAAGAAAAAAGCTTTTTGATTTGCTCTACTTCCGGTTTTCAGACCTGGTCTCAGGATCTGCCATACTTTACTTGTATAGAGCTGCTCTTCTCTATAGAGGATTTCCCGATATCTTCTACTCAATTTATGTAACTAATGGCTACAGGGGGAGTATTTTATTTTACACTCACCTGAAAAGGGCACGTTAAGTGATTTTGTTCCAGTTATGCAGAAGACTGGCACAGAAAAGAACAGCAAATCTTTGTGCCCCTTGGCCACAAGAGACGGAGATCTATTACTTGCTCAAGCACCCTTAATTTTTGCAAAGTGCAGGAGGGTCTCTCTGACTGGAAGGACCATTCTCAAGACCTGGGCTTTACAAGGCTGATCTTCAAAGCGATCTGCACCATCCTAGTCATTCCTCTGCTGCTTTTCTGCCCCCCCCTCTCGCATTCCCAGCGCTGCTCACTGTAGCACCATTGTACGAGCCTTGCCAACCTGCCTGGGCCTCGCCAGTCTCGCTGCCTCTGTCCTTTTCAACTCGCACGCTGCTTTAGACAACAGCTGTTACCCTCTGTCATCAGCCTGAAAGCCCCGCGAGGCTGTTGGTTTTAAAGGGGAGTTTAGACAACGGTTGCGCGGTCTTTCATGATAAACCAAACCTCCAGACCTAGGTAGAAAAACAGCAAGGCTCTTGTGTTCTCTTGACCTTTCTCCCCAAATAATCAATATCTGGAGGCTGTCGACCCTATTAAACTCTGTGCTGGTAGAGAGGCTGTTTCATATACTCAGCCCTCTTTTCCTGGCTGGAAAACCAAAAACTGAAGAGACCTAGGGATTCCCGTCCGTACATTCCTGCAAGATGCTGTATTGCAACACTCTTCCACAGCAAGGTATGTGAGGCTAATGCCCAAAATAATAGCTCTCTAGCCATGATGAGAATTGTAAAGAAAGCACTTACCACTCTTAAGCCAAAATCAATACTAAATTTTTTTCCCTTAGCTCAAAAGGACAAAACTATTTGTTTCGCCTTCACACCAGCAGGCCATTCCTCGAGATGAGCTGCTTCTATCAAAGGCAGCAGCGCCTGCAGAAACAGAATTAACTTAACTTCCCTAGCCTCTAATCATAGAAGGATTAGGTAACTCTATCTGTTCAAAGTGGATAAACAGTTTCAACTGCCTACCATGGTAAGTGGGTCTGTTTTAAATTTAGAAACCTTTCATAGCCTTGGGTAGTGTCTTTCATGTGACCTTGACAGCAGCAAAGTCTGTCTTGAGACCTCGCCCAAGTTTTGATTCTTCCTCGCAGGATGATACCGTTATTGCTGAGAAGTTGGTCACTTTTACCAAGTCCTATGTCTCTACTAATGTAAAAATCTGTAAAGTCAGCTGGACTGTAGGGTTTGTCTATTACCCCCTCTGAATCATGGCCGCCTCCTGTGTTATTGCCAGGGTTTTCTCTGGGGCGTTATTTCAGCTGTGACTGTTGCAAGTCCGGTGGTTACACCTGAGTCAAAATCACTGTCTGAGGCTCCAGCACAAATCTGCAGAATTGTTTTTGTGGGTGGAACCGAGGTGGAAAGAAAAGGGTGGTGGAGACCAGGGGCATGCTAGAAATGAGATTGGGGAGCATCGTGGAAGACATGGCTGGAGGCAGGCTTTGATGGAGTGAAGGCTTAATGGGCTACTGTCCTGGTTTGAGGACGACAGCTACCTTCTCCAAGCAAGGGCAGTATACTTTTTTCAGGAGCACAAAGAATACCGCAGAGTCTATTGCTTTTCCCTGAAATGGGTACCTGAAGTGGGACCCTCCCACTGCTGTGTCTTACTATGGTGTCTGTGCGATTGTTCATTGTGACTCCATAATCCATCCTTTCTTTCTGCACTTTGCCCTCACCTAACACTGCTTTGATTTCTTGTCTGTTCCCCAAATCCCTCTCTCCGTTTCAACAATAATCTCCCTCTGCACAGCTCATGCCAACATAATATTTTTCACATCTCCTCAAATCCCTCTCTTTACCGTGCCTACTCAAGAAATGTTTAATTATCCTGAATTTATTGCTGATATAACAGGTTCCAGTATTTTGGGTGTTGTGCAAATGTGTCTAAGAAACGGCCTTTGCTGAGGACTTTACAATGCAGAAAAATAAGATAAATAAAGGATAAGAGGAAGCAATGTTATTACATTCCTGGTTGAGATAAGGAGCTAAGATACTTCCTGAATCAGGAAACAGCTTATATCTCAGGAAGTGGGTGAATACTTGTTTAAGTTCTGTTGGAGTCTGTGGACCCTGAACATGTGTGTAAAACTTATTTAACTGCTTCCTAGACCAACAGCCAAGTGAATTATCTCAGGTAACACAAGGGGTATGTGGCTGAGTCGGGAACTCAGTCCGTGTTTCGAGTGACCTTGTCAAGTTTCTCCAAGACCACTTTTGGTTTATCTTTTCTCTTCCCCTTGCTTGTATTTTAACAAACTCAGTAAACTGTTACATCTAGGTGTAAAGACACCTTTGAACATTTCTGTGTTATTCTTGCTATTTTCATTTTTTTTTTAAATACCGTATTTTGAGATTAAAAAGGAAGGAAAAAGTGAAGTCAAGAATAACATCTGCAATCATGAAAACTGCATGGATTTCCATAGTAAAAAAATTTATGACTCATACAATGGGTTTCAGTTTAAAAATATAAATTATAATCCCACCAGGGATCATTTTTACAGTGCAAAACTACTCTTTGACACTGCCATGGATTTTTATTAAGGAGTTTATAAAAGAAAATCTTAAATAAATACAGCTGGTGCAAGCTACAAGTAGGACTGGAATGTAGACGACAAAATTACTCAGATAGATAGATAATCTCAAAGGTCCCTTCTAGACAGAGTTTGTAATAATAATAATAATAGTGGGGTCGCACACAAGAGTATCAAAGAGAAACTGTGACTAGGGCCAAGAAAAAAACTATGGGATAGAGTCTAAAGTTTTCAAGGGTCAGTAAAACATGCAGATGACACCAAGCTGAGTGGTGCGGCTGACCTAATGAGGGAGGGATGCCATCCAGAGGGACCTGGACAAGCTCAAGAAGTGGGCCCACGAGAACATCATGAGGTTCCACAAGACCAAGTGCAAGGTCCTGCACCTGGGTCGGGGCAACCCCTGGTATCAATACAGGCTGGGAGATGAAGAGATTGAGAGCAGCTGTACCAAGAAGGACTTGGGAGTACTAGCGGATGAAAAGCTGGACATAAGCTAGCAATGTGCCCTCGCAGGCCAGAAGGACAACCACATCCCTCTACTCTGTTCTGGTGAGACCCCACCTGGAGTACTGCGTCCAGCTCTGGAGCCTCCAACACAGGAAAGACATGGACCTGTTGAAGCGGGTCCAGAGGTGGCCACAAAAAAGATCAGAGGTCTGGAGCACCTCTCCAATGAGGACAGGCTGAGACAGTTGGGGTTGTTCAATCTGGAGAAGAGAAGGCTCCGGGGACAACTTATGGCAGCCTTTCAGTAATTAAAGGGGGCTTATAAGAAAGACGGAGACAAATGTTTTAGTAGTGTCTGTTGGAATAGGACAAGGGGTAATGGTTTTAAACTAAAGAGGAAAGATTTAGACTAGATATAAAGAAGAAATTTTTTACACTGAGGGTGGTGAAGCACTGGCCCAGGTTGCCCAGAGAGGTGGGAGATGCCCCATCCCTGCAAACATTCCAGGTCAGGTTGGACAGGGCTCTGAGCAACCTGATCTAGCTGGAGATGTCCCTGCCCATGGCAGGGGGATTGGACTAGATGACCTTTAAATGTCCCTTCCAACGCAAACTATTCTATGGTTCTATGATTCTATGAACATTACATGGCAGAATTTACCACAAGTTGATGTTAATGGATGTATAATGTTATCTATTGTGTGCTGCGAATAGGGTTCAAACATATACTTGAGGGCTGTGCAGCCTATTTTTAGCTTTTTTTTTTGTTGCCAGGGATTATTTGCATTATGATGCTTGCTTTCTGCAGAAAAAAAGGTCTTCCAAACCATATGCAGTACCCCAGAAACACTGAGACCTGAATGGGCTTTCATGATGTTTTTTCAGTTTCCTTATACTCTTATTTTATTCTGTCATCTACTATTTCACACTGCAGCTTGGCCACAGACTGCCCTAATACGGGTTTCACAATGAAGGGAGCAAAAAGGAATGGGGAAGATATACGTGAACCAGATATCCTGGACTTTCCAAGAGAATGGGAACAGGACAAACCAAAACTCTCTGTTATAGCTTGCCTTTTTTGGCTGCAAGGTTTTTGGGTTTGCCACTTTCCTGAGAAGTCCATACTTTCTACAAAAGCAGTACAACAAGAGACTCCATCTCCTTGGACACCCCTGTCTGAATTATCCCTGTACCTCAAATTTTTGGCTGCTCTGAGACTAATTTGTGTCAAAACCAGTTCTTTTGCAGTCACCTTTTCAGCCCTACTAGCTAAATTATTATTCATGAGTGTCTTTTTGTCTTTATTTCATTGTTGTTTTAATAGGAGCCCTTTCTAAATAATGAGTAAATGTACCAATTATTCCAGAAAATAATAGAAAATATTACAAACAGTGAAATAAAGTGCTGGATTCATTACTGAGGTTCTCACATCTTATTCTCAAACTCATGCTCACTGGTGAACAGAAACAATAGCTTGGGAAAAGCTGTGTGTCAAGATAAAAATGTCCATTTAAAGTTTGAATTTCAGACACTAAATTGTTAGAGTGAGTTTCTCAGGAACCACATAAAGACTTCCACATGCAGAAATTACTTAGGTAACAAATGAGAGAACAGCAAGAGTCAGGATATAAAGTGTTTATCATCTCCTCTAAAAGCATAAAAAGGGCAAAATTCACATAATCATTTTTGAAGGTGTACTTTCTCGGTGTTACTCTTCTCATGTCATAACTTTGCCCTTCCCTAGTGCCTGCAATGGAAAGACCTGAAAGCATTTTCCTGACAGTGATCCCAGACCACCTGTCTGCAGAGACATTATCGTGCCTGAGACACAGCTCACGTATCGCTGCCCTGAGCTAGGTAAGGCTTTTTTCCCATCTTGCCCCTATATATTAGCTGAGTTTGAAGGTGGCATGGATACTCCAGCACTGAAGACTACCCATTGTGGGAAATCCTCCCCAGACTTCAGTGATTTGAAGAATAAACCTTCATTATTTTTTTTCCCCAAACCTCTTTGCCAGAGGGGTGCAAGTCTGGAGGAGAGCCCAGGAGCCAGTTCTCTGTTACCTTGCGTGACCCCATACCACTTCCTCATCAAATATCCTGTCAACATCAGCAAGTTTGAAACAAGAGGTCCCTATAATACATTTCTCTGAGATATAGGTGCAAGTGGAGTCCACGCGCTACAGAAATAATCACCCATTAAGCATCCTCGTCAACCCACGGCGCAGCGAGTCCTCCCACCCCAGTGAAACAACGGGATGCCCTTGCCCGAAGGTTCAACGTCCATACTCTACAAATAAATTATTTATTACCATGCTGCTATCCCCCACCCTGTGTTGTCGTGTTGTATTTCATACCATGCTCGCCACAAGCCGTACAAGGGTTTCAGAGTGTGTGTGTGTGTGTGTGTGTGTGTGTCAAGGCTTAGAGAGGAGCTCTGAATTTTCTAATACTAAAGGGCCCATTTCATGTTATTTATGACCTCACTAGTGTCGAAACAGAGACCTATAAATCGTAAACATAGGCGCACTAATTCTAGCAACAGCAAGTTTTAGTCACATGTAATTAAAACATCCCAAAGTCTTTCAGCTGTAATGTATTTCCAAATGACACCACTGGGACGGGGGGAAATGGGAAATGGAGGAATCAGCAGTATTTCAAAGCCATGGCCATTGTTAGCTTTTGGGGCTCTGTACAGCACTGGCAGTGCTGCCAAGTCGGCAGGTTTCTTGATGCTGTTTTCTATTACATATTTTAACGGCAGTGTCATTGATTTCCAGGAACAGCAGGGACATTCGCTTTGCTAGGGTGTCATCATGAACTTCAGGAGATGAATCTGATGTCCACAATGAAAAATAACTCCAGCAAATTCCGTGATGGCATCTCTGCCGTGGATTAGATACACTAGAGAGGAGAAAATACTCCTTTTCCCTTACTTTTATCCCTAAAAGTGACCTAAAATTGGGGCCTGAGTGTTCTATCAGGTTTGAGAAAGTTTGGGGTCTTTTGTTTTTATTGTGATCTCTTGTAGGAGATTAGGATTAGCTGTTTACTCATAGTCAGGGGAACAGGGGAAAGGCGATGGAATGTGAAGACAGCACATTTTCAAATGCATGTAGGGCATTTGTTGTCCCTAACACGGTATTAACCTGTGAAATTTAAGCTACCATTCTTGCCAATAGGTTGGAAAGACCCACCCAAAGTGTGCAACACGGCTCACCGCCAATGTGTAGCTCACGGACATCAGAAATCAGAAAAATAAACTGAAGCCAAGAGTGACAGTGATGCGCCATTGTGTGCAGTGCATTATTTGCTCTACCCAGAGGGCAGCAGAAGTTTGAGCTTTACGTGTGCGCTGGGATCATTTGCAGCTGGATGGAAAGGGGTGCTCTCAATCCAGACACGACCCCGTGTATTCAAAGCGATTGTGCAGCCCAGGCCAGCCTGGGTGAGGGCATGGGACATTGTCTTTCTTAGAGGGGATGTTAAGATTCCACCTTGCAGGGCGCAAGCCAGCCCACAGCTACCTGGGGCTGGAAAACCTCCCCTGCGGGCAGACGTCTCCACCCCAGCCCGATGCAGTTCTTTTGAAGAGCCTGTTAACAACTGTTTTCGGAAACCAAGGGCTGGCTCGATGGACCGTTAGACTGATCTGGTGTGACAGCTCCTACGCTCTTTTCCAGCCTGGATCCTCAGGCGAGCGCTGGTGCTGGCTGTAGATCACAGGAGCGAGCACCCAGCCAAACCACGCTGCTCCCGGCAAAACCTGGGAGCAAGCCCTGCACCGGGAGCAGCGCTGGCTTGTTTGCGGCTGGGAACTCGTGCCGGGAGCGGGCAGGCAAACAGGACCACGGGTCCAGCCCTGTGCTGACCCTACCCTTGCCAATCTACCTGCCAGGTTGTTTTCTGAGGGATGAGTTGCTCAGTTTGCATCAAACTTTCTGCTGTTGCTTAATTTTAGTGAGTGTAGCAGAGGGAGTAAGTTAAGGAAACAAAATATTAGTAATGACAGTCAGGATGAAGGGAAAATATTATTTTTGTGGCCAAAGTCCTGGGCATGCAGATTTCCATGCTGACTTGTTTCCTACTCTCCTTCTTTTTCATTATGGTGTCCTTTTCCTCAACCATTACCAGTCCTTCTTATCAGCAGGTAATGAGCAGTGGCTGACACATACTGTAGGAAATTATCTCTTTAAGGAGGTTAAAGTAAATGCAGAGCTAATCACTGTGTCGTTAGACTGAATTCGTTCTCTGAATTCAACTTTGGTGGTGGAAAGGCAAAGCATTTCCTTGGCAGGTGCTATCTTGCTCTATAAAGTCTATCCTAAAGCACAGTCCCACTGGATCAGACCAATGGTCCATCCAAGGCTTTGGAGGCCAGACAGGGTCTTCTGTGGCAGGAAATGCTGGTGGAAAAAGTGGAGCCAGTTGCTCTGTTAAGGGGAGCATCCCACAGCATAAGCTGAGGGGCAGGCCACGTACAAATGGGACGGTGTATAGGGTCAGGTTCGAGGGACATAAGGCAGAGTCAGGCACCCAGTGACACCAGACAGGGGAATAAAAGAGATAGTGCAGATAGAACTTTGGATGTTCTTGAGTTTTTCAGACAAATTTGGGTATTTTGATCAAAATTCAGATATTCAAGGAGAAAGGAGGCCTAATTATCATTATTTACAGTAATGAGAAGAGGCATCATTTGATCTGGGCTAAGCAGCCTGGCCAGAGTTAATAGACGTGGAAAGGGGCTTTCGTATTGTAGTGCTTTTATACTCTTGTGATGCTATGCAAGATTTTGTGCCTCTAAATCCTCCTGGAAATTTTGTAGGGATTGGTTTTTGTGCGTGTGGTGACACTGAGATGTCTGGGTGAAATTGCACAGGACAAGAGCAGGGACAAGGAGAAGAAGATGTTCTAGGTTCCTGAACTCAGTGGCTGTGGCTCGGATAGGGGAAAATGTGCAGTGAAGCCCTATGGGAGACAGAGCATTTTCCTAAATTCCTACAGAATTGAAATATTCCTGAAATGTGCCTGGTATTGCAGTGCCATCCTCTTTGGCTGGGCCCAATGATTACATCAATGTGTTTCAGCTACCTTACTTGTCCATCGGATGCAATGTCCTCAGCTCCAGTTTGTAACTACAGTTAGGGAATGATGCTCTTTAGTGTATGAGGTCTCTGAGTTTGTTATCTATCATAAATTTGTCTGGAAATTTTGGGGTCATCTGTCTTAGATCATTAATGTCAGGACATAAATCACAGCTCCTTTTAGACTTCAATTTCCTTTGCTTCTCCATGTATTCAAGTGTCGTTTTACAGAAATACTGTCAAGGTCTTCTTAGCAGTGAGGATTTTGTGCTTTGGTGTTGATACTGGTGAAGCATCACAATTACATTTCTCACTTTGAAACCCATTGAAATACAGTGCCAGATTACAAAAACTGATAAGAGCACTTTGAGATCCAAAGAGTAGGATTTCTGTGGCCTCAGTTTAGTCAGGTAAAATCTAGGTGTTTTAAAGTTTGCTAAGTGTTTGGATTCCTTTTACAGGCAACAGAGAAACATCTTTTGGTTAATTGTATGATACATCTTGGGCAACTACCCCGCATGCTCTGTGTGGTTCTCCAGGCAGTCTTTTTCTACAACTACTACAAGAAGACCTCAAGTACTTTAGAAGAAAACCCAGCTTTTATGTGGTTGAAATTAGGGTGGCATTAAAATTTTGTGGATGCAGGAAGTGTTTCTATTCTGTTTGCAAGGTACTATGGGCAATCAGATCCCAGTTATTGTTACTTTTATATGATGGAATATTTTTGGCATCAGTTGAACTTTTAAGATGCTTTAAATGTAATATTCATTGCTAAGTTACTGACTTTGCTCAGTGAGTGAAATGAGAAACTTACTAGTTTCTTGACTACCAACTTTGCCAGAAGGTAAAAAATTTGTTTCGTAAGGAATATAATGTTTCAGAAATTTTTGGCAGTCCTACATCAGAATGAATTGGACAGATTTCCAAACTTGTCATAATAGTAATGAGTGTAAAAAAGAGCTCAGAGTAGCTAACAGTTCCTTAGCCCTGAAGTCTGGGAAACTTGTGTTCAAGTCCATGTGCTAGTTCAGGTAGACTTTTTCCCAGTTAGAAATGTTGGTGCTGAAGCTTTCATTCAGCAGATCCATCTCACATGCACACACATACACACACAAGCACCAAAAACCCCAAAACCAACCAACCAACCAACCAACCAACCAAATAAATGCAAGACCCCCACCCCCCAAACCCAAATGCTGTAGTGAAAAAGTAATCACTAACTCCATTTTGTGACTTCAGTTGGTTTTCAGGATAACTTTTGGAGATTTGGAACCTGATTTTTCCTGTTCTGCAGAAGTGAATCGAGACCCTGATTCCCAGAGCTGTTTGCCTACAAATTTTGCAAAATTTTGCCACGGAACAAAAGGTGGAGCAGGAGGGAGGAGGCACAGAGGTGAAATTCAGTTTTGAGCCTGAACTTATCTTTATCATTTATGACATATTTAAGATCTGTAGTCTTGGATGTAGCTGCCTGTCATTTGGATACAGAATTAACACTGGTGTTAAGCAAACCTTTATTCACACACCTACAGCCAATTGCTGATTATAAAATTTTGCTTGGTTTTTGTTGTTGAAAAATGCGTGCCCCACTCCAGCACACCTCGCTCCTGGAGATGTGCTGATGGGGATACCTCAGTGCTCCATTTCTCGGTGTCCTTGCTGTAAGGCCTGGAACTCAGGGTGGCAGATGTCTGCTGCTGAGTGCTTGGCTTTCCCCCCTCCCCCCCCGGCCTCCATGTGCTTCATCACTCGATATTTTTAGTTGCTAAATGTTGCAGAGACAGCTTTTTCAATTAGAAAAGTGACAAACTCTGCAAAATGAATTCCAGCACTTGGAGAACATCAGCATCAATCTCCAGCACTTGCTCACTGACTTTGCAGGATGGGCTTGTTTTTCCTAAACTGAATGCTTTGACCTATTTGTCTCCAAAAGAAATAAACAAAACAAAACACCAACCAAGAACATTCCCATCTAATGACGTTTAGGAAAAGGCATGTGTCCAAATCCATTCCTGTCTCCTAAGCAGACCGGCATCAGTGGACTTGAATCTCAGTTGGGGTGTGGTGGTAGGACAGTAAAGAGACTTTTGCTATGGATACAGAGTTTTTATTGAAGGCTGCCAAAGCATTTATAATCTGGCGTGTGGTTAGGGGGTGTCTGGGTATGATGCATATCTATCACTTTCTAAAAAACCCTGTGTGCCTTATGCATGCTTATTTAATGTCTAGGAATCAGGCCATCAGTATTGGTCCTTCTTTAACATTAAACAAAATGGCCCGTATTGGCCTTAATTTAAGGAATCAGAGCTATGAATGCCTAAGGGATAGACATGATAAATGAAATCTGAGATGCAAATAAACTGCCTTATTTCCAGGTACTGCTTTAAATGCTAATGGATAGTGCTCTGAAAACTTAGGTTATTTAAGTTTCTGCTTAATATGGACATATCTTTTGTTTTGATTATCTTTTTAGAATGTGCATGAATTTATAGAGTTTCAGGCAAATCAAAGCAGTAGCAAATCGGAATTATAATACTTGGGCTATTATTTATTGTTTGTACTGTAGTGGGTTTAAGAATATCCAACTATTTACCTAGGAAAATGTAAAGATGCTTGTACTGGAGGAGTCACCTCTTAGTTTAACAGTCAGTCTGTTTCACTCTTTAAGTCACCTGATCAGAAGCTGAAATTAGACAAATTTAGGCTAGGAAGAAAAAATGATCAAATTTGTAACCATGAAGACAGGAACACCTTATGTGAGGCTAGAGTGGCTTCTCCGTCCCTTAAACATACTTAGATTTAGATGAAGACATTATAACTCAAATGGAAGTTGCAGTGCTGTTATTACAAAGGAATTCAAACTAGATGATCATAATGCTCCTCTCTAAGCCCAGGCTCTGTATCTATTACTTTTTACCGATAATGAGTGTGATATTGTCTAGCTGCAGCATTGGGAAGAGCTGTGTGAATGTACTCCCAGATGAGGCACAGGCTGAGAACCAAACACGACAGAGGTATTACTTAGGATGCTGACGCAATTAACAGAGTCAAAACCCTGAGCTAATTACTCCAAAAGTATGTATGAGTTTTGGTCATCTTTTAGCAAGCTGGAAATAAGAGAGACTTTTGAGAGTCCCAATCAAGACCAGGATGTTTTGCTGCCTTTGCCCAAAGTCCACCAAATCCAGCATATTCCCCTTAGTTATGGGGTTTCCTTACAGCAATGTGTTGGCTTTAAGACACCCATTTTGCGACACGACAAGGAGGTGGACTCAAGGGCCATGGGCACTGCCCCGATGATCTGTTTGTTGACTCTTGCTGAGCTGTCTCTGAAAGTTAGAAACTTCCATGCTGCAGAAAGTCCTGGATTTTGGACAGGGGCATCATGGCTAGATGTTCCAAGAGAAATGTTTGGTATTCAGTGCCGGGCAAGGAAGAAAACAAAACAACACACTCAGCTCAACTCAACTCAATTCAACTCAACTCAACTCAACTCAACTCAACTCATAAACTTCACTCAACACCCCCATGAGACAAAAACGCTGAGCTCCATACATGGAGCCTCTGATACATGTAACAGATGCTGATGTGGTAGTTGTAGCTGGAAGTCAGTACATTTTGAAAACTAACTACATGAAATTGTTTTAAGAAAGTGAACAGGTGACTGGGGGGACAGCTCACACTCCTGATTACTTATCAGGCTCTAGGAAGCAATCCAGAATTACTTTCCCCAGGCCAATTCCCAGCACTGCCAGGCTTTCCAAATAATTCCTGATGCTACAAGAAATCAGTGATAAGATGGAAAAAGGTCTGTCAGCAGGGAGCATTCAAACACAGACAAGCGCCCCTCTTGACAGACTTTCTTGGAAAGGAAAACTTTGTTGTTGTTATTGAGCAATATACCTATGATTCTAGCAGGATCTTTGTAGCTGTTTCATAGGTGAGATGTTCTGGGTGGGAAAATTTTGGGAGTTTTAACTTCTTTCTAAAATGAATGCTTTGCTCCATTGTCTGTCCAGCATGTCCTCACTGATGTTCCTGTAATGGGATCATCTGAGATAGCTGCAGAAGCCCAAGGAAACCGCTCCCCCTCTGCAATCTAAAGAGGGGTTGGAGTGCCCTTAGGACAGAGAATAGAACAGAATGAGTTTTAATGAGTATTAAGAGGACTCATTATTGAGATAAATGCACCTTGGCAGATCCTATGAGTCTCTCTGTTTCTTTCCCAGACAAAGGAAAACAGGCTGAGCTGCCAAAGTCTTGGCTTTAACTAAACAGTCAGGAGAGAGATCAGACCGCAGTGGTCTTATTGCACAGCGGTGTTGCTCAGGCACTGGTGTCCTTCTTGCCTCCTGTGGAGTGTTTCTCTTTTGAAATACCGCTGGAATAGATGCATGTAATTACTGGGTAAAAGTTAGCTGGTCAGACAATTCCTATATGTTATCCTATATACATCTGATGAATGTATGTCTGTTGACTCCTGCCTTGGATGGAGCCTTTCACAGGAGCAGTGTGCTACTCCGCCGTGTCACTGTCACGGGTCCTGCTCAGCCAATATAGACCTGGGTCTGTGATGAGGAGGAGCCAGCCAGAAACTTCAGAGCCCCAGATCAATAGATGGACAATGAGCTAATTAAGAAAAATCTCTCCTGTCTACGCCTTAGCGTAGCACCTAATGCAGCTGTACAAGATTCTGGGATTTTATTTGAATAACCAAGTTTTTGTTTTTGAGGAGCAAAGCTACCCAACTTGCTTTCATTCCAGCTGAAATAATGGCGATGCCTGCATTAGGTTAAGGGAAACTGTTTATAGCAATAGATGATGATGACGATGATGATGATGATAAATCTCAGTTTTGAAATTATTTTTTTTTCAGTGAGGGGAGTCCAAATTTTCATTGCCTCAGTCCCCAGAGAAGGCTGTCTGTTCCTCAGGGCTCTGCAATTCAAATGCATCTTTGCCTGGTTGGAAGATGTCCCCTCTCACAACCTGACATAACCTCACAGGAGCCCTGCTACAGAAAAAAAACCTGGTTCTTCAGGGGTCATAAATTGGGCCAAATGGTAAGTCCACAAAATATGTCAAGTAACACTAATACAAAGTGACTTCTGTTGCACCTTTCATCAGAGCAGCCTGATCTTCAACAGAAAGGACATGACCATCTTCTGAAAATCAGGTGCCATTTAAGTGTTTCAAGTTGAGCAGACAAGAAACCATCAACCATCATTAAAAAGCTTGGACTCTGACAGTGTGGCTTGTGCAACCGTAAGGAAGCAGAAAGAGCTATCCCTTTCTATCTCTGAATACTGCCCGTAATTAAAGGAGAAGATTTTTTGCATTCTGGAAACACCAGTGTTATGGTCTCACCAAGAGAAATAGTCTCAAATAGTTAGGTAAGTATCGATACAAGGCAGTCCATAGTGAACGCAAATAAAGTTTATTGTACAAAATAGTTGCTTGATTTAATTCTTACCTCCTGACGAATGTAAATGAAGCCTCTTTGAGATATAAGGATTGCTAAGTTAAACCTGAATGAACCCCAGTTTTTCTTTGGCACCGTGGGACAACATTTGACAACATTACCAAGAGAAGAACTTGACCTATAAAACTGGGAATAAAGATGGAAATGTGGTCAGTTTGGCATTTGGAACAAAGCATTTCTCAGCAGTTAGAGGGAGACCCTTCCTTGTCTCTGAAGTTGAAAAAGTGGTTAGGAGAGGATACGTCTCTCCCAGTATTGTCTGTCTGAAAATTGTAGACCTACAGTGGGATTCAGCTTGTACAGTAAAACACCGAAATTGAATAATTCACCCGTGTACGTCTTGGCTGCCAGTGCAGTCAGTGGCCACAAAGGTAATGCACTGAAGCGGTGACGGAGACCAGTTCTGCCCTTCCAAAGCACCTACGCGTGGTGAGCTGAATCCCTTTCTAGGCTGCATTGACTAAACTCAGAAAGTCTGTGTTGTAGTGTTGACATCCAACTCACGCGTGGGGACCTACCTATGCACCCCTAAATGTCAGCATCTTCGCCTTGTACCCAAGGGACTTGCCCAACTTCCCTACGTGGAGAGAGAAATGTTCTTCCCTTACAGGACGGTTCAAATCTGCCTGCAAGACATCCAGAGCTTCGTACCTCCCTCTCATGTGTTTTTAAAAGGCGGCCAGATGCCTAATGTAGATTAGGCATCTAATTTCTAGAAGTGTTAAGATAGGTGAGTATGCCAAAATAAATCACTGCAGCTCTGACCTGCACAGTCTGTCTCCGTTTATATATGATTCAACTGCAGCTGGAAAACTGCGTTTGATTAATAGCTCTGTATTGCCAGCAAGTTGTTGAGGGGCAGAATCACTTCGTTTTAGTTGCTCTCCTCTGATCAGAAGGCTGGAGGCATGGGTTTATGGGGAGAATTAAAAGAATCGTATCTATATGCATACAGTGGAAGAGGCAATTAAGAGGAGTTAAGAAAAGCCAAACTTCAAGAGATTGTTAACATGGAATGAGAACAGCAATTATTTGGCGTGATACTCAGGGTAAAGCTAGCAGCAAGAGGATTCAATTAAGACAGAGAAAATGTGAAATTTGGGCAGACCTTACAGGAAAATTTTCTGAGAAAGAGACCTATGGGGGTATGAAATAATTTGAAATCCCTCAAAAGAAAGATTTTGAGCCAGGCAAAACAGAACATCAGCAAATATTCTGGCGATAACTCTCACAAGAGCAAGAAATTTGCCTGGATGGTCTAGCTGGTTTATTCTCTATCTAAATTCCGTAATTTTCAATTCTGCTTCGTGATGCATGATGGATTCTACAGTGTAAGTCCCTTTAATAATGACTAGAATTTTGTGGTTCATTTATCTTTGGTGGGTCAGTTATTACTTTTCTGCAGTTAATGGCCTCACACTATGACAAGCACACAAAAATCAACTCTGCCCGCGAACACGCTTGCCTTGGTTGTCGCTGCGCGGTCGCAATAACAGCCCATATAGACTCAACGTTGCCTCCAGACCAGCCCTAGCCCCAGCTGAGGCTCAGGGTATAATGGTACCCTGAATTTGTACAGACGGGACACTGCGGGAGATACTCTCTTTGCTTGTTTAATTTTTTCCTGGCGTTTGATCATGAGGCAGCAAAAGCTGTTGACATGTCGTCCGCTTGCAGAGCGTTTGGCCCCTAAAAAGCCGTTCGTGAGTCTATTGTGCTATTAGGCACTGGGATGCTTGAAAGCGGCTGTGTCAGCAGAGAGTCTCTGTTGGAAAATTGGTAAAAATAGTGTCAGGGAATGAGGAAGTCAAGCCAGAGAGATGCAGGTGAAATACAATTCTTAACAATGAGATTTTCTGTGCAGCAGCTGCAATATAAATGGGGGACTTCGTGGTATCCCCCAATTAACGTTACATGGAAGTAAATAGATGGAGTTCTGGGGGACACCCCAAACAATTTATGAATCTGGATCCATTTCAATAAATTATTTTATCCAAAAAAAGGCACAATTTTTGAAAGCATTTCACACTGAAATGCTTTTCCACATGAAATGTTTCAGTTCAGGAAATGCCAAAGCAATTCACGTCAGTATTTTTTTAAGAAATATTTTGACTTTTGTTTCAAAACATTTTTTTTAATTTAAAAATTGACTACGGTGAAAAGGAAAAAAAGAGGTTAAATAAAAAAAAATATCTCTAAATACTTTCAGGACATAAGATGTTTATTTTTGGAGTGAAAAAATTCCTTCAAGTTGACCCCAAATGAAGTCAGTTATTATGCTTTTTTTTGCTTAGCTGGAAATCCTGAACATATTTTCTAGTAGACATGCCCAGAATTTTCTCTCGGGTTTCTTCTAGGCCACTGAACAGAAAAAAAAAATAGAAAAAGCCCCAACTTGTCTGTGCTGTGGAATGTACTGCAGGGAGCAGTTGTGCTCTGGTTGGAGATGACACTGCGTCTCTCATCTCTATGACTGACTTTCAGACATCCAAAGTGCCTTCTAACATATGAAAGGTGTACGGACAGGATTTTTCACACAAGCCAGACTGCAGCAGATGGGTGGCAAATACAGCACACAGTCTTTGATTTAGCAAAAATAATCTATTTCACATTCATGGAGACTGCATGTTTTTTCCATGAAGTTTCTACGCAGGCTTACTTCTCTAAGGGCTCCGGTTATATTTCAAATAAGTGGTAGCTTGATTATGCTAATTTTTATTCAGTCAGGCAAAGTCTCATGTATTTGATGCCCATCTCCTCTCCCCTGACCAGCCCTGTGATGTTTCATGCATTTGCAGAGCAACACTACAGTCTTAAAGCTACAGCTCAGCAGGTTCCTGATGGAGGGCACAGTCCCTGGGTGATCAACCACCGAGGGAGCCTGCAGAACAGCCCAGGCTGGTTCACAGAGGACTGCGTCACCCACACAAAGGAGGAGATGTGAGTGCTGGACCTCCTACATGTGGACTGTTAGCTATTGGTCCCAACGAGCTCCAGCTCTCAAGACAATGTCATAATTGAGCTTCTTACCCAACGATCACCCGGCCCATGCAGGGTTGTACCTGTACTGTGGCTGTGATGTTCACAGACAGATTTGTGTGTCAGTCACAGGACAGTAACACTCTGATGTGCTGTGATCACTCAGCACGTGGCCCTGGGCATGGAGTTTCACATACACATAGGCATGAGAGGCAGCGAGAGGCCTGTAAGCCACATCTGTCTGAAGAGTTGTATGGTCCTGGCCCCCGAAATTCAGTTACAAATGTCTGTAAGATGTATATAAGCCAAGGGCAGAGAAACGCTTTCAAGCTCAAGTTACATATGATCATTCCAAATCCTAATTTCATGGCACAATTTGTTCTCTCTTTACTGAGGCTGTTCTCACACCCAAGCGGACAGACAAAATACTTTTCAAGATAGGTGGAAAACAAAGGAAAAAAAAAAAGGAAAAATAAAAGAACATGACACTCAAATTTATCCCCCAGTGCTGGGAAGTGGACATTGTGCAAGGACCCTACAAAAGAAGAGATGCTTTTGCCGTGACTCAAAAAAGGACATGTGGGACACAAGAGGAAGAGCACGGCTGATCCCAGCCCATGGTGGCAGCACTGTAGAGCCAACCCATTTTGCAAAATGAGCCTTTTCTACTGTTGTGCCCTGTCTGCTTTATAGATCTGCACCCTCCCACACCAGTAAACTCTCTCGCTCTTAAGGCTCATCGGTGCAACCACATACGTTCCTCTCCAGCGCAAGGACAGCTACCCTCAGCTCTGACTTTGAGAAGTCAAACTAGGCTCTTACTAAACACAGAGATGGGTTTTTCTTTCTCTTTTTCTTTTTTTTTTTCTTAATTATCTGCAATAGGCTCTGCTGAAGGAGCAGGCAGAGTGGACTGCAGCTCTGCTCTGTACACCAGGTGGCCTCAGTGGTATGTACTTCGGTCCTGATGATCTCAAGGTGCAACTGTCACTCCCGCTGATACCATTTTCGTTTGCTGTGATCTGAGCATGCTTACAGAACAGTGAAACGGAGCCAAGAATCATGCATCAGGAGAAAAAATAGAAGATAAAACACATGCATGGATGGGATTGATATCACAAGGCATCTGTTAAACACACATAATCAATTGCCTGTTTATATGAAACAGCTCTGCAGACAACGGATACTGCTGCGTTGTAGCTACCTGGAGGAACAGACAGTTGTCATCCTCTTGTCTTGAAATAAAGTTCTTAAAAAATAAAAACCTCAGCTGCTGTCAAGCATTTTGCATGTTGCCACGTAACAATTTATTCATTAAAGAGGAGATGCAGGAACTGACAGGTGACTGAGTGTCTGGCTGCACGGGAAATTGCATCGGGTCTTAGTGAGGGGTTGGTTGTTTGCACGGAGGGAAGCTACTGGTGGAATTTCTCATCCCACTGAACTGATTTAGTATGTACACAAAGCAGGAGTACACTGATGAAGTCTCCTGGTGACATAAAGTTAGAGAACACTATCAATGCAATGGAAAATTCCCTGTCATAGAAATTTGCCAAGGTTCAGTAGTACAAAATGTAGGTTGTCCACCTATGGTGGCAGTCCTCTGACTAAATGTAAATTTCTATGGAGGAGTTACTCACCGTGAATTCTCTTTACTGTTAGTAGTCATAAAATCATCTTAAACATACTATCCATGTCTTCCTAAAATACATACCTAAGATACAGCTAAAGTACTTTATACTAAGCGTATCTATCACTCACTCTTGATGGTAAGGACTCCATAAGGAGTCTCAGTCAGCTGCAGATGCATGAACTGTACTCATCTAGATATTGCAAAATTAATCACATCTGGCTTTAGAGGAAGATAATAAAATTTCTGCAAGCTGGTGGCATCCATGGGGAGGGATGAAGGAAGGGTGGCTTGTGCTTTACAGGCCTGGAGACCTCTGATCTGTCCCTACATGGGAAAAAAGAAATGAAAAATGAGAAGGTAAACTATGATCCTGGGATTGTTCAGTCAATGTATTTCCTGTATTGAAAGTCTTGATACGAGACAGAAATGAACAGTGCCTGGATTTTCAACAGGAGCAAGTGCTAAGAGTGGCTGCGGTGATGATCAGGCAGTGACCATCACTTCATACAAGACTGAAGTAGTTTGGCCAGTTGGCACACGGAAGACTTGTTGGCTCAAGACCCACCTCCAAATGATGTAATGGTGGATGTAGTAAAACCAAAGTGTCTTTGGAAAGCCTGAGTGGGGTGCATCATCCTGGACAACCTCAATGGAGAGAGCTGTCTCTCACCAGGCAGGTCTCACCAGACCACAGGAGCCCGAAGGAGTGGAAAAGGAAAGGGAAGAGGAGGGAAGGGGAGGGAAGGGGAGGGAAGAGAAGG
>VUYV01000015.1:6538888-6585985 GCA_008711295.1 Anarhynchus alexandrinus | reverse complement strand
AGAGGGAGAGAGGGAGAGAGGGAGGGAGGGAGAGGGGGGGAGAGGGAGAGGGGGGGAGGGGGGGAGAGAGGGAGGGGGGGGGGGGGGGAGGAGAAGGCAGGGGAGGGAAGGGAAGGGAAGGGAAGGGAAGGAATCACTATCAGGGGTCACTGCCGCATCCTATAGCTTGACTTTTCTCCTTCTTTTTTCCCCTCCCTCTTTATTCTTCCACAAGTGGGAGAGGAACTCAAATGCTGAGCAATCAAAGGAGCCATTAGGACTGCAATAGCTTGCCAGGATGGAGAGATACATGACTGGAGAGACAGAAAAATCACAGAAATATCTGAGAGAGGGAGGGAATGAGGAATTAAAAGATCAACACCTAGAATTAAACCACCAGTCAACAGAGACTGATTGCAAGGAGAAGCAAGGCTATGCAATACCTGATGTATCCTGTTACAGCAGGAGGAAAAATCTACTTTTAGGAACTGGTTAGTGGTCAAATAGGTTGGTTAAAACATGTGAAACAAATTGAAACTTTGTGTGCCTAGCTTTTGTGAAGGAAAAACACACCTCTCCACTCTACTCTAGAGCACTTTGCACACTGCCCAAAGGGTGACATGATAGAGGTCAGATGGACAGGCTGCCTCAGAGCACCCCTCACTCACCCCTCATCTGTGACCAGGAGCCACCAAAGAGCAAGTGGTTGGCTTCCAATGGGACAAGGTTCAAGAAGGGTTTGGTAAAACATGAATTAATTTAGCGTGTCTTATAAGAAAGCAGTGAACTGTAGGAAAGAAAAGATGCATGGTTTGAAGATGACAAAGTTACTTAGGGAAGGAAGTGAGGTACCTTGGTGAGTTTAAGTCCAGCCATGCAGTTGAAGAGTTAGACTAGAGACCATGGCAAAGGCCTGATAGGGATATGGTGAATCAGATAGCAGGCAATAGGGAGAAACATTTTTGATTATTGTAAACAAAGACCTTTTTTTCCTCCTCCAAAGCTTAATTGATCTCTGGAACTCACTACTATAAAGTATTACTGGTCATGCAATTTAACAACAGGAAGATATAGTTGGGAATACTTTGAGTTATCTCACAGAGGATAGATGCGTAATGGAAATGCAATGTAATGTAAACTCTTATACTTTAGGGTATACAATCATTAACTACTGACAGGCTTATATGGCAAAATTAGTCCATAGTTCCTCAAAGGGGATTCTTGTGTCTTCCTCTGAGGAACCCTTGGAGGAAGGATACTGGATTAAAAGCATTGCTAATTGGATCCAGCTCCAGCCATCCTATATCTTAGCAAATCTTTTCTATTTATGACTCATGGTATGGAAAAAATTCATATCTCCTGCAGGTTATATGCATTTCAATACGAACAGAAGTTTAATTTCTATGAATGGCATTCTTGGGAAAAGGAAGAAGATCCAAACAAAAGCAGAAAGCTGTAGCGTACTGGCTGTTTTGCAGGCTAGCCTATACGCAGGCAGCTAATGGAAGTGCAGTGGTTGATAGTCAATGAAAATCTCCCACAAAAACACTGCCTTAATTATAAGCCCCCCTGAGACTTCCTCCACTGAGGCCTCTTTGGCTATGTAGCATATGTCCAGATTTACAGAAGACAGAANAATTAATTCCCCCCCCCCTCCCCCCCCCTCCGCTTTTTTTTTTAATTTGAAAATCTATAATTAAAGACTATAAACCCCAGCATTCAAGGTGATATTAAGGGAACTGAGTTGGAGACCGACACACCTCAAGGTTCATTGAGCACCTGACTTCCCTGGGGGTGTTAGGTGCCCTTTAGGGGCTATTAAGTGGCTCTTTGGTACCTGGGGTTTTAGGCGCCTCAGATGGCACACATGCATAGCAAAGATGAAGAGAATGCATTTGATTAACCTTTGGGAGTCCTGTGGTTTAAGGAAAGAAAGTAGGCTCTGGAGACCTCAGCTGGTATCTTTGACGAGAGCTCCTGAATTCTGTGGCTGTGCCAATAAATAGTCATAGCAAAATGTCTGAAGAGGAGAAGAATAATTATTCTTCAGGATGGTAGGAACATATGATGGAATTCCCCATCCTCTGATAAACGTATCTACAAACAAGTGATCAAACTGAAATACTTTGGGTTCATAAGCAGCTAATCTGCAAAGAAATCTCTCCCTTGTTCCTTCCATCGCCTTCACAACATTATTTTCATTTCTATCTAGATTTGTTTACTTGTTAGTCTATGGCCTCCCCCTAAGGATACAACTGCAGATGGATGAATTATTTTATTTTATTAAATATTATTCTTGGCTTTTTGGAGATGTTTTTTGTTTTGCTTTAATGATTATTCCTCCTGGTGTTATTTCAGTTTTCAATTACAACTTGTGTGTCTATGTGTCTGGTACACTACCATTTTGTAAATGGATGTATGCACTTACTGTTAATTGATTCCCCAAATAAACCCAAATGCTTGCATTGAAATAATGTATTATATTTCTCGGATGCCACTGAGCTGGATGCCTTCCAGTTTGGCATCTATTGCTGCTCCAGAGGTGGGCATCTTTCTCTCCCTTCCATTACCCTTGGAGTGAACAGAGATGCTCATGTCAATTTTCTCTGCAGACTTCATAGCACTGGCTGAGGTCTCTGAATAAAGGTGGCCAAAGTTGCACTTCTGTGTATTTAGCCATTTAGATAAATGAATGTTTGTGTTGGTTTTTTTTTCTTAAAAAAAGAACTGAACTCTCAGCAGTCCCCACAGGCTTCAGTGAGGGTTTTCTTCCCTAAAGTGAGGCCATTATGAAGGATATTTTTCAAAAGCAGCCGTTGTTGGGCTATGTCTACTCCCACCGAAACGAACGTCTGCTTGAGAGTTACCTCAGAAATGAGACTTAATCCACAATTGGTCCTTTAGCCATTTTCTGCAGTCCCATATTTTTTCAGGCTCTAGCTAGAAAACACAGCTGAAGTCCCTGATGGTGGGATTGTGTACTTCAGCAGGTTTCAGCAGGTCATCTAGTTCCCCTTTATGCCAAAGAAGAAAGATAATCCCCTTTCAGCTGTGATTCATCCCACATATTACAGACATCTATCTTAGGAAAAGATGAATCATTTCCTGGAGGTGCTTCTCTCTCTGTCTCTCTTTCTCCATTTAGGAAACCTAGAAAAAAGCTTAAACAAGACTATAAATTGTAGATAGCTAAAATGGGGGAGATGAATCCCACTGTGCACTGAGAATCAATGACTGCTGACCCATTGAATTCTAACTTTCAAATGCTGTCAGCATTTCTGTGTTGACAGCAAAACTATTTTTGTTTGTGATTTTCTACCAGTAACTAATTATGGCCATTTTTAACACATGCCTGAAAAGAACATTGAACTGGCCGACTGTGCTGGTAGCCGTATGGAATCTGTGGTGGGATTCAGTTGCTCAATCACAAGCACCTTAGTGTTGTTTTAGACACTGAGGGGTTTCATGTCTGGTCTCCAGATGCCAAAATGAGTCAAGTCTCCCACAAGGCTGGCTTCATCTCTGCCGGCCCCAAAAGTATAACTCAAATGCAAACCTATAGTTGGATCAAGATCCTGTTAAAATGTCTTCAAAGAAAAGGAAGCAGAAGCTGGACAGGCGGCATGTCCTGCACCGGGCTGGATACCCATTAGCTGTTGGACTGCCAATGGGAGCTTCAGCCCTGGTTCTGCTTCGTGTTGTTGCCTCCCAGTCTGGTCAGTGTTACCCCTCCGGGATTTGCCTTCTGACGGCCGTTTGGTAAAATAAGATTGTGCTTACTGCTTACAGATTCAAAGGCAAAGTTAGTCTTGCTAGAAAGACTCAGCCACACTAATATTTAGCCTGTGGGAAGAGCGGTGAGAAACAGAGCAAACCATCCAAGACATAAGTGTTCAGGGCTCACCTGCAATGAATAAACCTGAGCTTGCTCCCACCACAGGGTACGTCTCATTGCACAGCTCCTACCATCATGCAAAAGCAGCAGCTGAGGTCCTGGAAGCAGAGTTGTGCAGTGGCCTGGGCTGAGCAGCCTGCTAATTAGCCTGGCCTTTCAGCGGGATTAATTATCACTGAGCTGATACAGCACAAATGCTTTTGGCTGCGGTACGAGCTTGGTTGGGACCTCTGCGTGGTGGTGTATTATATGTTGCAGTCAAGGCTGGAGTCAGCAAGGAAAATGTTTTGATGGTGATTGCATAATTGTGTGTGTTGAAGACAGTGGCTAAAGAACTGGAAGAGGGTATGAAAAGCACATGTAGCAGCTTGCTGAAAATTAACTACACATCTCTTTAAACTTTTAAACTGGCTCTAAATTGGAAGAGGGCAGATTTAGATTAAACATTAGGAAGAAACTTTTCACTCTGAGGGTGGTAAGGCACTGGCACAGGTTGCCCAGAGAAGTTGTTGAGGCCCCATCTCTGGAGGTGTTCAAGACCAGGCTGGATGTGGCCTTGGGCAACCTGGTCTAGTGGGAGGTGTCCCTGCCTGTGGCAGGGGGGTTGGAACTGGATGATCTTTAAGGTCTGTTCCAACCTAAACCATTCTATGATTCTATGATCTCTGTGAAACTCTTCCTGGTTTAGCAGGCGCAGTTTTACTTGGAGTATAATAATGTCCCCTAAGCATCTGAGAACACGTAAAATGATCTAAAAGGTGTACGCCTTCATACCAAAGTAGAGCAGAGAATCCAAAGAATACTGAGCCTTAACACAAAATCAAAGAGTCTCTTTAAGGTACCTCAGTATTACCTGTTTATCTACTGCCAAAGTTGAAGCCATCATGTTGTCACCATCTGGCCGAGCATAGGAACATTTTAGAATTGGAGACGCATAAACACTAAAAAACCCAAGACCCTACAAGAAGTTGACAAAGGAGGTAATTTATCTTACTCCAGTACTGGTCGTTCCTCAGCCACAAAATGCCATACAGAAATGTTAAGCATTCTGGTGTTGCTCAGTGTGCCCAAGTTTTCTGATGTGATTATCTGGAGTGGAGCTGGTGCCATTCTGCATGACACTTTCTCTACAGGTAGGACAGCAGCAAAGGACGGCTGCATCAGAAAAGCCCAACTATCCATTTACTCTCCAAACCTGACTCCAAAAGAACGTTAGAAGAAATTATTCCTGAAAGTTGCAGCTAGGAGCTTAACACCCCCAGACATCAGAGATCTCTTCCTAGTCCTCATGCATGTATGACAGTGATGCTAATTATATCATATGGGGAGATGAACCTAATTTGAGTTGTTTTTTTTCTCTAGAACTCTTCCCTATTTAAGTGGCTGAAAAGTTTATGGTTAGACTTGATGATCTTCAAGGTCTCTTCCAACCAAAATGATTCTATGATTATATGATTCTATAAGGTCAATCAAAAGCCAACACACAACTACAAAACCCTCCCTGGGGCCAGTTTCCTAGTGAGGGTAGTTGTGCTCAGGTGATTTGAGTTCACCATTGTAGTCCTGCAGGTGGGTGAGTCTAGGATTTTGCAGTGGTTTTGAGGTTTGCTGGCCATATCCATACAGTCAGGCTCAGGCAGTCACCCTGCTACTTTGTCCTTGCTCCTGACTGCCAGGAACCAACATACCAAAATACCCCCTGCTCTAAAGCTAGCTGATGTCCTACCCGTGATGGTGGGATGATGCATAACTGTCTGCAGAGGCTGGCAGCTAATCTTTAGGGGAGTCCTTAAGAAATCCCCCAGGATTTATTCTGATGTCCACATCTGACACCAAAATGAGTAAGCTGGTACAAAAACACAGTGATGTAGAGCTCTATCTAGTTTCTTAGTTGGCAGATGCAAGCATTTTCTACATGTCAGTTTGAGGAGCATTTTTGCAGTCAGACTTTGTGCACCCTTTTCCTTTTGAATACTAGTAAAGGTCACATTGGTCTTGGCTACTCATTTATTTCCTTTCTCTCATTGAATTTTTAACAATAACAGGCATTCATCCAAAGCTCTGGGCTCTTCTACATTGCATTAAAATTCACAATGTCATTTGCTTTCAGTAAATATATTCAAATGGGCTGCCTTCAAAACCATAAATGACTCACCATACAATCAATCATAATTGCAGGACCCTGAATTTCTCCTCTACATGTTGTCCTCTAATGCCCAGAAGGAACACATGATGTAACTCTTACCAAAAACGGTTGGAGAAAAGAGATTACGTGTGATCATTTTTATTCCCTAAGGAAAACTTGGTAAGTTAAATGCAGGACCAGTTTTGGCTGGAAAGTGAGACAGATGCATGTAAATTTTATGTTACCACTCAGATCTCTGAGAGTTACTGTACTTAAGAAAACTTATCTCTCTAATCAATTATTAAGTTTCAAAATGGAACGTGTGCTTCTCTCTTACTAATTTCCCATAAACCTCCCCTACGATATTAAACATACATATTCACATGTTAAAAGTCATCTCGTTAAAACACTACATGGTTAAAGCTTCCAATCAGATAGAAATGATCAAGGCATCCTCTGATAGGACATAAAGAATTATGTCAAGGAAACAAAGCAAAAGAAATGGCTAACTAGAGGTTATCCAAAAGATTTTTTAATTGTAATCTTATTTTTCTTGCAATGGTGTGCAGTTAAAAAAAATGGGAAAAAAAAGAGAAAAGATTAGGAATCTGATTAGTCCTGATAGATAACAGTGAAACTACTGCTTCCCCCTCTGCTCTTGGTAAGGTCAGCCATAGGTTTATCACTAAATCACGGATATGAGAGGTAGAAGAGATCTAGTAGGAAATCCTGGCTTCTCTTTATAAGTGTAGAATTGTTCCCTCCAACGTACTTTCTGAGGCTCTGTCCGGTCAAGCATTTAATGTCTCAAAACAGCGAGGCTCCAGTCACTCCCCTTGAGAGACGATTTTATTGCCTAATAGATCTCAGTGTGAGGGACTGAGTTCCAAACTAAATTTTACTTTTCATGTTGCTAGAGAGTTACTCTGTCTCGGGAATGACTGCCTTAAACCCCTTGCCCTTTATCTTGTGATAAATCCGCCCTGTGTTCATACACCTTTGAACCGAGCGTTCGGCTCCCGGTTTACTGACTTTGCTACTTGAATCCACACGCTCGTCCTCAAGGCTGATTTAAGTCACTATCAACTTTATTTAACCTACTGGTGCTTGATGGGTATGTTCAACGCAATGGTTAAATTCCCTGTAGTCAATACTGTTCTACAGCAAAGCTTGCAAGAAATCAACAACAAATATTGTTAGAGACGAAGAAATATGGGGAGATTGCGTCTGTAGATCCCAGCTGTAGATATTCCTGAGGATAAAATAAACAAGTGCAATACATATCAACTTTCCCCTCTGCCTTTTTCATACATTACTTGACTTCTTTGAGTCTCGTCCAAAGACCTCTGAACTAAATGGGAAGCTTTCACTGACTTCATTAAGCTTTGGGTCAAACCTGAAGGGCAGCAATTGTGCCTTCCCAAAGTGTGTGGCCATGATTCAGTGAGATACTTAAGCACACAACTGCCTCCAGTGTTGGAGTTATCTCAGTGCCTTCGGTGAGATTTTTCATGCACTAAATAAGAATGTGCTTAACCACCCTGCTGATTCTTCATATTTAATACAGAGTGGGCCCTGTGGAATGGCAAACATCATATTTTTAATTCTATGGATTTTATCTATATCAGATGTGTTGAAGCTAAATTTTATATGACAATAATTCAAAACACAAACCAATTACTCTGCTGGTATGGTCACGTGGATTTACACTGCTCAAAAATCTGTCCCTTGACTTTGTAACAGCTTGCTAATACGTGTTTCTTTCACTAAACTGTCTCAGAACATCATATGAAAGCAAAATCAAATAGAAATATAAACCTCATAACCTGTGATATATGCAGAGTAAATCCAGTGAAAACATTTTTGATAGAACAATTTTATGTTTAAAATGAAGTCTCAGTGAAATTGGAATATTTTGTAGGAGCACAACTATTTCAATGACATTTTCTATGGGAAAAATGTCCCAGCAAATTGCTTTGATTTTCTTATTTGTGCCACTAATGTAGAAATGATTTGTTTTGACAAAACAAAAAATGCATTTTTGAGTTTACCATATTGTTTTGTTTTGACTTATAGCAACTACTCATTTCATCATGAGGTTTAATACAGTCTATAATATTCAATATTTCATTGCAGTGTTTTTCAACATTATAACAATGAGGCACTTCTACTTTTCCAAAATACTACATCAATATTTCTCCATGAGGATTTTCAAAGTTTCTGTTCTCTGAAAGTTTCTCTCTAAAAGTTTCAATTTTTTTCTCCAGTTCAACCTGCAAACATGATTTCAGCATGTTCACAGCACTCACAAAAGTTTGAATTTCTGGACATTCGTAGTACCAACTCAATTATAGGCATTTGATGGTTGAAACAGCCACAGGTAAAGCCAACTACAGTCAAATTTGTGTACATTAGGTTCAGATTCTCAGCTATGTCCAGTTGCGATCTGACCCAACGTCTTCCTTTGCCATGCGTATCCTCATGACTGACCCTGAATCTGCTATTTCAATCATGAATTAAACTTTTATGAAAACTCGATGAATTTTAGAAAAAATATGCTAAGTCAGCAAGATTACATTTTACACGTAGATATGAATAATAATAAGCTGCAGGCAAAGGAGGATCCAGCTACCTGGACCTCCTGGTTGGAGACCAGATGCTCCTCATCCTGCACCACTCGCTCACCCCAAAACCTAGGGGCTGAAGCACCAGAGTCATTAGAAATCCTGCTCTGGGATTCCACATTGTAGTGCATGGTAGTGAGCCACACATGGCCACGTTTTGTTTATGACAGATGGCTCTTCCCAAAAATATGACGTGCGAGATTGTGCTGACTTGGACAGTTCTGCATAAACTGTGGGGGATTGACAGGGTGTAATATACTTTTTCTGTTTACTTAAAGTCTAGAAGAGAATGGGCCAAACCCAGCGAAGAACAGCCTGTTTCAAAGATATTACGGCTGGAAAATGTTGTTTCTCACAGAGATCATCTCTCTATAATAAGCTTCATGGTGATCCTGTATGGTGGGGGAAAAACTATGCAGATTGGGAAAAGAGTCAATCACATGATTTTCATTTGTGTGTTATCACGGAAATGTCTGTGAGAGGAAAAGGGAACTTCTGCTCATCTCCACAGCTCAGCACAAAGCCAGCCTAGCTGGAAACAAGCTACCTCGTGGCCTAGAGACTGCGCACAGGAACCATGTGAAATTCAAATGTAAAAAGAAGAATTCGTCAGAGATGAACAGGCACCCTCAGAGAGGCTGAGTTGATGGAAATATTTGCACAAGTCAGCTGGGAATTGGACCAAACAAAACACACACCCAACCTTGCTTGAATGACAGCTTGGAAGAGCCACGCTGAATTTCCCAGCGCTCTTGGGAAGCTCAGCTCACACACGAGATTTGCTCTACCTTTGTTTTTTTTTTTTCTAAACTTTGTTGAATGTTTGCTAAATGGAGAATGCATGCGTAATATGGGGTTAACCGAAACTCTTTTCCTAAAGCCTGAGGATTATAATTCATCATGAGGTATTGGGGATATTCTTATGGCCCTCAATCAGTATAGATTAGTGTAGGTCTGGTGAGGTTAATGTGGCTGAACTGATTTGTGCCAGCCGAAGTTCAAACTCTGGTTTAAATGTTTTACTGAAAAAGGAGAAATTAATTGTTTTATCCCAGATTTTTCCAGATGTTCTGGACTGGAACCTGCTACTGAAATGGGATCACTCATCCCCTTTGGCTTTTCAGATTACACAGCAGACAGACAGACAGACAGAGCTCAGAGGGCACTTTGGTTGCGGCTTCTATTTTTGTCACTTCCTCTGAACTGTGTAAACCTCCCATGACCAAAATGTCTCTCTTTGGCATGGTGGAATCATGCCTGTTGGGATGATATAACTAGAGTTGCGTGGGAAGCATTTTTTTCCTAGACTAAGAAACTGATATTAAAAAAAAGAGTACCATTACATTCCAAGTTGAGATCTTTGGAAAAGTTCATGGGAAATAGGAGAGACCTATCCTCAAAACAGCAAGTTACCTCACTCTTAGGTTGAAATGTGGGACTTCCCAGCCTTTCAAAGCCCAAGTTTTTAGGTGCTTGGGAGGAGCTTCCTCTTCTGTACCTGTCACATTGATTGGAAGCTCCTTTCGGGAAAAATAATTAAACCATATGTGCTTCTCTGAACAATTTTGTTTCTATCAAACTAACATTTGTTGATGACAAAACATTTTGTTCCAAAAATTCCTCTGATGATAAGAATTCACTAAGTAAAGTTTGCCTAACCTATTTGGAGCCCTTGACTGAAAAGTCATGGGTTGAAAGCAGCTGAAATCTGCATGCTTAAAGAGCACGATGCCTTTCCCTCTGCAATTAGTATGGCTAAGTTCTGCACGGCAAAGCATTTCCAAATTTCCTCACTGGTCTCATCAGGTTTTTCTCTCAGACTGTGTAATCCCATGATTACACGGTGATGTTGATGCAACATGACATGCTATGTCAGTGGAGTTTCTAACAACTTATTTTGTAGCAGTGAAAGAAAAACCCAGCAGCTTGCATGCTTAAACTGAAGCAGAATTAAGTAAAAGAAGGAAATCTGATAATCTATATTGAAATCTGCTCACAGGTAACTGGCAGCCTTTCCTGGAAGTCTCAACTAGTGCCGTTGTGCAAAAAATGCTTGACAATCTGCCAGTCTACTCAATAGATATCTCTGCCAGTCCATTCAGTAGGTAGCTGTACACAGCAATATTTCAGGAAGATGCTTCACTGGTTGACAAAAGGTCCTCCAGTATCAACCTTGTGCATGAGCACACAGACCAAATCCTTAACCTGGTCGTGATAAACCCTTGGACATTTCCTCAGCTGGGGCTGAGGAAATAAAAATAAAAACCCACCCCTGTACTCCGCCCTGGTGGGGCCACATCTGGAGCACTGTGTCCGGTTCTGGGTTCCCCAGTTCAAGAAAGACAAGAACTACCAGACAGAGTCCAGTCCTCTCTCATGAGGAAAGGCTGAGACTCCTGGGTCTGTTCAGCCTGGAGAAGAGAAGACTGAGAGGAGATCTCATCAATGCGTATCAATATCTAAAGGGCGGGTGTCAACAGGACATGGACAGATTCTTTTCAGTGGTGCCCAGTGATAGGAAAAGAGGTAACAGGCACAAACTTGAAGATAGGAAATTCCATCTCAACATGAGGAAAAAATTCTTTACCTTGAGCGTGGTAGAGCACTGGCACAGGCTGCCCAGAGAGGCTGTGGAGTCTTCTGCTCTGGAGATATTCAAAACCCGCCTGGATGTGTTCCTGTCCAACCTGCTCTAGGTGATCCTGCTTTTCCAGGAGGTTGAACTAGATGATCTCCGAAGGTCCCTTCCAACCCAGACCATTCGGTGATTCTGTGATTGAACAAGAATAGCCCCCTCCTTCGCCTTCCTAAGAGAAGACTAAATCAGTACAAGGTGCAAAAAAAGATCAGGGAAGATTTTGAACAGTGTACAACATTGTCGAACCACAGATGAACAGAGGGAGTGTTGCATCCAGAGTGTGAAGAATGGCTTTTGAGAAAGGTCAGCTGGTAATAACACAGCGTGGTCTATCAGGGAGCACTGGAAAAAAGATAAAAACCTACTGAGCTGGGGTAGCACAAATTCAGTTGTGCAAAATTCATTTATAGGTACCTAAACACATTAAAAGGTTTCATTTTAAACTTCCTTGCAAATAATATAATGCAGGCCTACTCAAATTACAGGGTTTTGATACAGGTCATGTGGGTTTTTTGGGAGTAGAATTTTCACTGTTCTCTCAAGAAACAGTGATGATGTGGTACCTTGGCAGAAGAGTTGGCATGAGCTGGCACGCTCTTACACTTCATAGAATCAGAGAAAGGTTTGGGTTGGGAGGGACTTTAAAGATCATCTAGTTCCAACCCCCCTGCCATGGGCAGGGACACCTCCCACCAGACCAGGTTGCTCAGAGCCCCGTCCAGATTGGCCTTGAACACCTCCAGGGATGGGGCAGCCACAACTTCCCTGGGGAACCTGTTCCAGTGCCTCACCACCCTCAGAGTGAAAAATTTCTTCCTAATATCTAATCTATGTGTTCCTTCTTCCTGTTTGAAGTCACTCCCCCTCACCCTATCACTACATGCCCTTGTAAAAAGTCCCTCACCAGCTTTCCTGTAGACCCCCTTTAGGTATTGGAAGGCTGCTATAAGGTCTCCCTGGAGCCTTCTCTTCTCCAGGCTGAACAGCCCCAACTCTCTCAGCTTGTCTTCATAGGAGAGGGGCTCCAGCCCTCTGATTGTCTTCGTGGCCCTCCTCTGGACCCGCTTCAACAGCATGTCCTTCTTATTTTGAGGGCTCCAGAGCTGGACTGGACTTCCAGAGGTGAAATTCTTCCCACTGAGTGGATACTTCGGTAACTGAAGACGTTCCATTGAAAAAGCCATTTGAGCATCTCCAACTATGAAACCGCAGTGGTTATTTTTCACTTATTTCCCAAAAGTGTTCCACTACAAACAGATACAGCAAGGCAATGCTTAAGAGTCAGTGTTTAGCCCTTGTAGGTGTGAATTGTCTTAAGTGTGGTGACCCAAGCTTATTTTCATAAGGTTATTCAAACAGGTGGCAATAAAATCTCATGTTGAATTTATCTAAACTTCTTTAAAATATTCAGAAAGAACTAATGTACGAGGAAATTACATCCTTATTTAGAACACTCGAAATGTAGCAGTCTGAGCTGTGATTTTTGGAAGTGTTAAATGTGTACAATTTTCAGATGAAATCAAGAGGAACAGGAGGGTGTTGTTTAGCCACAGTTTCACACCTTCATCTCTAGGGAATGCTCACTTTGCTGGTATAGTCTACACTGGTCTTGAAAGACAGCTGCTGCTCTCTGACAGATCTTTGGAGTAGAAAGTGATGCATGTTTCAGTCTTCACCTTGCACTGGCCAGAGGAACCCAACTCACCTTCAAGTTGTAATGGACTGAGAGCACATTGCAAGTCAGCTGTGCTGCCATAAATGCCCGTGTGAGTGCCCTTTCGCCGAGACTTAAAATGTCTCTTCACTTACAGCACAGGCTCAGTGCGTACATCAGGTGAGTCACCCCATCTCAGCTGAGGCCAAGGTGATCATCTGCTGCAGTCATTTACAACATATCCCCGTACCAAATACACAGCTAGGTCTGTAGCTCCCAACTCCTGTTATAGCTAGTACATGTAACACTTGTAAGGCAGAATTCAACTGACCTGCTTTAGGTGCCTACTGCAGATAAGATGAATCGTGTCCCAGAAGTGCTATTTCTTTCCAACACCTTTTTTGGGAGTCTAGAGAACTAGCTCAGATGTAGGCATCTATATTGTTGATGTCTAAAGTTAGGCAGGATTAGTCCATCCCAATGGAATTTAAGATATGATACTGTGAGTCTGAGCCCACACTGCCCTCGGCCACGTGATTGTTAGATAAAAATAACAACATACAAGTGCAGTGGTCAAAGCCAATGCAGACAGACGCAATCTCAGCTCAGCTATTAACATTGCTATACAACCTGTGGGACCAGCTGACTTCTTCCAGACAGCTCAAAATGGAGCCAGGAACCCTGAAGGCTTCATTATCAAATTAGCCAAAGCTTTGACGTCTCAAGATGCTCCTGAGAAGTGCTGCCTTTGTTGGCCACCAGACTGCTACTCCACTAAATCTGATGAATAACTGGCTTGATGTATTATTAGTATGTTTTATTAATTTGTCAAGGATTATTATTAGTTTAAAAATAACAATTAGAGGTGGATAAACATTTTGTAGTCAAATTTGGAATTTGTCCTACAGCTTCTGCAATGTCGCTGTCTTAAGGACTGCCTTAAGAAGACAATGAAAAGCAGTTCTCTTATTTTTGTATGAAGTGTGGGTTTTCTTTTCCCAGAAAGTTAGTGATATTCACCCTGGATTAACTCAGGGAGAAGCAAGACAGTACTTATGAGGCAACACAGGTTAATACCTACATGAATAGCGACCACTCACATATTGTGGATGTTGTCACATATACGAATCCAGTAAGAAAGATAAAGACAGAGAAAGCATCCAGTTGTCAAGAAGGCATTCCTAAGGAAGAAGGACCACAGCTGAAGAAGAGCTCTAGGTCTGTTATAAGTTTGTCTTTTCCCTTTATTTTCTGGGAGCTGGCCTGAGATGTAGATTCATCTTTATCTTCATTTCCCTACAAATGTCTTACCTTTTCGGGTATGAATTGTTATTTTCTATCACAATCAGATGTCACCACCTCCAAATGTATCTCTGAAGAAAATTTTTTGTTCATAATAAAAGAGAATGGTAGAAGGAGAAAGTGAGGAGATTTTCAAAAAGATATAAAGGAGTTAGTGATATGATTGTAAAGTCTTGAACCTAAAAGGGCAATACAACACTCACTGAGTAATGTGATGTTTCTCTGTTGCTGAAATGCCTTTTCACCAGTGTAATAATTCCAGCTAGTTTGACTGAGGAAGTGCATGCTCTATTTATTCCAGCAGGTCTTTTTCTGGGGACATTTAATAAGGATTGCTGTACATTTAACCTCAGTCTTGCCTTACTGGGATGCTCATCCCCCTGCACGCTGCATAGTTGGTGGTGAGGAGCCTGTCCTGAAAGGTGAAAGCTTTTCACTCCTCTGTCTCCTGTCACTTAGACAGAACGGATCTGAAATAAGATGCCTCCAGGTAAATGCCTGCAGTTCCCTGGGGAAAGAAGATCACCACACTCAGACCACTCCTGAGCAGGCTGCTGGGAGAAAGGGGACCAGGAACAGATGTTGATGCTGTTTTGTGAGTTTGGCTTTTTGTTCTCTGGTCTTCTGGTAGACCCATCTGAAAACAGAGTCTGGCTGAAACAGCATCTTTGGGGGATTTCTCTGTTTTTTTGAGAAAAAGTGAGAAGCTTTATTTCGTTTATAGCTCTGCTACTTTTATTTTGTGTTTTCTGCTTTTCCAGCCAAATTGAAGAATTAATTCTTTGTCCAGCCCAAGTGATATTCACAGAATGGAGGAAAGGAAGATAAATGAAAAGGAGAATAAAAAAGAGGGAAAGAAGTTTACTCCCAGGGGAGAAATTTCCGTGGAGGGTTTGGTATGTTTTTATGCTGATGGATACAGACAACCTGAAGGTCCCTTTTATGAGCAGCCCCAGACCTGAAAGGTGGTTTGGTTCAGAGAAGTGCAGGCTTGCTTGGGTCTGGGGGCCACCCAGTCACATGATGCCATAGCTAAGCTAAGCCGCTTAAACCTACTGTAAATTCATCTGAAATTCCAGGTAAATGGGGAGGCTGCATTAGGACCTTAGTTGGGGTCTTGACTCTCCTGGCTCAGGTGGTCGTAGGGCCCCTTTTCTGTGTGTGCTCAAGGGTCTTTCTTTGTGTTCTGGCTGCAGAGGACACTCCGTCTGAAATCACGATGAAGTCACAGACGTTCCTATCAGCTGAGGCTTTCTCTAAAATTTGTGGAGATAGTTTTTGGGGAAAAATAAAATGACATGTCAGTGAGAAGCAGCCATTTAAAGCTCACTCTTTTCCTGCGTCTTGAGCATCAGCTTCACAGAAAAACATATCCCAGGTAAATTTAAACCAAACCACACTCTTGAGTGTTGTCTTTTTGAATGCAACTCATACATATGGCAGTCGAAATTGGAGTCTTGACACTTGAGACGCTGTCTTCATTTGACACTGCCTTCATTTGGCCTACTGGAGAGAACAGAGCTAATGGTCTTGTTAGGAGGTTGATTAACAACCAGCTTTAATGCATGGCCAAGCTGCCATGTAGCATGGCAATCATTCCATGCCTCTGCACTTACTACATGACCCTTGCAATAAAAACACTGTTAACTGCTGAGAGCAGCTAAAAAAGAAAAAACCTTGAAATGGGGCAGCTGAGACAGCGGCATGGGATTTTACCACCATTTTGCTAACGAGTCTCCCTCAAATGAGTTGCCATTTGCTATTCAACAGGTTTGAAACCTTCTGACTCAGAATCCGAGTTATGGCAAGGCTTAAAAACCATGGTAGGGCTGGAAAATCAGTCTGAATACCATTTAGGTTGCTTTGGTTCTCCTTTTTTTTTTTTTTTCCCCAGGACCTGTGGCTGCCAGCAGTGAAAATAAATTACTCTGCTCCTAGGAGACTGGTCTGAAGAAAATCAAGAATAAATGTGTGTGGGGAGCACAGGTTGGTGTGTGCTATGGGCTATGGACAGTGTGTATCACAGAGACAGGACTCACTCCTGATGAGGGTAACAAAGCTTGGAAAAAATGCCTAAAATCATTTTCCTCCTCCATGATGTGCACCCTTTGTGTACAATCAGAACCGAGTTTCTTGTCCTGGCTTCAGTGCTCTGCCCCTTACTGGGAACCAGCCTAATCCTGTTAACTCTCGATGCAGTTCAAATAAAACATGTACTGACCTAGGCTTTACTTTTCACCTATAAGCTCCTCCAACAATGCAAAAAACACCCAGAAAACCTCTAATGACTCTGACAGCTCAGTAATCTGGGCTTTCTGCTCTTCTGAGAGATGGCCTCTCCAGTGGCATACGTGTGGGCATTGGTTCAACACTGAGTCGGATGGAAGAGATCCAGCAACTGAATCACCAGCACCAGCATCTGCCATCTACCTACTCAAAAAGTTTATCCAGGCTTAGCCGGGGAGGTCTGCCGGATACCTCCCCCAGCGTGGCAGAGCTGTCAGAGCATTCCTAGAGCTCGTCCCTTCGCCCCCAGGAAAATATCTGTCAAGACTAAAATACTGGAATAACGGTTGAAAAACCTCAATACACTCCAGAAACGGTAGTTTCCTTTCCAGTCCTTATGCACTGTTGAGAATTAAGCCCTTTAAGCTTTCGTTTGTTTGTTAAACACAGGATGGACTATTATATTCTTCTCTGGAGATGCTTTTACTTAGAGTTACAGATTGTGGAGAGATACTGTACTACGAACCAACTGTGAAAGCTTATTGTCCCTATCTTCCAGCAATAAATGAATTCCATAAATTGCAATTAATGATGCAACTGGGGAGTCTAGTTAAACGAGTGGCAGTCCTCCAAATATGTTGGCTTTTGCTTTAAGAAAGGGCAGAGGTGTTCTGTATTTTGGCAGTGCTTGTATGCCTCCTTGTGCCAAGAAAAGGCCCACTGAAGCTGGAGAGGCATTGCCTACAACAAAGCTGTAATGGCTTAGCATAGCAAGCTATCATATATTTCGCAAGAGCTCTGCTCAATATCCATTAAATTAGGCCCGAGAGACAGTGTTAGTGTTAGTCACCAACAGCTAACACAGTCCTAAATTGTGCCTGTACTGGGTGTAAATTTAAATTTAAAATTGGGCTGTTAACTTGCTATACGCTATCTTTTCAGAGTTCAGATTTGGGTTGGTGTAAGAAATAAGGGCAATTTTCTGTTCCACAGTTCAGAACAAGTTTATTGTGGGAAAGAGAGTCTAGGACAGTCTGTCTTTGATTCCTCATTTAACACTGCCCATTGCAACTCATGTTGTCCTGATTATGCCGCCACAAAAGCCCCACATGTCTTCCCAAATCCTTTTTAAATCAGCAGTGTCTCAGTCCTGTAGCTCTCCTGGTTGAGAAAAGAAAATATTTTCAAAACATCAAAGAGGTGTCATCAGTTCAACCAAGTCTGCCTGAGTTTGCTGAGAGTCTGAAACAGTAACTCTGTGCTGCATTCTCGGGCATTCATTTCAATAAACGCCATCAGACTTGCACTGAAAAGTCAGAAGTTGTTGAAGAGAGCACAGATACGTCACACTAGAATATATAAAAAATATGCAGATTTTGCTTGTTTTTAATGGTGATGCCAGGAGATGGCAGTTTCAGAGTCCAGACTGGAAAATTTGGCTATAAATGTCAAGGAAATGTCATGTAAAGAATTCTGATTTCCCATGAAAAGCTGCATCTATTTTCCCAGCTAAGCTGCTTCTGAAGGATACAAGAAGAGACAGATGGTGTAAGGAAAGAGAAACTTGTTTAAAAAATAAGTGGAATCCACTAATGCACATGTGTGTGTATTTTATTAGTGCTGAAAAAAACATTTTACCCCCAAGAATCTAAACTCATTTACAAAAAAAAAAAGAGTATGTCCAAGCAGACCCTTATGTATCCTACCCAGACCACTTTTTTCCACTCCAAAAATGATAAATGACAATATTTTTCTGGAAATGTAAAACTCTGTACCAAACCTCCCTCCCCCCTTTTTCCTTTACACCACCAAACCCAAACCCCCTTTGTTGCTGTGCCCAACATGAAGAAAGGCAGGGAGCTACTTGTTACACACAGGGTTTATCCATCCAGGCTGTGCAACCAAGCTCTGTCCTCTACTAGAATGTTTTTTCAGGGTTTTGGTGTTGGGTTTTTTTTTTTTTTTTTTAGATGTTTTGACTGCTGGTCAGCTAGTCAGAAATGCCAGTCTGGATTCAGAAAATACCTCACCTGCTCAAGTTTCTAATCCTTTGTACATCACGTACCGGTTTTGTAACTGTGTTGACTCATGGGGCAGTGCGGGCCATATTGCCCCGGTGGGGCTGCGCGCGCTCGCTGCAGGTGAGGACCTGACTCCTTCCAGCAGCTGCCGCCGTTATGTACTCAAATAACACGGCAGCCTTTATGTTGCTTTGTTTGCACATTTTTGGTATTAAACTATAAAAGACCCCACCCAGCTGTGTTTGTCTTTCTTTTTTTTTAATGTTTCCTTTCCTGCAGTTTTCTCCTCAAAGTATTTGCCACCTCTTCTTTTTTTTTTTTTTCCAGTGCCTATATCCTTCTGTTTCATTTATGTGTACAGAGCACTTCTGCTTTCTCTTGACCTTTATTTTTTTCCCTTCTTTCCTCTCCTGCTGCTTTTTCTGCCCTTTTCTCCTCTCCCTCCTTGTTTCTGCTCGCCACCCTGTGAGCATCACCAGGCCTGTCACCACCGCCGACGCATAGGATGCTCCCTGGAAATAGGCATAGAGGAGCAGAGAAACAGCAACGGGTCTTGGGGAAATGTGTCTTGCTGGCAAGTATCCAACTGCCAGGTGAACCGTGAACTTGCTGTAAAAGATACTTCCCACCTACGGGCTCCTGCTCCCCCTTGCAGGACGATGCCCACCACTGGTTGGCTTCTAAAGTGGGTCTACCGTGTTTGCTGTATGGGGCAAAGCTCCCCAGAAAGTCCATGAGTGGTGCCATGGACAGGTACATGTGGCCAACCCAAGGCTTGCTTCCTTAGTGTTAGGGTGCCATGGGGAAAATTAGGTGCTGAACAAGTCTGGAGGGGAAGTGCAGAAGTCCGCAGAGAGGGAAAAAAAGCATCAGGGAAGCTGAGCGAAGGGGTGGGCAGGGTGATGAGCTGAGCCTCCAGCACACCATTCTTTTTGCTTTCTTTTGCAATGAGCTTGGCTGTGATTAAACAAGAAGTGCAGGAAAAGTGTGTTTCAGATGTGGACCACGCAAGGGCCAAGCTCAGGAGCTGGGCTTCCTTTTATTTATTGGGTTGTGTGAGTGTGCAGAGCCGGAACCATTGCCACAGGCTGCGTGGAGCCAGCTCATGGACAACACCCAGCTCGGGGTAAGACTGTAGTTTATGTCTTCCTCTCGCAGTCCACTTTCATTGATTGTTCCTGAACTGAAGCGTTTTCCAAGTGAAAACCGGCTTACAGGCCCCAGCTGCCTGCAAAACTTGGCTGGGCTGGGGACACAGGTGGAGGGAAGAAGCAGGTGCTTTTGATGTTTTCCTTGCAGTACTTCTCAAGTGGCTAAACTTCAACAAATTGTCTCCTTGGGCCGCTGGCCGCTGTTCCCAGTAGATGTATGTAAGTGGGAAGGGTCTTTTTGGGCTACATAGTGCCGACGCTTCCCACGGCACAGGATTTATGGAGTAGCACAGGGCATTCAGAGGAGACCAAGATATTTTCTTGCACAAAGCACAAGGACGGGGCTGGAGTGCCTGCTGCCTGATATTAAAGATTACGGGATGGCTAATTGTGCTTTCTGATTCTGCTTTCAGGAACCTGCATAAGCTGAAAGTCTAATGAAGGTGGTACCATTGAGACCCGCAGGTTTCCATTTGTGTGTTTTGATTGTGCTTTCTAAGTCACAAATGACTTGCACAGACTAGGAAAACACCAACTGCGGGTAGGAGACCTCTCTGAAGGATCAGCAAAGCCCTTCTCTAGGTGGCGGTAGCAAAACGGCTGCTTCCTCAAACCCATGGACCATACAGGTATTGTTAAAAAATAAACAGAGCCCCTCACAGGTTCAAAAGATAAGCCTGTACTGTGGGCAAAAGTGGGGTGGTACCTTGTGTGGGAATAATGGGGTTGGCTTAACGTTGAAAACACTGCTACCACCACAGTTTGGTTGACTCCACATGAATCGACTGCTTAGGGGTTCACCCAGCATTTTGGGCAAAGGCTGAGCTGACTGTCTGCTCTGCTATTGCTACTCAGATGAGCTAGTTTGAAGCAGTGGGTACATTTATGTGAATGGCAATTATAGCTCATTTGCGGTGCTGTCATGCAAAGTCACCTGCATTGGTCAAGGCTGCATCTTCTGAGATGTTACAGTGGTGTGAAGCAGACATACACTCACTGGGGAGTACCAGCTTTGGGCATCACCAACATAGCACACCGCTGAGTCTGAACTGACAGCTTCAAAACATTCCTCTTGCCCAATGTCAAGTCCCTCTACTGAGCAGTGAGAACAAGGATTCTTTAAGGACAAAATTTCGACACAGGGACAGGAAAATATTTTCGTATTTTAAGTTCATATTTTAAGTTACCCTAATATTTCCAAACTTTCAATATAAGAAATTTGAAGCAGAGTAAAGTTGGCTTGACAGTGGCAGTACTGACACTATTTTAGAGCCTGACTTTGCACATACAATAGCCTCCAGCATCACACAAAGTGCACAAAAATGTAAAAATAAAATATTGACTAGATGAGAAATTTATGGCTCAGATGATTAATGAGGAGCGACAAAACCTTCTTTCTTTTTAAAGACATATCAAATTGACAGGAACCAAAGAGATAGCTAGGACAGTGGGTAGTGCTGGGAGAGAGCTTTCTCCACAGTGGTGCACCTGCTGAGTGTCTGAGCAGAGATTTTCAATAGCCAACACCATCACCCTGACACCTTTCCCATGCAATAAATACACCACAGATTCATAGCCCCAATTTGTTGAGCTAGATGCAAGAATCACTGGGTGAAATGTATGGTCTGCATTGTGCAGCAGGTCAGACTTAGATGATCTTCTGACCTTAAAACCCGTGAATCATAGCATGGTGATGAACACTTCCAGCATAAAAAACAGAGTCTAGAACCAGGAGAAAGACAGCTATGGAGCAGAATGAGATCTGTGAGGCTGTGTGGGAACTCAAGTTGTCTCCTTTGAAAACCCTTTTGCACAAGGAATGTAGCGTGCAGCAAGCCCAGGAGCAGGAGGATTTACAGCCCAGGAGCTCCCGTGTGCTGCCTCGGTGCAGATGGTTGGTGCACACCAAATGGGCTGTAGCTACCTCTGCTGTCATGGAGCAGAAAGGCCAGAGCCTGGGAAAAATTGGAGGTGCTTCAAGTATGACTTTAAATGCCTAAATCCAAAATCGCGATGCTGATTCAGCTGTTATTTAGCCCCACAGGCAGTTACATTTCAGGGCACCTCAGGTTTTTATGCTTAATTTTTCCAGATGCCTGAAGTATTTTCTCACTCCCAATAAATTTCCAGAAATCGACAATGACTTTGGTTTTCTCCCCTGAGAAGAGTGAGCCAACGGGTTTTCTCAGATTACCTCCAAGGCTGGGATTTTTGACTTTTGCCATTTTTTAAAACAGCAGAAGGGAGACCCTTTGTTCATACAACAGCACTCACGCACAAAGGGGATATCCACACCCAACCCTTTCCCTCCATGAGGGCGTCTAATCCCTGTTTCTAGCCTCTCAGGAAACTGGTGAAACCACTAGTCTGTAAAGTGGTGTAGGAAAGAATTCAAGATTCATGGTCAGAGAGAGTGAGGTTGGTTCAGCTCCCTTCCAGCAGCATACAAGAGGAGCTGGGTCTGCTGTCAAGGGTAGAAGAAATTGGAGCTTTACAAGAAAACCACTGAGAATGGCCAAGCAGAAGTGGAAGATTTAGTCAGATATTGTGTTACTGTTCATACAAACAGAATAGTCGCTCTTGGAAGGCAATAGGTTGATGTTGGATCTCATCTCTATTCACATCACTGTAAGTGGTCTTTTGTCTTTTAAAACAGAGTTTCAATTTTAAAACCGTAGAAAAATACAGAAGGACACCAAATCAAAGACCCTATTTAAAGTAAGGATCATTAAAATGCAATATTTGCTATTTAAGTTTGGCTGTGACAGTAAGCTGATATCTATCTTGTCTGCTCCCAATACAGTATTTTGTTTCCTACTGAAGTCCAAAGGTGGCCTTCTTTTGCAAATAACAACCTACTTGTAGAATAAACTAAATCAAAACGCCAGCGCTGAGCAATTCTCAAAATTCTTATTTTATGAATGGTTGCTGTTTTCATAAGTGTTTCCCCAACCCTGATTGGATCCCAGAAATTACCCCCAGAAGTCAATGGGAAATTTTCCTTTAATATTCACAGGTCTTGAATCAAATGCCTCAGAAAAAAAGGAGTTGCTGGATGAACTGAAGAATTAAAAAATGTAGTTTCTTCTGGATTTGTATCCTGTTTTCCTCCTACCCCACTGGGATCACCTCAGCTTTCTGAGCTGTTTCTGTCTCCCCGGTGCTGCCGAGGGGGTGCAATCTCCATGTACATCCTCAATTCCTGTCCTTGTGGACGGTCTCTGATCCTTCCTCAGAGTCTCAATTAGCAAGAAGCAGCACTTGTGGCTCTTAGAAATGCATATGCTGATTAGTGACCAGTAGTCTCATGCATAAAGGCCAGCTGGCAGCTGAAACTGAACAGAAAAGCTACTGATTTTCATGAAAAACACTGGAATTTAATATCTTTGAGACCTCTACCCTTCTGTCAAAGTTGATCAGTGGGTTTACAGGTTATTGAAAGAGACTGACAGATGGCTGGACAGGCGTAGAGCATGATCACACGAGCCCTGTTTTCTCAGGCTGAAGACCGTGATTAACCTTTGAGAAACAAAATTCAATGTACCTGGATTAATCTTATCTCCCGCAGTGATTTATAAGCAACTTACAGAATAACATGCAGCATGAGTTATGTACTGGTGATGCACATCTAGAAACTTTTCCAGCATTACAAACTTCTAAACTTCTGATTTTGATAGCATCCTCCTCCGCACAGCAGCAAATTCAAGTCAGCTAAAGAGATAAGCAGCTTATCTATTTTTAAGTTGCTTTTCTTTCCTCTTTCCTGCAGCTACTTCATCAGTTAGAAAGCTCGTGGAAACAGGGCATTCCTAGGAGAGATTCACGAAGTGAGAAAAGGAAAGAGCAAAATGCAAACACAGCTGATCCTCAGTGAATTGAAACTTCCCCCAAATGCTGTCACAAATAGACACCCGCACTTCTGGCTTTGCTTCTTGGGATTCTTCTTTCTTATGCATCGTATGCTCATTATCTTGCCAGTCAGCCTGCAACATTTGATTCGGCTTTCTTCCTTGCTTCTTGCTTGTAAATTTACATCAGAGAAGAGGTAGGGCGAAATTGTTAATGAAAATGTATCCACAGGTGTCTTTGCAAAGGAAGAGAGCAGAACTAGCGTACGAAACAGACCCCGCTTTCAGGTTCCCTTTTAACGCATTTACATTCAGCTCTGAACCCTGCTAATTCGCATAGGCGAGAGGATAAAAGCGGTAACAAACATCTCAGCTGGTTCTGAATTTCCCCCCCAGACAGAGTTATCTGTCTGCTGTTCCCTTCTCTGCGTGTTGCTCTCGGGAAGCAGACAGCGAGCAGGCAGCACGGTGTTCGCTCGCTGCTCTCAGCTCTTTTTAGCGGCATCCCAAGTTGTGCCCGGCAAAAAGAGGGTTCCCCATTGAGCTGAGACGCCGTAGGTGGGATTTCTCTGAGCCAAAGCGTCTAGACCTGAGCTGCTGCAGAGAAAGAGGGGCCTCAACAGAAGTAAAGGTCTGAAACGAGACGAATTGTGGCCTCACAAGAGCTATTTAACTCGCACGAAGTTTGCTCTGATGAAGCCCCCATCGTGACCACTGGGTGGTGGATCAATGAGGAGGAACCATGGAGGAGATATCAGCAATGTCACAAGCAGTTGAGAGGGAACGAAGGAGGAAGGATGAGCTTTTTTTTTCCCTCTTGGTGTCTATGTACGTGCCCGTCTCGTCCTGCAGCTAGAGTAAATTAGTCTTAGTTGCTCAATAAACGGGAGGCATCGCACAGCAGTAAATCTGGAAGATGGATGTGAACAGAGGAGGATGCGCAAGAAGATCAGCTCAAAGCGGCTGTGTTGCTCGAGGAAAAAGGGTGGTTTTTTTCACGGGCCGTGACAATCAGGCCATGACAGCCTGCAGGACAGCAGCCAGGCTGATTTACAGGTCTAACTTCAGTAAACATAGCAACAAGGGTGGGTGGCTGTTAGGAGCTCACGGCCCTTCAGGTGGTGCGGTGTGGGCTCACCGGTCTGTCTGCAGCGCCCGGCTTTTGAAAAGCTCAGTCTGTGCACGTTTGTGTCAGGAAGGAGTCAGCTATTTTTCGGTCTGTCGCGGAGTTGTCCCTTAGTCCACGATACCCAGACAAGCACTCGTTGTCTACTGCGCTATTAGGCACGCTTTCTCCAGTTTCCTGCGCGGGTGGTTATTCTTCATTTTCTGACCGAAAGATTTACTTCAGTTTTTATCTGCTGCAATTTGCTGCTTATGACTAACCAAAACTTTTCTTCAAAAAGATGTATTTTCTTAACGAGGAAAACTCACTGAACTGTTCCCCCAAACAGAGAATCAAGCCAATGAAAAGAAAAACACCTTTGATTGAGAATTGAAAATGTCAACTGTAAATTCAACTGCTTTTATTTTTTTTGCCATTCTTAGCTGAGTATTTCCACTTGTGAACATTTTTTTCTCATTTTCATCTGTAGAACAATGAGGAATCCTTGGCTTCCAGTTTTTTCCACTAAAACAAATTCTGACCGACACTTGCAACTAACCTATGGCTTCAAAACAACCCGATTCTAATGTAATTTGCGTGAGTCTTATATCACCCAGATGCTCCTGACAATGCAATGAACTTTGTCCTGCATTTCACCACAATACTTATGAAGCATATTGGGTACAGCAGAGCTGTTAATGAAACCGGAACAGTATAATTACAACACGCTCATCCTTGAAGATGCAGGCAGATGTGGGGAAGTGTACTCCATTTGTCTCATTGAAATACCATTGCAAATTACCTCTGCGCTAACTACATTTAAATAGGAAATAAAGGGGAAAAAAAAAATCTTCCTTGATAATGACAAGACAAGACTATCCATAAAAAGGAAATAGAGATGACATACTTCTTTGCCTGTGACATACATTTTTTACATGGCTTAGGGGCTTTGCTTCCTGAGAGTTTACATCGTCAACTGTCAGGGCCCTTCCATGCATGATTTATGTATGCATAATAGAGACATTGTAGTTGAGGAACTGATCTGTGATTTCCAACAGCTTTGAAACTAACAGTAATAAAATATACAGCATATGAATAATATAGGGTTTAGTTAAAAAGCATCAAGTTTTGAAAAATGGGAGGCATATTTATTTTCCATGGCTTCATCTGTTTGTTTTTTTTTTTTTTTTTTTTAAAAGGCAAATTGAATGACAGTTGTTAAGGGAGACAGGCCAAAGATTTCCCATCCAGGGGCCAGGCTGTGCAGAGAGCATCGCGTGTGCCCCCTCGCTCCCGTTGCGGATCCCAGGCTCTCTGTGAGAGAGCAGTTGGTAGTACAAACCCAGCACAAGTCATCTCAGATCCGATTGAGAGGAGGACAGACTGTGAAGCTCTTGGAGAACACATTTAAATAAGCTCTTCCTAAAATTTCACGAGGCTTCCCATACCACTTTTGCAGCACGGCTTGTGTACGAGTAACACTGACTACTAGTATTATTCTGCAGGAGCGTCAAGAGGCCATCAGCAGAGATCACTGCGGGCATACTCATGCCATGCAACGATGAGCAGTGCCGTGATGGCTCTCAGTCCAGTGAGTCTTGCTGAAATAGACCCCATCCACCTCATCAGCCTGCACACGTTCCTGCCTTGCACAGGCAACAGGGCTAGGTTGTAGAACTACAAATGCACTGGAAGAGGACACGTCCCTTCTGAAAACATCGCTAATTCAGAGACTAGATTAAAGAGGCCTCTTTATTTTACTTGATAAAATCAAGATGCAGGAACTCTGTGATCTGGATAGAATCATGTAGGAAATCTGTGCTAACCAGTCCCTCATTCCCGCGTTCTTGTCCGTCCCGGTGAAATTATCCATTTCATAGTGATAGAGCTTTCTCAGGTGTCTAGGGAAATTTTGCTGGTGCTGTGTTGCAGTCACATTTCAAAATTTGCCCCCGTTCAGGTTAATGAAATGAAATGGAGGATTAGATCGTGCTTAATGACAACAAGAACATGGCAAAGGTGCAAAACCCTTCAGGAGTTATCTCCAAATCTACATTAAAGTTCTCATTTGGCTCGGTAAGTAGGGAAAGCGGACAGAGGTCCTTCATAGCCTCAGAACCTATTTTAATTATCCCCTCCCTGGATAATTATTAACGGGGGAGGAGAAAACTGCCTGCAAGTGCAAATGCTAATGGGTTCCCCAGAGAGCACGAGTCCAGAACATCAAGGAACATACGGTGGGCTAACAGCCTCTCCAACACATTGCTGCTAGCTTGGAGGGGGGATGCCACAGTTGAGATGCTGATGATATTCTTCAATGACTTGAAGACTAAACTTCATGTCTTTATAAAAGCAAAGCTGTTCCTGCACTGAAATATTCAAGGGGAAAGGAAATTGTGTAGCTAAAACTTGGGCTTTTGACATAGTCAAATGCTGTCAGAGAGAATAAGGAAGAGAAGGTAGAAAGGGGATCTGAAGGAGGTGGGAGCTGTTTCTTCACCACTGGTTAGGGCGCTGCTTTTTAATAACAGCTCTCGGAGTGATTTCTAAAGTGGAAGGAGACCTCACGACAAACCAGGGAAGGGAAACTAGTTCATACTTGCACCATGTCAAGGGGATGACAAAGCTTGTTAGAAAAAAATAAAAGCCCAGACAGCTGTGGGACTCAACATGCATCTGTACCTCGAAGAAGTCAGGTCCTGAGGTGTTATCTCAGGTCTAGCACATCAGGTCTTTGTTAGACCATGAACTAAGGATATTATTTGAAATCACTCACCTCTCTGTTAGGTGTTCCAGTTGCCAGACGAAAAACATGCTTGAAGGGGCTGTGATGAGCAGGCACTGATTGTGTTAAAAATAATGCTTTTCTCGAGAGCCTGGAAACCAATTCTGCTGTGCTTGAAGGGAATTTAGCACTTAAGTGCCAGTGCAGAAGACGGAGTCAGAGGAAGTGATTCTTCCACTTTCTCAGGTGTTTTCCCCTGAGGTCCCCCCTCCAGCAGAGAACAGTCTGCAGAAAAGCCGTTGTATGGAGGTGGCATTGGAATATAAGAACACTGTTTCTTTGGTAGGTAGTTTGCTCTGAAAGTAACTTAAAATGGGGTTTCACATTTGCTGTTCCAAAGTTTACGCATTGCGTTCACAAGACTTTTTTCAACCTCTCCCAACTCATGACCAAACCTGAGAGCTGACTAGAGTTCATCCCAGCTCGAACCCAACCCTTGAGCTGGCTAGCAAGCACTGAGGCTGGTCCCACCCTTGCTGCTCAGCCCCTTTCCCACCATAAGATCTCCTGGAGGCCCCCATGAAGCCAGGGACAAAGCTCAAGGCAGTATCTGGGAGCAGATTGCTCCCTGGCCACTGCACAAAAATGTTGGGTCATTCAAAGGCACACGAGATAAAAGCAGTCGATGTGGTGACAGATGGGCACATGAAAGCACAGGAGAATTACCCCAGCTTGCTTTGCAAGAATGTTTATCACCATTTGAGTCACATCTTCTTTTTCTCTGCATTTTACAGAAGGTGGATGGTTTGGGTTCTCCCCCATGATCAAGCCCTTGGGGATGTCTGCAAAACTCCATTATTTCTACATTAAGACGCAAGAGAAGACTTCTACGGGCTGTCTAGAAGAGGACTAACATGGCTGAATGCTCTTAGAGGCTTTATGAACAAGACAAACCCTGGTGCACTGTTTTCTCAGACCTGTCTACATATGAGTCCTTTGGAGATTGGTACGGAGAGTAATCAAACTAGTTCCAGAACCAGCAGCTGCATCTGGGTTAATTAGTGCCCTGGGGTCAATTAGTCTGCTCATATCACCATATTGCCCCGACTGTCATGCTTTCAGGGCCCAAAGCTGGTGTCTTGTCATGGTGGAGGCAGGACCCTGTCTATCCTGGCTCTGAAAGGCGGACGGGGTAAAAAACTGCTGGAAGGCACAGGTAAGAGCTTGCATACAGGGTGAGGAGAAGGAGGGGTGCTGGTGCTGAGGGCTCATGGTCAGAATTGGACCATGCCATCATGTCCCCCTTCCCCAACTCACAAAAGACTAATTTTGGCAATGCTGCCTCTTCTGTGCTACTGTTCTTTGTAACAAAGACATAATGCTACGGCTTTCTCCCCCTCTGTCTTCTGCAGCTGTCACCACCTCATGCCAATAGTCCAACATTAGGAGTGTTTTGAGCTAAAAAGCCCTACTCAGATGATCATGCTTATCTCAGCTGAAAGTCTTTCAAAGCCCAGCTTAGCCAAAGTATGTGATAAACACCACGAGTCCGATCATACCCTTTATAGCCATCTATGAAGTTGTTTTTTAAAACCAAGCTTTTCCATTATAATTTTCTTCCATTCTTGTTTCAGCTCACTAAACATTAACCACCACGACCTACTGCATAAACCCAAACCATATTAAACAGATTAAGTTTATAGCCAAATCCTAACACTCTATTTGGGGAACGGCTATGATGCCTGGCTGTTTCTATAGTTCTGTGGGTTGGGGTTTTTTTTGGACAAAGTTAAATCTTTTTACTTGACTGAAACATTTTGGAAGTGTTTAACACCACACTGCTAAAGCAAAACACATAGACGAAACCAACCCATTTATTAAAGAACAGCACTAAAAAATAAAACAAACATAAGCCCCAAACCTATCTGCAATGCACATCCAAAACTTGTAAAAGGAACCAACCAGTTTTTATGAACTAGCCGATATATATGTGTGTATTTACATTTTATTCTCATGGATTGTATTTACACCAGAACATAGGAAATGGCCTCTACCTTTCAATTTCATTGTGGCTCAACATAATCACAGGCTTTCCCATGGATAAGAACCCACTGCTCCTGGCAGAGCTGCCAGCAAGCTGATATAGAAAAGAACATTGCTGAATATCACAGTTTTAGTTTTCAAAGGAAAAGGCAAGGGAAGGCAAAGGGAAAAAAAGCCACATAGGATGATATCAGCTGACAAAAGGATAAATGACAGGTCCAAAAATTCAGATAAATCATCATCAACTAGGGGCATTCTGAGCAGTGTCTCCACAGAATCAGTCCTGTGCTTGGGGCTACCGGATGTTTTCATCAGTAATCTAGAATTAAATATAAAGTCACTGCTGATAGAATTCGCAGCTGATGAAGATTGGTAGAAGTATAAATAACTGCAAGGACAGTGTAAGCTAGATCACAGGTGAAGCTTGGCTTATTCAGAAAAAGCTTGTTTTAATACAGCCAAATGCAATGCAGTCCATGCAGGAACACAGAATGCATACTTTGTTCCTATCACACAGTTATGAAATTTCATACGTAGGAAAGGGACAACTTTCCTGCGGGCAAGGAATGTGATGGATGTTTATACAGGAGAGGTCACGAGGGTGAGTAACTCAACCTGAGCTCCACATCCTGCAGAGCCACTCAGCATTCCTGGCTGTTCCAGGACACGTATGGATCCCCAAACAGAGAGACACGACTGCTGCGAATTGCAGGAGGGAGGTCCCAGCAGCGGTGGCTGACCTTGGTCTGAGGGGTAGTTTTCAGCATCCCATCACCATGAGTAGTGCTGTGTCGTGTGAAGTCTGTTGCCCTCCAGACAAGAGCTGGGAAATGAGAACTAAGGAGCTCAAGCCAAAGAAGCTGTGCCTTCGTAAGAATACATTTGAAAGTATTTTAATTAAAATCTTGACTAAATGATATAGTCAGTGAACCAGGAACGTGATATAAATATGGCATGATGAATTACTAAATGGATGAGTATGAATGATGTTGCTTGAAAGTTACAGATGACACAGTTTACAAAGAGTTAAAGTCTATGCTATAGGTAATACTGAGGAGTCCAGCCTGCTTGGCACTGAATTTTACCAAAGTGCCTGTGATCCAGAGACCAAATTTTCAGCAAAGGTCTTGCAGCAGACATGAACATCTGTCTGACCATGAGTTCAGGGCAGGAGGTCTCCACTAAGAGCTGAACATCCCTGGAGGTGTTCAAGGCCAGGTTGGACAGGGCTTGGAGCAACCTGGGCTGGTGGGAGGTGTCCCTGCCCACGGCAGGGGGGTTGGAACTAGGTAATCTTTAAGGTGTCTTCCAACCCAAACCATTCTATGATTCTATGAACATTAATTTAGTTCTAGATAAGGCAAGCAAATCTACCTAACGTGTTATTAGTGGCCATGCTTATTACACTCTCCCTGCTTATGCAAGACCCTGATTCATTTCTTGTTTCTGACACATCCCATTTCTGACTTCTTTCCACCTGTTTTTCCCCTACTGGTATTAATCAGCTAGACTTACCTGAAGGCACAACCCACACAAATACAGAATAATTACATCTGTGGCTGTTAGTCTGCAGAGACAAGATGCATCTAAATCTATAAGTATTTATCTATATGTATATATGCTATATGTACTGTTTATATACTCCATATACAGTACCTCAGGGCCTTTAATATTAAAAGTCACAGTCCTTTCTTGTATTTGTATTCCCACTTCAATAGAATGTGATTGCAGCCCTGCACCTGCGTACAAAATCCATGTGAGTGAAATGGTAATGTTGCATACATCCCAGTTTGCTTTCTTTCAATAAGTTAAAAAAAAATAAATAATGGAGAAGTCTCATAAAAGAGCCAGACAAAGGCAGGAGAAAGTTCCTGAGAATGAGAGACTTCTCAAACTCATCTGGCTTGCTTGGACAAGGAGAAGGTGGAGAGGCAATTTGACTCATGGAGAAAAATTTGTTTGGAGAGAAGAACCCGTCTGGAAAAGGGCTCTTTAATCAGACAGAGGAAGGCAGGAGAAGGACCAGTGTGATTTAGAGTGAGATTAAGTTTTTGCTGAGGAGGACTACAAGCCAGAACGAATGGCTAAAGAAAGCGGTGGTTTCTCTGTTTCTCCCTTCCTTCAAATCAAGGCTGGGTGTCTCTCTGGAAGAGAACTTTTATTGAACATCACTGGGATCAATCTTGGGGGCAGCTGAGTGAAACTTCATATCCTGTGACACCGGTGATCTAAGCAAGATGATCCTTTGGCCTTAATCACAGCATCACAGGATGGTCAGGATTGGAAGGGACCTCTGGAGATCATCCAGTCCAACTCTTCTGCCAGAGCAGGGTCACCCACAGCAGGTTGCACACGATGGCGTCCAGGCGGGTTTGGAATGTCTCCAGAGTGGGAGACTCCCCCACCTCTCTGGGCAGCCTGTGCCAGTGCTCTGCCACCCGCACAGGAAAGAAGTCCCTCCTCATCCCTGCGTCTTGGGGATGGTGAAGAGCAGAGCTCTATATAGCAATGGAAACATAAGCAGAGTGTAAATGCTGGAGGGGCAGCGCGACTAGGTCCAAGCAGCTAGGACAAGGAGTGCCATATCACTCGTTTTTTACACACAAATGTCAGCTGGAGGTTAAGTGGATGTTTTGGGACCACGAGGGCGGCATAAAGCCTTTGCAGACAGAATAGATGCACACAAGCATTACTGCATTGCTCGGCTCCTTTTATGGTCTCTCCTTCCCACACCTTGAACGCCAGGGAAGGAATATGCTCTGCCCAAAAAAGAATTACTTTCAGCAAGGACAAGGTGCCGTGCGGGTACCTTGCAGCCCTGGTAATTCCCTTTTAGCTTATTTTGTGTCTTGCTGTATTTTTGTCATGAGGATATGGTATTTCATGAGGGGAAGAAGCTATTCTACCATGCCTTCCCTCAGCTCGTAGTTTATTGCAAATATTGATGTTTTACGACGTGGATGTTTTATTGTTGAATTTTCTGCTGGGCTGTTACTAGATTTCAGTAATGAGTTCCAGCCTGCTTATTTATTTATTTACTTATTATAAGGAGAGCTAACAAGTTTCACAAGAATTATGTGTCCTAGGGAGGTATCTTAGCTAATTCAAAGAAGTAAATTGCAAGAGCAGGAAACCTCGGCATGTGAACTGAATTTTGTAAGAGAGGCACAAAGTGCAATACGTTGTCGTTGTGGCGGAGGTCTCTACTGAGATACAGAGCTGCTGCACCAGGCAATGCACGCGGGCAACGCCACGCGAGGCTGTCCCCGTGCCACGGAGACTGCAGCAGCTCAGCAGGTCGGGCTGACAGCCGGAGCTGCAAGATATTAATTCAGAGCTTTCATTGGTGAACAACAAAAAAAAAAGGTTTATAAGGAAGGTAAACAACCCTGTTTTAGGAAACTGAGGCACGGGGCAAAGGTGTGTTGCTATTCCTGAGGTCTCTTAGTAGAGTAGTGGCAGTCACAAGTGAACGAGGCAGACTTCCTTGAGAAAAAATGAAGTCCCACACAACGCCTAGCAGAAAAAGTCTCTTTTATCCTAAAGCAGGGGAATCTCTTCTTGCCTGCAGCCGGCTGAGCAGACCACACCCCCCCAAAATATATGGTGCAATCACTAAACACAAGATGCTTCACACTCACATATTCCTCCTCTCTAAAATATATCCAGAAGGCCTTTTGGATCTCAGATCTTGATCTGGAAATTAAATTTTGAGACGCGACCTCTCTGAGTTGTCAGTAAGATGGAGAGGGAGATTCCTTGCCAGCCTAGTAACTATAATTTCAGAGAAACATATATCTCATTGGCTTGAATACTAATGAGTCTTATTCTTTCAGCCTTAGGTTTCTGATCTGAAAACAATTTTATTGCTCATAGTTGTTTCTCACCAGGACAATTTTCCTCCCTCCTGGGCTGTGCAAGAGTTAATGTGTAAATGAATGGTGGATATAAATGAACGCTGGACTTTACTTGATGCACAAGTAAAGTTTTATCTTAAATGCTAAATTGTCTTCCTCATTCAGAACTTCTCTGAACCTTGTAACTAAAAAGGGAAGAAAATAAAACAGAAGAGAAGAAACCATGGAAATCCCAAACTCTAGATTTTTTAACTTTTTTGGAAAGTACAAAAAGTATTCCTGAACTGCAATAATTTTTAGCGAGAGAAAACATTGTTGGTATTTTTCTGAAGACAATTGACCTTTCTCCTTGCAAGATGAAGGTCAAGCAATGTGCAGGCCAACACTTCCTTCTTTGTCCATCACCAGACATGGAGCTCCTGGGGACATCTCTGCTTCCAGAACCCACTTCTCACACCTCAAATGCGGAGACCAAACCCTGCTACAGCTCCAACACTCCAGATCCTCCTGGACATGGAGATTCATGTAACCCAAAACTTACATCCCTGCAGCATGATTTCCCTGTCAGCCCTATCTCACACACTAAAAAAGCCTTGAATGACCAGCTATGACAGCACCACCTCCTAAAACATGCCATATTATTGTCTTTCTTGACTCCACACTGCGTGTTCCCCACTCATACAAGTCAGCGTTCGTACAGGTTTGCCAAAGCAGCAGCAGAAGCATCCCGTATTGTGCTTCTGTCATTGGCCGATGCTAGATATCCTCCAGATGGTAAAAAATAATCTTCATGGACCTTGGAGACACTGATGTGGTGCCGTACCAGCTGACACCAGCTGTTGATTACCCAAACCTTGTAATTTTTATTTTCATTAATGTACACCAGCTGCAGGGCTTACTGTCACATGACATATACAATTGTCTAATCTCTGCATTTTCCTCCAAATCAGGAATTTTTCTCAATACCAATCTATGATGCTACAAATTAATTATATTCAGCATTAGGATATTTGCTTTGTTGCTTTAAAATGCATGCTCAGAAGCACTCAGAGGACTACATAAGGCGTAGATGAACAATTTCATTTAGAAGTACCATTCCAGTATATATATTTGTGAGAGGTCTTTTATTTATTCAGTTAAATCAGGAAAAATAATCGTCTATCTTAATTTTTCTCTTTAGAAGCAGCATAATATATGCCAAATCAAACACGTAACTCATCCATCTTTAATAGCTTTCTTTGTGCCATATAACTGCACAGCAGCTGCTTTGTCAAATGACCAAGAAATTAGAGTTTGGCAAAACAGTGGTTTTCATCAGCATATGACCTTAAGATAACATTTACATTTCAGGAGATGCTGTTGCAGTCGGAACAGAACTGCGGGGCAAACTCACATCTCTGGATACTCATGGAGGCATCCGACAGAAAAGCTAATAAACGCACCAGATTAGTACAGTTTTATTTTCCATAAATCTGGGACATGCTCAGCAATGTCAAACTTGTTCCCCGTGCCTTTAAACGAATAAATAAACCCAAGCTTGCTCGGCAGCTCAGAAGTGAGGTGGAATTCATTTAGCTCATTACCATTTAAATGATAGATGGACAGGGTAAACTCTTTTCTTTTGAGGCAGGGGACGGACAATGTGGAGACAAGAGCAGTGGTATTGCATAGATGCGGGCTCCCAGGCTCAGATGATTGGATTCAGATGTTTCCAAGGAAATTATTTGCTCCAAAAGGGCTCTTTGGTTACTAACAGGTATAGCAATCATATTTAAAATGTTTTTACTTACAGTCAGGCTCCTGTAGCTTCAGTCACACAGGATTTACTGGAGGGTTTATCCTTGGGCTGCTCTGTTGAGTGCAGAGAATTCAGGTGGGTGTTTTCAGAGGGTTAGTCTGCCAAGACATACAAAGTGAAAAACAACATGTTTAGAGGAGAAATATTTTGCTTTTGCCATTTTGGCTATAATTTATTTCCCGCTTTTGCAGTAGGTCATTATTTGCCTCTCCTACATTGCAGGAAAATTCAAAGGGGACAGAGGTAACAGGTAGGGTTTTGTTTATTCATTAATTGCATGAGAAAATGAAGTACCTGTGTAGCTGAGAGCAAGAAGGTGAGAACCTCACACTTAGCCCAGGATGAGTGAGAAAGCAACATTTCAGTATTTTGTAAATTAATTCAGTTCACCATCAACCAAGTTCCCTTGAGAAGGACGAATAAAATGATAATTTATTTGCTTTTAACTTATTTAAAAGGAAAAAAAAAAAGACCCCAAAACAGAGAAGAGAATAGGAGATTTCATGTGTGCCACTTATGCTGCAAAATCACAGTTAGCTTGATTTCTGGTTTTCCTGTAACCCTGAAAGTCAATGTAAACTCATCAAAAGTTTCCTGAGCTCCCACAGGTCTCTTCTCACCCATTTCCAGGGAACTGACTGGAGTCAGAGCTGTGGATCACCTGTGTGTGTACAGGGCTGTGAGAGTATTTTGGCCCTGGTATAACACACAAGTGGTGGCACGAGGAGCAGGATGGAGATAACTATAGGAACAGGTCACACATCTTGTAACCCTCATAATAATTTTTTTTTTTTGTAACAAGAGAGCTCTTGTTTGTTGTTGTCACGCATGGGCGTTTTCTCGATCCAGCCAGTGTTAGTGGTCTGTGCGGTGACAAACTCTGCGTCAGCCCTACCAGACCCAAGGACAAGCCTTTTCCTATTTTTCACATCTGAAGCCTGATGTTCTGCCTAGAGCTGGCTTTTTCTGCAGACCTCCTTCTTGCTGGGTCTTTCACATCTCCCCCTGCACTTCAGATGTCACGGAGGAATGTGGTCTGAGCTCCTCAGGGAAAGCACAGCTTTTCCTACTTCCCAGAGTTCCCTTTCTGCAGAACTGGGAAAAATGTGAATAAACAGCCTTCTTTTTTTTTTTTTTTTTTTTTAGGACCTTTTTTTTTTTTTTTTTTTTTGCTGTTCAGGAACGACTCTTGCATTACCGTAACTTACAATAAGAATATACACCAGATACAACCTGTCATAGCATCCTGTATTCCTGGATGTCCATGCAGCTCTGCCTCAAAACCTGCAGAGTCCAAACCCATAAGTGATGCTCTGCTCACACGTACAGCTCGGCACCTACATTGAGCTAAAAACTGAAACAAGTGTTTGCACAAAGAGGGAGCCTATATACTGGAAAGGGAAGATATGTGGGTATTATTGCTACTGGTGTAGCTCTTGCAAAGTGGCTGGTGATGCTGGGTGCCTCAGCTCTGGGACTATCAACTTGCCAGGTCTGGAAGGCACTCGGTTTGCAGAACACGGGGTACCTGATGCTTTGAGTAGTTGGGCTTTCCAAACGTGCTCCAGAAGGAGCACTTGAAGGAGAAGTCAGTACTACTGCACGTTTCTTTTTCTGTGTTGGTTTGGAAGCGTCTTTCTTACTGTGTGTGAGAATATGAGAAATGTTACGCAAAGACAGGGAGGTGGAAGGGCGATGTAGGACAGTGAGAAAAAAACAGGATGTTCCTTCATTTCCTTCCTTTGGTGAAACACATAATGACAGCGTGAGCAGTAAGGAGGAATTCAGATGGAAAGGAGTCAGTGACTTGTCATCCCGGATACTGGAGGGTGTTATATGAGCAGATGATAGTCCTAGTGGATCTGCAGAAGTGACTATGGGGAATTAGATGCAAATAGGGCACTAAAGCAGATTCACTGGGTGTGATTCAGTATTTTGGGTAGATTGTGTGTGTGGGCAGAAGCCAGCTTGGGAGAACGTTGCATTGACACCTATCCCGGGAAGAGGACCAGAGCAGGAGGGGCCGCAGGGTAGGCTGATGGTTCTTGTCTGGACGGTCTTGCAGGGAGGAACCTGACAGATAATTGCAAGGAGAGGGGGTAAGTTTTTCTCCTAAATAATTTAAAAAAGGAAATCATCCCATGTGCCTTTTCCCTGTCTCAGGGGTGGACTCTATGCCAGACTTCCCTGCTGCAGCAGAGTGCAACTCAGGTGTCTCTAGACTGGGTCACCCTTTCTTCATATTAAGGGAGCTCCAAGAGGGGTACTTTCTCTGGAGGGCTGTAAAGGTTTGGTTTTTTTTTTTTTTCTATTGCTTGGCCTAGAGCAACCTAAATTTGTTAACATAAGCAGTATACTGTACAAACTGCACTGCTTTTGGGAAGGACTTAAGTGGGTGAGCCTGGGATTTCCACCGAGGAGGGAAGTTTTCTGAGTTTAATTATGAGCAAATTTGTAAGTGGCTTGGCTATTTGTGGGCTGATGTGTTGGCATTTCCTCTCTTTCTTCCCCCCTCGGTTTAGGAGTCTATAGCAGGCCTCCTTTAATACGCGTAAATAAAAAGAGATGAAAAAAAGTATTAAAAACGTAGCTGAAGATTGCAGGAGGCAGAAAAAGGAGGGGCGACTTTTGCTTCTACACCACCAAAGAATGAAAACATCTGTGTCCAGCTGACTCACTTTCATAAAGATGCACTAGTCCTTAATCAAACCCACCCAGGGGATCTTGCCTGAGCTGCGGGGTTTATATCAACATTATATAGCTGGCTCATGGGCAGCCTTTCCCTGGCCAGGTAGCTAACAGAGCCGGGGGATTTGCTTGCGTGTGACATTTTCTCTTTGGTTTTAAGGAGCTGGGCTGCGTTTGCAAACCACGAATTACATTTCTCCGCTGTCGACATCTGCCGTGGTTCTCACGGATGCCTCGTTGCTCCGGGTTTGAACCTCAGCCACCGTGCCGTTGCCTCTGTGCCCACCTTTCAGTCGCCGTTGATCCACCGTGCAGCCCCCTGATTTCCTGGCAGAGCAGCCTGGAGTTAGGCCGGCACGCTGCACCTCACCTGCTGCAAGCTGTTTTGTTTTTGTTGGCTTGGGGAAAGCTGTTGGTCTCAGTTTCTTTTAAAATATTTTGTGCTGAAGGGAGGAAACGGAGCTGAGCTGCAGAGCCTGGGGGCTTCATTCCCTGCTAAGCTTAACTTCTTCAGGTCAGCTGCCAACAGCTACCAACACCGCGTCTTCCAGCATCTGGTGTTGGAGGGTGATCTGCTAAAGCCCCCGTCATGTGCCTCCCTCTAAGCCCATGAGTTGTCCTACCGATTTCAGTAAGACTATTCAGATCATTTACCTGCCTCAGCTGTAAATGGGGGTGGAAAATGGAAACAAAATGAAATATAGGGGTGTTTTCCTTTTTACATGTCGCCCACAAGAGTGAATGACTTTGTTGACGCTGACAGTTCCTCCAGCCACAATATATAGTTTCCTAACGCATATTGATTTTAAAAAAAAAAATCATTTAATTTCCAAGGAATAAACAAATGGGTTTTGAGACATCTTAAATTTCAAGTTTGTTCCCTCGTATTTACCAGGGACCACACTCAGGCTAGGATTACTCTAAGCAGCACGAGGAAAGCATAATTGAATAGCATATTATAAGCTGAGGTATGGCAGTGCTTTACAAGTTAACTTGAGCAGAGAGCGCCAGTTTTTGTGGCCAGCAGACCAGCATCTCATCACCTTTTCTTGCCCCAGAACATATCCAGAGGTGGATCAAATGGAGGCTGCCTCCAGAAGAAATTCCAACTTGCATCCCAAGGCCTAAACTGCTTTTCTGCCTTGTCTGCGATGTTCTCTGTGTAAACTCATACTTAACCTCTGGACACGGTGTTGGACCTTAACAGTTGGAAAGACCTTCATACAGAAGTGAGGTTTTAAGGGCAGCCATCAATTCCTAAATATTGCAGATGTTTTGCTGGTAGTTGGACATCATTTGAACAGCCCTGAATTACCCTCTGGCTCTCAGAAACATCCCTATTGCCTAAAGTGGCAAACTGCTTCAGCAGCTTGGGGGTCTTATGAGTAAAAACGTGGCAGGACAAGTTCAAACAGACAAGTGACCCCAGGGTAGTCCAGTTATCCTCCGGAGAGCACCACACACGTGTCCTTACTTGTGCCAGTCCAGGAGCAGGTTGTCTCACATTTTCCTCGGGATTAGGTGTATATAGGCAGAGGTACCACAGCATGGGTGACACGCCAAAAATGCACGCTGCTGCTTAGTTCACGGTGATGTGTTCTTCTGCCTTTGTCTACATTAACTTTGGGGCTATGACAAATAGAAGCTGCAGCAAGGCTAACCTTACAGGGAATTTGCCTTCTTGTCTGTTTAAAAAGTGCCCTGTTACATACGGCTCTGGCAACATGCACGTCTTCTTTCCTATGAATGATACGGATTTCGTAGCCCAGATTGCACGGCTTTTCTGCTGGTGATCCAGGGGAGCACCCTTTGGCTTTCTCGTTCTGGTAAGTTTGTGGGCGGTGGAGGAAGGGGAGAAAGGTCTTATGAAAGAGTCAGATCTGGTCTGGAAATGACTGATACCTGCTAAGCACAGTCTTGCAAAGCCATTTTTAGACCTCTGCTTTTTAAATATAGCCCTCGCCACCAGCACCTGCTCTACCAATGAAGTGTCATCTGCGAGACGTCACTCACTGACATTGAGTGTCACATAGAGAAGCAGGGCAAGCGTTTGTCGAGCTGCGTGTGTTCTCTAGAGGGAGGAATATAGCTGTGGATTATATGACCTGGATAGCATCTGACAGGATTATGCCTCCATACATGTTTGCTCAGCACCTTATGCATTGAAGCTCCCCCAGTCTGGAGCCACAGGACATTACTGTAACCCAAGTATTATTTATGTTGGCAACTGAGACATATATCATGGGTGAGGAAAGAGAAAAAGAAGCATTGCTAGTGAATGAATTTGAGTGTTATGTCCTTTATAGCATCAAACATCTTAATATTAATAGAGACTGCATTGACCTAAACACCCAGCAGAGAGGTTCTGTCCCAGGAGCTTTATTTTCCATAGAGATCTTGATTTTCAGAGCTTACACGTGTTTTATACATATTTGTGGCTCAAACTTGCTCTTTTCTACAAGACAACTGCTCCTCAGTGAGTGGTGGAAGGATTTTCCTCCAGGAGAGGAGAGAGGATGAAGAATCGCCCTACCTAACAGGGCACAAGACGTCAGCAAAGGGACAACTGCTTACCTCTTTAACCTGCTCACCTCTTTCCATTCCCTACCGGAGTTAGAACTGGACTTGGACCTCACGGTTTGGGATTGCCTAAGGCAGGCTTGATATTTCAGCCAGGCTCAGACCATCGCCTGTCCCAGCTCTACTGAGATATTGGGGTTCGGGCTGAGGATCCAAGTGCGCATCTGGGAATTCCCAGGCTGAGCTCACGGGCTCCTGTGCCGTGGTCGCTGCTGGTATTCGCTAGCGGCACCGACACCAAGCCCTGCATGTAGCACGGAGGTGCGAGAGCATGTGGAGGAGGTGACGTAGCTGAAATCTTGGTTGCTGAAATCACTGCCTGCCCACGTCACCACCGCTTACCCCAGTCAACCACCTGCTGGACACAGGGATATTAAGGGCACTGCTTTCCACTCCCAGCACTCATAAGGTGGCTCTCACTGGTTTTCAAAGCATCTCAGCTTAGTTACTGACCCGTGGCCATGCAGTCCCCTTTCTCCTTCCTTTTGCTGTCCCCCATCTCCTTTCCAAGCACCTGCGGTGGCTTTCAGCGTGCACTCATTCTCTCTCTTTTGCTTGCTGCATACATGTTCAGATTTTTATTTCCCAGCAGATGTATCGCACAGAGGTATTGAATTCCCACCCCTCTCTCAGAGCACTGGCTCTGCTCTCACAGAAGCACCAGCTTTATTACAACAGAGCTCCGCATTCAAGTTTCATTCTCAGCTTCGTCCGTCTTAAAACAGAAGATGTTAAAAATATTGGCGATGGCGAGGCAGCGAGCGTAACCTCCAAATCTCCCCTGTTCGGATCAGATGTAGCCTTCCTGCTGTAATCATTCCTCTCTCGCCCTCCTCCCCTCCCTTCTCTCTCTTTTTGGATGTGTGTTTCTCTCCGACTGTGATTCTGCAGTGGCAGAAAGGGGTCAATCTATCTGTAAAAGATGGACTCAGCCAAGCTTTTCTAGCTCTTTCCTGCTGATGGCAATTATCCGGAGGTTGGCAGCGGTCCCAGAAACCTGCAGTTCCTGCAGTCCTGCTGCTGTGGGCCTGCTCCACAAAGCCAGCATCCTAAGAGGATCACTTGGTGTGATGCCCAGGAAATGACAAACAGAAAAGGTCACACGTACTCCAAAAAGATATACTGCTCGGCAAATTTAATTGACATTGTGCAGCTTTTCAAAACGTCCCTGCAGACATTCCAGCATTTAACAGATGCAAGCAAAGAACAGCAAAATAACAGGGCTTTAGAGAAAGGGCAGAAAAAAATACATTCTGTCCCCCCGAAAGATTTTTCTCATACCCCGGTAATATCCTTTCTCATGGTCTATTGGATCAGGGTAATTTTTTGTTACCCCTGGTCTGGCAAGTGAAATCTGCCATCCCATCCCCCAGCCTCCCTTCCTTCCCTCACGCACACACTGCTGCTTTTTGAATCAGCGAGCTTTCATTAGGCAGGGTAACTGTCCTTGTTGTTTTCCTTGCGTGTTTCTCTGCTAAAATATTGTACGAGGAGCCAGCTCCCCGTCAAGCCCAGTGCTCTCTGGAGGTTCACCGTTGTGTCCTGTGTTATCTAGCCAGAGGGAAAAAGGCTGTCTGCATCAACGGGTGCTTTCGTTAAAGGAAAGGAAAGAAACAGGAGGTCTGTGGAAATTTAGGAAGGCGTCTGATATCTAACACTATTAGCAAGAGGCAGTGGGAAAACAGGAGTGGCCGGGGTGAATCTAGGATGAAGGCAGATGGTCCTGGTCCAGCAGGGACGGTACTCAGCAGGGACTCAGCCCTTCAGGTTTTTTATCTGAGCCTCCTTTTGCTAAGAACAGATTTGAAATCAGTATCATTTTGTGGTTTTGTTTCAAATATTCCCCAATTAAATGGAAAATAGTAGCAAAACTGGGTATAGTACGGGTGCTGAAGATGAAACAGACGTGACACAACAGATCTGAATACTCAGCCCGTTTACATCCATGCAATTTAGGATGAAAGGCACCATCTTCACTATGTAGCTGGAACCATGCAATCATCATAATTTAGATGGCTGGGATAGCAAAAAAGCAAGGTTTGAGTCCATTGGGAGCCTTGAACCTTCACACCATGCGTCCCAGTAAGTGTGTCAGCTGGGTCGCTGGAGAAAGAAGTGATTAATATTTCCAAAGCTTTCACAAGCCGTTATCTATACAGAGGGCCAAAAGTGTCCACCTGCATAGATGGTGTAAAGTACTCAATGCATTAGAGTAAACACAAAGATCCACATCGGGTGGTTCTCTGGTTACTATTCTTAAGAAGAACTAACTACCATATCTAGACTGTGAGTGTATACATGGACAGCATCTGTGAAACCCGCTCACTTATTTCCCTGAATATGGTTAGGCTTTAGTCAAGAAATCCTACAACTGTAATTTCAACATGCAGTCCATGGGACAAATCTTTTTCATTTAGCCAGAGGGTGGTATCACCAGAGATTTTACAGGGTATAACGTCAGTACCACAACAGCCTGTAGAAAACAGGGAAGATGGACAACTGCAAGTAATTTTGCTTTGAAGTATTGTTTTTGAATAATAAAACATACAACTGGAAGTGTCAAATTACCATCTGAACAACACCTAGCTCTTCCAGCCATAAGGAGTGGGGAATCATGGTTTCAACTTTTTTTTGTAGCAGGCGAAACATCGTTGTGACAAGTGCTGGAACCAGAATAAGAGTCTCCCAGTCCACCTCTGTACTCAAAGAACAGGTCATATTCAAGTATTGACAGATCCATTTCAAGAACACTTTCTCAGTTTCAGTATTTGTCTGCTTCAAATGAAGATGCTATTGGGAAGACACTATGACATTTGACGTTTTCAGTGTGGAGGTGGCAACATCCCCTTTCTGAATGCAAGCTGAACCTTACAGTTCGAGGAAAGGTAGTACCCTGCAGCTACACCACAGAGGTGGGGCAAATTTTCAGGACTTCGTTTTGCCCGAATCTTAACAGGATTTCTCCATCCTTCATCCACACCTGTGCCAGGGCAAAAGCTCAAAGCCCACAGTTGCAAACCCCACATCAGTGCCTACACCGCCAAGCCACGCAGAGTGGGCCAGGCATTGGCCCTTCCTGTGAAACCTCCTGGGAAACCAGTGCAGCCCCACAACAGTTTTCTGCTCTGAGAAAGTTTCTTTTGGTTCAAAATGTTCTGACTGTCCAGAAACGTGTGAGCAAACACGCTTCGATTTACATGGTGTTATAAAAGGATTTTGACTTCCTTGTGGACAAGACAACTCTAGTTTAAGAATGTGCTATCAGAAATAGTTAACTTTCCAACAGAAAGTGTTTCCAAGAAAGGTTTTTTGCTCTTGATAAAATCACTGTACAGTAAGTGACTCATAACTGTGTAATATTAATGGTTGGTTTCATAACACACTCTCCTGTTACACTGGACTTCACAGGAGCAACACAATAAAATTCAGAAGTTGATCTCCTCTCTACTGCAGACTTCTGTCGACACAATTATATGGTCAGGAGAGGGAAGAGGTAAGATCTCTGGCCAAAGAGCAGCATCAAGAAAACCTTGATTGTAAAAAAAGGCACAGAAGCCAAAACTGAGCTTTTACCCTATCACTGCTTTCACTTCAAGGTGGATGGGGCAGAGGAAGAAATCTACACTTTTCCCCCCATATAGCCTAAGCTTTTGGTTTTGTCTTCTAGGGGGGGGAGATCTACTAAAGCATCTAGAGATTTTAAACACAAAATGTTTTCTGAATTACAGTTTGATTTAGTTCTTCTGTCTCAAAAAGCAAAAGCTCCAGTCCTTTAGACGACAGGAAACCTGCCAGCTGTGGAAATATTAAGGCTTTTACTGTATGCAAGTGAGCTGTTCTGACTCCATCTGCTAAAATGGTGAATTTTCACATGTGCTTGTTTTGACTGATACCCAATCCCGAGTACTTTGTAAGGCAGTTACATATGCAGACCTGGTAAAAAAATATTCAGCTCTTGCCAACTTAGGACGGCGATTGGTTCATTAAAGGAGAGTGACAGGATGGGTCTTCGTGGCTTCAGTGGACACAGAAAATGTAAACCACTGCCTTGCTTTGTCAGCAAAAGGGTTATCAAAGACAAGATACTGCAGCTTTTCTGGTTATCATGAGAAATTTAGGCGAAGTGAATAAAGGAAGGCATATACATCCTTAGGAAATACTTTTAATTTACAGACTACCAATATTCTTCAAGTCAATGTTCAGTTGATTTTATAAATCTTGCCATTAGGCCTTCCTGTTTTCATCCCTTGGAGCTAATAAGTGCTTGGAAACCTTGGTAGATTAAAACTTTAGGAAACATAGAAATCTCGCTTTGAAGCCACTCCTTTCTTCTCATGGAACATTTAGAACTAGAATAACAAAATATTCTAAGAATAAATCCCTGTGGTGTATGAATGTGAAATATTGTTAGTGGTAACTCAAAGATTGTGTCGTCTCAGGAGAAAAGCGAGAACACAATTTAATTAAAGCTTCTTATTTTAATTGCAAAATTGTATCATTCTTTAGTTCAAACTTTGTTAGGAAAAAAACCCAAACATAAGCTGAATTATGGCCAAGTATGATGGATGCTTCTTGCTATTAAACAAATGTTTAGGAGGGAATCGTGGAATCTTCACATAATTTTGTGGAAGGGACCTCTGGAGGTCACCAAATCCAACCCTCCCCTCAGAGCAGGAAGCACAGTATAATCCTATTTCCAATCAAAACTGTGGGGAAATCAGGGCAAAAAGGAGGTCATGATCTGACTTCCAAACAGCCTGCCTGCCTGCGAATTTTACTCTCCCAGTTTTCAGCACAGAATCTGATCAACTTGTGTGGAGAACCAGCAACATCAGCAAAGTCCCTAGCGGATTTCACAACATCCCCAGACTTTCCAACATTTTTAGATAAAAGTTCTGGAAGGAGATAGCTTATTTTTCTTTTTTCTTTTTTTTTCTTTTTTTTTTAAATGTTTTTGAAAGATCTGATCAGCACTTTGTTGCTGGGAGCACAGAAATAAATCCGGGTGCCAACATTACACACCTAATTATAAGAGTCACTTTTTAGATGAAAGCTTGCTATCGCATCCTTAGGAGAGGGAAAACCTCAATCTATCCATTGTTTCTAATGCGTACCTTGCTACCCTTGATCAAGAAATGCTTTGCCCTCAGTCCTCATGCACTCAGGTCAGTTTTTAAAAATATAGTTGTAGCCTTATTAAAGACAAGAAGGGTCAGGATTTTGGTTTTATGTTTTGCTTGAAAGAGTTGGACATTCCAGACTGCACAGAGCTTTCTAAAACAATTCTGGGACTTCTGTCAGTTTTGATTTATAACAACATATGTCAGATTTAATTACACCATCACTCTATCCATTCATCACCAGCGTTGCTCTCTGCAATGCTCTTCACCAAATCTCCAAGGGACGTAGTGACCTGAACTTGTTTCACCAGTGAAGAACAGGATTAGATGTCCGCATTCCATCATGTTTTGCTGATTAGTGACCATACGAAAACTGAGGGGTATGGTCAGAGAGTCAAAGGAGCATAAAGCAGAGGTGTTGAGGATGCCCTTGTCCAGGTCTACTCCATAACCAGCGTCGTTGCTAACAATCCCTGCTGGGGGGACGTGAAGCAGACCTGCACTGTGGATGCATTCTCTATAGGTACATCAAACACAGCCTTAGCACCTCTGCGCTCTATTGCGTGGGTGCACACACTTCACTGAGTGCTGGCTCTGGGACCTTGGAACCATGCTGCATTATCTGGTGTAGACAATTGCTGGGATTCTCCACTTGATTTTGTGCAAAAAAAACCACCTCGGAATTCTTTTCTCCCTTAGTTATCAGGAAGGATGTTTTAATCAGTGACAAACCACTGTTTTCTGATCAAAAGCAGAGGATATATAGGTATAATCATAGAATTACTCTATTGCTTCAGGTCAGCACCTGCTGGATTAACCCAACTCATAAAATCTGAGCTCTTTCTTCTGATCCTTTAAATTTATACTCAAAATGCAGTGTTGGTGTTTATTTTTGCTTTACTTAGTTTGGTTTGATCTCTCCTCAGCTTTAAATTTCCTTATTGTCATAAATCCAAGTAACTGTCAGGCTACCACAGCAGCAGGTTCATCAGTGAGCAGAGACTGAAGATCAAATACAGAATTTAATTAGCATTGGACAATGTTTGTGGCAGGGCAAAATCATCCTACAATCAATTTATTTATTTTTCCTCTGAAACATTTGATTTTCTTGAGAGGAAGTTTTATTTTGAAGCTAAAGGCCTGAATTGGGGCTGTAAAGAGTTTAAACCTAAATAACATTTTGGACCTTGGGCAAATTTCAGGTAGCTTACTCACGGGTAGGAATCATACAGTATCACAAATTTGTAGAGTAGTTCAGGTTGGAAGGGGACGTCTGAAGGTAATCTGGTCCAACCTCCTGCTCAGAGCAAGTTTGGCTTCAAAATTAGATCCAGTTGCTTATGGCGTTTTTCAGCTGAGTTCTGAAAATCTCTGAGGAAGGAGATCTGCACAGTCTGCTCGCATGTATAACTGCTCTCCAAGTGAAAAAAAAATATTTATATCCAGTGGGTATTTCTTTTGCTGCATCTGGTGGCCCCCTCTGAGAGAAGCCTGGGTCTGTCGTCCCTATAAATCCTCTGGTAGTCAAAGAGTGCAATTAGATCCCACCTTAGTCTTTCCCTGGATAAACACTTCTGTTTGCATCTTTGCATGCAAACCACAAGGTCTCCAGAAACAGGAGGAGAAAGTTGGGCTCCTCAGATATGCCTTCTCTTTTTTAATTTTTTCTTTTGTCTTTTTTTTTTTTTTTATTCATTTGTTTTGTTGTTTCTTTGGTT
>VUYV01000015.1:6453709-6522572 GCA_008711295.1 Anarhynchus alexandrinus | reverse complement strand
TTTTTTTTTTTTTTGCTTTTTTCAAATAACCTAGTGACAAACATTTGGAGAAGTGAGTGAAGAAAACCAGGCAGAAAAGTAGAATGTGAACACAAGGGGGTAGAATAAGAAGGGCATTTTTAATAAAGCAAGTGAAAATACTCTAAACATATCTGATTTATTCAATAGACACAACGAATATTCTTCAAGAAATCCCTTTTCTGAAGTGTAAGGAAGAAAAGCTAAAACCAAACTGTGAAGGTCATCTGAACTGGCCGCTTCCCATGTGGCAACCTACCTCCTGCACTGCTGAGCCTTTTGGCTCGGGGGTTTCTCATGTGCCTGCTTTGCAAAGAGAAAAATTTGACTCTGTGAAAGACAATGGAAATTTGATGGAGGAGGTGTCTTCTACAATAACAAAAGCAATGACCTTTATATGAATTTAGGTGCTTGGGATTTTGATCGACTATGGTGTTTAGACATCTGTCTTTCAATTGATTTAGGGATACAGTATGTCTGAACACCTAAATGGTGCCTAAATTGGAGGGTCCTAACAAAGAAACCCTCTCAAGACCAACTGCGTGACACTTTGAAAGCTTCTGGAGGTAGACCTTCTCCGTTTAGCTTCAGACACCTTAAAGTGGTTCAACATCTGAAAATCAGGCAAAGCTAGGAGCTTTATTAAAGACAGAATCCCACCCCTAAATACATCTAAGGATTTGGGTCTGAACCGAAACTCAGGTTGCAATAGCTCAAACAGGCTGACTGAAGTCTTGCCTGCACTTTTAATCCTTAATTATCCCAGGTGCCACAGGGATGGATACATAGAAAACAGATGGAGAGGTATTCCTGAGCATCTAAAGATAAGCAGATCAGTTAGACCACGTTCTGTAGATCTTGTTTGAATAGTTAATCACAGGAACACAGAGATGAAGAGAACCACATGGGTCACTGAGCCCAGGTCTGTGATATTTTCTCATTATGATTTACAACCTGGATAGTATCAAGAGCATGCCAGGTGCTTCATATAGTCAGACAGTCTGACAAGCTGGTATTTATTTTGGAGCCAAAGGAGGCCTGCCTGTTTTATGAATCACGGTTGTTTTTATTTTTATATTTTGAGGCCGGGAGTTTGCTAATCATTTTTTTACACTGTGCTTTGCGGGGTGATATTTTTGCTCACCTCCATTACTGTTGACTGTGCATCATATCCTAGTGGTTTAAAAACCATGGTTGTTAAAGCTTTCTTCAAAACTTTACTGAGTTATCCTTGAATATATTTTTCTTTGGGCTATTTACACACATGCATAGAGTTAGTGGAAATTATCAATAAGTGAATATGTGTGTCATACGTGCTTAAGCCCACCCATATATTTTCCCCAAATTTGTACATAATTTATATATATGTATGCGTACAGCATAGAAACCTTTTAAAAATCTAACTGAATGGGGATTGTCCCATTACCTGAAGCAACTGTTACTTTTCCAGGCACAAAACCAGAAGATGACAGATACACTTTTTGTAGTTGGGATTATTAGTTTAATCACTTTGAATGTGCATGAAAGAATTAATGGCAACCTGAAGCTAAAATTGATAACCGAAATTCTTAATTACTGAATGTGAGTTTACGTGACAAAACCACATTGTTATGTTTGCTTTAAGGAAAAGTCTTTCACTGAGTTTGACACACTGGAATAAGTTTCTTTATCAATATCTCAGAGGAAGCAAGTGTAGATAATTTTAGAAATGTTTATTGGATTGTAGAAAGTGAACAATATTGAACAAGTCAATATGTTTTGAAAGGTGCTCATATAAAATACTTCTGAAATATTCAGAAATGATCAGTTGATATTTTAAACTTGTTACTGAGAGAAGTGACATCTGATAAAGGTTGGGATAAACATGTCAATAAAATGTGTTATTTACAGTATAGCATCCATTTATTTGTTTGAGTTGGTAACAGTCAGATTACTGACTTTTAATAATGTTGTAGCCCTGGGTGAATTATTTAGGAATGTGCCCTTAGTAAAAAGGTTTTGTTCATATGATTTGCATATGAAAAGTTCCCTCTGATACATAAAGTGCCCAAAGTGTTCACTGGGCAATTTTTTTCTAGTAATGAAACATCTTTGAAATCTGTCTGAGAATAACAAATTGAAACCAGTGAAAACCTCTTTGTAGGCACTAATATGAAAAGATCTGCTAGACTTCTGAAAATAAGCACAGAATGAAAAGAAAACAGGCCTGGTAGCATGTTTTTTACAGCAGGAGTATTTTCAGGAGTACTTACAGATACCCAGTGTAAGAAGGTGTAACAGGAAACATTTAAAGTTAATTTGGCTCAGGTACTAAACATTTCCACAAATGAATGTCACTAGAAAAGTGAAACCTGAAATGCAAAGCCATCTGAGAAAAACCCTTAAAAATAATCCTCAGACATACAGCTGAAAACACAAGTTCAGACATGTAAGCAAAAATGAATTTGCCAGGCAATAAATTACAATAATATGCCAAAATACGACAGAAGATAGTCATGGCAGACATCTGTAACGCATAAATACACAAGTGAGCTGGACACAAGCTATTGTGCCAAGACTTTTCGGCGCATGAGGACACTGGAAACAGAATCCAAAAGACATACAGAAAGCTCAAGAGATTCCTGTTAACCCTCCCTCCAAGACCGGTAAAGATCTGTTATGGTGGGACAGCCTACTTAATGGATTGTTACTTAGCTTTTTAGCAGTACAGAAGTATTCTGCGCATTAAGCGATGATGTATTACTCGCTGGTAAATGACAGATTGTTCATTACGGGACTTTGGAGAAGTTAATAATCATGATAATGGACCACGAGTCAGAAGTGTCTCTTGTATATCACTTTTTCACCTTTATAGACAAGCATAAGCTTATCACATCAAACACTTGTATTACACAATCAAGTGGGAGAATCAATTAAGCTGGTTGAAAGGATTTGCAGTGAAAATTGAGGGAAAAGTTTACCTATCATACTTCCCTGCCTTTGTCAGCTGTAGGGAGGAAGAACAACATCTTCACACCCCATATCTAACAAGCTTTTTGAGGTAAAGCCAATTAACTTCGAAGCAGCTATGTAACCCTTTCGTAATAAAATATCTCAATCTATTACACTAAAATAATAACAACCACAAACAAAAAAAAGCTATGGAAAAACTGTAGCAGAAAAACGATGACCTCTTTAGAGAACTGACTTTAGCCACCCTACGGATTACTTATATGAGGTAACAAAAGACTTATTTTCTAAGGACAATCAGAGTGATTGCCATCCATTGCCACACGTTCCTTCTCCTTTTCTCCCACTACAGTGGAGTGAAAACAAGTCCCTATTTCTAATTATTCACAATTATTCTGATTATTCCTTAAGAATCATCAGAGGAAGTGAAAGGAACATCATGGACTGCAACACCAAAAACAATTACTAAGACTTTTAGCAGGTCTCCATATAAACTCCACAAAAGTTCTCCTGGGATGCAACCATATAGACACCACAGAAGTTCTTCAAGGATGCAAATGACATGATGACTGATACAAAGATGTCCATCTTTGTCACAAAAGCACCAAGAGTGAGCAACTCTGCCACTTTCCCTAGTGATCGCTTCCAGTATCCAATTTTAACTTCTGGGCACTAGCTCTTGGCATGTATGTGTCCACAAGACTGGAAGGCGTCTTGCAACATGTATCTTTTCTGTATGTCATCACCTATAAAGTGCTCAAAGAACCTGCGCGGTGTTAAGAGGAGCAGACCGAGTTCCTCAGTCTCTGCAGTGCACCATCTTGATGCACGCATCAATATTGATAGCTTATAGTTATCTGGGACGGTGTGTTTAAAATACAGATGGGCAAGTTATGACAGGGAAGTTTTATGGAGACGATTTTGGGACTTTCATTTAACGTCTGACAGAGTGATTTGGGGTATTGTTAAAATTCAGGTTTGGTAGTATGGTATGCTAGCCTATCTTTTATTTCATACCTAAAGGAAAATAGTTTAAAGTATGATTAGGTGTGCTATTTTAAAGCCATATAGATTTGAAGCTAAGAAAATGCTGTACAACTTATATACAGAGAGATCTTTTTGCATTAAAGAAACACTTTTCCAATCTTTATTGCTGTGCTACAATTTTCTGATATAGGAAGAATGCACAAATATTTAGTAATTTTGGAAATCTTTTCTTCCTAGTGAACTTTGGAGTTTCTTCTCAGAACTCGTGGGACACTGGCCCAAATTCACCCGACCTGATTTTAAATATTTATGTGATCCTCCTAGTTTTTGAAGCTCTGGGTTTTGTTTCTAGACTGGAGAGAGCATGTTGAGCGCGTCTAGAAAGCAATGCATTTCCACTAAGATCACCCTTTCTCCCGTTTCTTGACAATGTGGAAACATGTTGTGGGACAGGCAGGTGGAATGCACTCAGAACAGAACACGTATGTTGTTGTCTTTCATATGGCAAATACTGTCCTTTACAGGTATATCAAGGAGTCAAGGTTTTTTCACCAACACTTGAATGGAAACTGGATGTCTTGTTAAAAATTAAAAACTGCAGCATTTTGTAGAATAAAAAAAACTATCCCAGAAAATAAAATAACTTTCCTTGCTAGACTTAGACCGTTAGAACAATCTTGATGAAAGGAAAGCTAGAATATTTTTTCCCCCCGCAGAGAAAGAATATGTCCTAAAATCATTACTATTAATTATACAATCCTGCTAAAACTTGATTATAAACTGTTGAATGAGGAAGAAAATAAAGTATCTTTATTAATGGGTCTATTTAGTAACAATGGATATCAAAATTGTCAGCTTGACCTTCTAGACCCACTGGCATATAGTAAATGAAGTAGTTGCCATCACAGAGAGCTACCTTGGCTTCCTAAGCACCATGGTGATGCTTAGAGACTCTTGGACCAACTTCAGGCTTGCTGGCTTTAAACAGTTTAACCAGTGGTAAAGTTTTAGACTCTTCCAGAAACATAAAAGGGCAGCTGGTATTGTTGATCTGCTTGTTTATCCTCCTGCTATCACGTTCATTATATACTAATGAATTCTTTTTAAGCTGGAATTGTTCAGCAGCTCTACTGTTTTACTGTCCATGTAAGTCAATGCCATTCTCATCTGAAGACTCCGATGTCCAATTTACTTGCTACCAGTGCTCTGACTTTATGTATAGGTGGAGATTGTCAAATGCCGGACAGACATAAGTTGCAACCTAAATTTCGTTGAGTCCAGAGTGAAAAAAACGATCACACATAATAGAGCTTAGACTGTCAGTGCAATGTAGTCTCTGGTAACAATATTCCTACTCCTACTCTTCTTATATCCACGGGGAACAACTAAATGGTAACAAAAATCCGCCAAGTAATGCAAGCAATTATATCTATTTTTCTGAAGATAATTAATCTGTCATAACAGCACAGGAAGGCTACCATCCCTGCTTGTAAACACAGGCTGAGGTTATTTTATAAAACACTGAAGCCACCCATTGCTGTTGTCCATCATTTATTACTTGCCTAATAAATACTTCAATAACATTTAATAAATAATGTATTCAGGCTCAGTGAAGTGATAATTCTTTAAATTAATTATTAAATTCTTGCAAAAGGTTTTATTGTAAGTACTACTAAAGGAAATTTCTGCCTTTAATCTAAAGTGATTATTCATTATGTGCAGTAAGGCCCCATTTGCATATTATTAGTGAAGTAACCTTTAGCCTTCCTGGCAACAATAAGATGCATCTCAGTGTTGTTACGCATTAACGTTCTTGGTTAGCTTTCCAAAACTAAAGTGATGATAAACAATACCTAATAAAGTCTTTGTTTATGGCCTTCTACCAGCTGTTTTTTTGATATCCCAAATATACTACAATGACAAAATGTCCAGTAAATGTATTACAGCAAGTTGTTAAAAGGTGTCGCCTGCAGATGGTTAGTTGATGGGAAACAGTAAAAGTGGAACTGATTAATGCCCTAGAGGTCTGAGTAGTAAATTCATCTCAAAAAGATTTTTTAAAAGCCCCTTTGATGGTATCCCATGTGCTGAGCTACCCTGTACTTGCTGCTTTCCTTGCCTGCTACACAGCAGAGCCCCTGGGAGTTAGCCATGCTCCTCAGCAGGGCTCAGTTCCCCAGATGGTAGATTTCTTTTCTGTCTTGAACAACTCCCAGCACTAACACAAAGCATTTCCAACACCATCCTCATGTACCTGTCCTAACCTTCCCAGCAAGGTGAGGAGGAACGCGATAGGGAGGGAGGTCCCACTGACTTTCAATGACAGAGGCCAGAGCAGCTTCTTTTTCCATCTTTCTTTTTCCCTCTCTCTGTCTTTCTCTTTCTTTTCCACAGAAATCCTCAAAGCAGAAATGATCCAGATTAGTGAGCCCAGAGGACCTGGTTCAGCGCTGGGAAGATTACCAGCTCACAGCTGGAAAGACCTATCCCATGGATAAGCCCTTCTCCTGCAATATGGTATTGTCCTGCAGCTGAGCTGGCAATCTGGTGCTAGATGAGCGATAATTACCACTGGTTCACAGCACTGCCTGAAATTGATCTTGAAACGTCAAGACTAAGTGGCTTCTATGGGTACATCTGGCCAGGAGATGATGGGACTGGTTGGATTCTCTAGGTCTTGTTCCATCAGCCCTTCATCCACGGAGCCTTCTAAGGTCTTACTGCTGGCACCTTGGATATGTGTGTACTCTGGGACTGATCTGTTTTGCGGGGAAACCTTGGCCTGAACCCCCGCAGAGATGTTTTCCTTTCAGAGATGCTATTTCATAGCGCAGTGCCGTGATCAGTGTTTAGATCTCAGCCAGACACGTAATCAGTGCATCCAAGTAACATGGTGAGCAATGAGGAACACAAATGGGAGTAGAGACCACAATCAGTCCCTGGGATAAACAGAGGCATCGAGCACCCCTTACAACACCCGAAGCTAGAGTTTTCATTAAGTGGTCTGCTGGTCTGGATGATAGAAATCTAGGCTGCATATAGGTCCTCAAAAAGATTTAATTTGAGTCCTGGGAGAGCCAATGAACCAAAAGAAAGAGATAATAATTACAATTGTTAAATTACGATCATGTTTGCTCTCCTACAAGTCTATAGTCTCAAGCATATGAGGTTTTTTAATGGATGTTCTCAACAGAGTGCTTTGCATTCGCCCTCTGCTTTTAAGCTGTTTTAAAAAAAAATAGTCTCCAGAAAGACAGGACTGAAGTGAAATATTAAAGTGACTACAGGCTCCTTCTACCAACATGCCGGGTGAAAAGACTTCTTTTCTTCAGAGTTTGTCCCTTGCCTTTCCTTTTTCTAGCTGCCAGTACAGGCCAAATACAGGTTCTTTCACTTGCCAGGTGTTTGGAAGCAAGATTTCTGAAAAATAAAGTCACCCAATGCATCCCAACTGGAAGCACGTTATTTTAAAGATGTTATTCTGTATTTAGTAAATCCACACGAAGGAAGCACATGCTGTTTCCCAGAGGTCAGGTGGGATTTTTCGCACCAAATGTCGAGAGAATAAGATTTGTTGTCTATTTGTCTGTGGTCAGTAAAAAAAAAAGCACCTCCAAAAGGCAATGCAATGTATCCTAAGTTGTATAGCTGGGAAAAACGGGGTAGTTTTCCTGTAGCAGTGGCCAAACTCTGTAGAGGGACCTCAGCGCTTTACAGTGGAGTGTCTGAGACTACTTAAGTTAATCAAGATGAGTCCTGCCCATTGTAAAATTCAAGGAAAAAAAATCCAATTATAGTGCTTCAGCAGATCGAGGCAAATCATGGGAAAGCATCAGGATGACTATTAACCTGTTAATGCCCAGGGGAGGAAAACAACTTGTCCTACATTAGCATTTTACCCTGTGTTAGTTGCCACGAGTTAGCTAAGATGCAGCCCCAATTCCCTTCTCATGAAGCAAGACCTGTTTTGCTCTTTAGCCCGATTTTTGTCCCAGATTTGGAGGCTGCAGAAAGAAGCTGCCAGACTGCGTTATCTCCCTTTTCAGGTCTGATTCCAAATTAAAGGCATCTTCATTGATATCACGTCACTCACTAATTCGTACAACAATGCAATATGTATCAAGTCTCTATACACCCTGGTTTGAGATAAGAATGGATTCAGCATTTCCCAGAGCCAGGCTCCCTTCCCCCATCCTGCTCACATTCACATCTCTAACACGGAGACCTCTGGTTCACCTTTGAATCACTTATGTTCTCTTCACCGTAGCAATCAGCTCAGTCCTACATAAAGTGTAAAGTGCTGACATTTTCAAGCAGCCTAATGTTTCTTGCAGTCATCTAGCAGCCTTTCAAATGCAGAATCCTAGATGCCCTTGCTTTCCTTAATCAGCTAGCAGTGAAAAAGAAAAATGGAATAAAAAGACCTCATATATCCTCTTGTCCCCCCCTCCCCCGGCAATTTGCTGTCCCTCCAAACTGACCCCCCCCACGTCCCTCCCATTATACAGATGCGGTGAGATCTCTGAACACAAATGTTGTAAACCTCAACATAACTCCGCCGATTCACACTAAGGGAAATAAATTTAATTCACTCAGCTTCTCATCATCTTACAGCTCCTTTAGGGCTAATCGTCTGTGCTAACTTTCTCCGGAGTCTTTCTAATGTCTAAGTGCCGCAGACTATTTTGTAGCCGAAATACGTGTGGCAAGAGAACAAATTGCCCCACGGTGGATTTCTTTTCTACAACAGTGGTTTTACTATTAAAGAGAAAAGAATCAGGTTTGGAGTGGTGTTGGTTTAAGACTTGGATGGCAGGTTATGTGGCTGACTATAACAGCTTCATACAGCAATTTGTAGTCAATTTTTCTTTCTTGAAAAAAGTGTACAGTATTTATGCATCTGGATAAACTTTTATGTCTATTCAAGAGCCACAGTGATCCCGTTGGTTTTAAGGAGAATGATCCTTTTCTCAGCATCTCACTTTCTTGAATTACCAAATTTTAACAGCTAACCAGCTTGTTTTTGCAGATCTGTAATAAATAGTGTTTTTAGTAGCAGGTCTTGAACGCTGATAAAAGGATACTCCTAACACCTGACTCCAAGCCTGACTGAAATGTGCCTTTTAGAGATGTCACACAACGCAGACACAATTTTGTTCAAGGCTGTGGATTCAAATTCTCGTTCTTCCACAGATTTACTGTGTGCTTCTGAGTAAGGACTTTCTATCTTTAAAATACTGCTGACCATATATTTTTTTTCTTTACTGTCTGCTTAACATTCTCGGAGGGGCAGGGGTTGTTCGCATGTGTTTACACCAGGCTGTGAATTGCACACTGCAGAAATCAGCAGAATTTATTTTCCTGCTTGTTGCCTCTCCACACCTGCTTTGGCTTTCTTTCCCTTGACCTATCTTATTACCCTTTTTGATCTTACGCGCCTCAATCACCATGGAGAGTTGAACTCCTGGGATTAATCCTCATCCTCTGGCCTTTTCAATCCTGTTCATTCCTCGGTGGCAAGTGCCACTTAGACCTTTCTCTGTGATATGCCACCACCAGTATTCAATCTGTATGGCAAAACCAGAACTTTCCACCTACTCACTTAGCTTCTTCCCTTCTCATTTTTCCTCCTGGTTTCTAGATCCTGAAGGGAATACATCTCTAATGAACATTTATCTGGTCTGATTATAGACTTCTGCTCTGAATTCCCTTCAGAGAAAACATCTCAGTTTTTCCTCTGAGTTTACATAGAGCCTGGAGAGACAAACCTCCTACTTTGGGCTAAATTCAGATGCGGTGAGTAATGCTTCATGGGATATCATCAATTTTCACAAAGACCAAGGTGAAAAATGAGAATTTCCTTCTCTAGAAACCTGGCATTTCCCATTTGTTTTCACACAGGGACCTTCCAAATTTTTTAAGGAGGACAAATCCAAAAGCAATGCTAAGACCAGTGCAGATGAGGTGCTCGCCTGCGGTAAATGAGAATATATCTCTGCTTTGCAGGGTGAAGAGTGCTTCCCAGTTCTGTGTGGGCACAGGATCTGGGTCTAGCATCACTTTCCTCTCCAGCCCTCCTGCTTTTGATGGAGGGAGCACTTTACCACAGACCCCCACTACTCTGGAAATGGAGCAGCAAAGACTGGGAAGAGCCCCATCAAAGTCAGCTGCTTTTAGAGGGACACAGCTGGAGAGACACGATGTTTACCCTCAGTTCTGCATTGCGCCTCTTTTTTTTTTTTTTTTTTTTTTTTTTTTTGCTTTCCCTGCTTCAATTTTGGTTCAATACATATTTTCAGGACCAAAAATGGACTCAGGATATTAAAGCAGTGGCTTCTTCCAGTTGATCACCTGGCTCCTACCCCATGGTCTTGATTAGGTTTTTCCTTTCGTATCAGAAAATCCATTTGGGAACTGAAGAAATTTTGAAAACTTGAAAAGCCTCACTTTTAGAAAATAACATTTTTTTCTTTGGAAGTCACAAAATTCCCAACCGGTTCTCACTACAGAGTCAGGTTGTCAGGACCAGCGGGAGCTAAGCCTTGGCACCCCAAGCATAGTTCTCACTGTTTGTTCCTTCTCTCTAAAGGAAGAGTTGCAAAAGCAGACCAAGAGTTTGGTTTTTCAGACAGCAAACTCCAAAGCTGTGGTTACCGGCATCACAGCCTTTCATATTTCAGCCAGCAATCATTCTCCTCATATCGTCAGTCAGGAAAATAAGGAATTTGATGACAATCATGTCTAAAAAGGTGGGCAGGTAAAGTGGGGTTCAACTGTTTGGCTGAGGCACAGAGAGACTGTCCACACTGTGAAGGGCAGGTGCTAGTAGAGGTAGGATTTGTTCTGTCTCCTCCCAATGCATCTCTACAGCTTTATCATTTTCCTTCTGCAATATCCAGATGATGCAACTGCTGCTACGGATGTTATTTCAGCTTTTAATAACTTCAGACACACAGATTACCTCCCCAGTATTCTTGTATTGCTGTGTTTGTAAAAAAACAACCAAACAAAAAAAGTTTAATAGTTGTACTTTCCACTCATTAGGTTCAATCTATTTCAGTAGAAGGACTGAGCGGAAAGAGAAAGGCAACAATGATTGCATGGCACTGTTCACATGCTTAGGGTGGAGGATTGTATTTTGCTAAGCCTTCCAGGAAAATAAACCTCAGACAAACAAGAATGCTTTATGGAGATATAAGGCTGTTTTGTCACCAATCAATGATGTTTTGCCTTGCTTTGGTTTCTTCACTGTCTGTCTCCATCTTCAGTTGGATGTATCATTCTGAGTAGTGTTGCTTTTTTTTTGGCTTCTTTTTCTATTGATTTAGCTAAATTAATAATACACCTACCCGAATGTCTGGCTTCCCCTGATATTTATATTTGTTTTGCTATTAAAATTGTGCCTTACATTTGATGGATCTGTTCTAGGGTGATGAAAACAGAAATGTGTGGATTAAGCTGGTTTGGAGGAACTGTTGGGGTATGAGAAAGGACCAGAGAGAAGTCAGGAATTGTATTTTGCATGAGGAAATACTTCCATGCCACCAGCCATTCTCTCTTATATTTCTTTGTTTTGAAAGCAGCTATTGGAAGATATTTAGCCAGAATTCTCTTTCCTAAAGGGAGAAGTAAAGAGCGTGAGGCAGCCCATCTAATTTCTGAATCATCATCAGAGCTGGAGCGCCTGTTGTCTCCCTGTCTCCATTAACTAAGAGGAACCTACAGTGCCTACACTGCTAGTTTTGGCACCTCAGCTTAGAGGCTAAGGCTGCCTGGAAGGCATCCCAGACTGTGTTCTCTTTTCCATCTTCTTCCGCTTGTACTTAAATGAACATAGCTCCTCAAGTGTACAAGCAGGATTATGAATGACTTAAATGTGGTGAAAATGAGGTGTAACAGGGACATACTAAAAGGCCTGTTGAGCATCGTTATCATTACGAACTCAAATAGGTAAAACATAGCTAATTACATCACCCTGTCCTCAGCCTTCAAGCTGACTGGAAGTTGGTATTGAGGGTGAGGATTTGCTTGGAGGTGTGAAAAAAAAATTGGACCCATTCCAAATATCCTTCCCTTAGCCTGTCCTTTATTCTTTCTAAGTAATTATCTGTCTACCAAGGAGGAGACTGGGTCCTGCGCTCCTATCACAGCCCAAAATCTCATGTTCAGCCATTTTGACACAGACCTGCATCATTTCAGTGATTAGGATTTTAATATTTCACTGCTGAGACCGTGGGTCTGAGTTGATAGGGTTTATGGACTTGGTAAGGGAGGAGACTGGGAACTGCTCAATAACCTGGGGAGATTTTGCCAACCCTGAAAGGGCAGGACATGAAACAGGAGGACAAGATGTGTACTTAAGCTGGTCAAGTGTTTTCCAGAAGAAGTGTTCTCCACTAGAAAATGCCAATTCAAGATCACTAAATGTGCTTGGGAACATTTTGATTTCACTGGACATTTTCACTTGCATCAGGTGGCATTGGAGGTGAAATGTAGGCTCCAAGGAATTACTAAGTCACTGATCTGGCAAAGAACCAAGATCTGTGAGACCCAGGTACAAGGACTAGGCATGGGTGTAGAGCAAAAATGTTCTCTACACCCAATAGTACTAAATCTCTACTTTACAGTGGCCTATAAGAGAGCAAAAAACACTCTACCATCTCCAGATACAACACTTACAAAATCCTGCTGTTGGGATGAATCAATCAACTGAATTGCCATTAGTAATATTAACAACCATAACCTTTTTATTTCTGGCATTTCTGGCAAGTGTTCATTGCATCAATTTAAAGCAAAAGCTAGTGGAAAGAAAGAGCAGTGGCTCAGCTCGTATTAAAGTCCTTTTTGTCTTGTAGCACAGATGGAGTTCATACCGATAGCTAACATTGCTGCACAATATGAGAGATTATTATGAATAGGGCATAAAATGATAGAAAATACCAGTTAGAATAATTACATTATCATATTTTTATATGGAAATTATTTTCCAGGCAAATGTCGCCTGTTTGGAGAAGTTGAAAACAACTCTAAATACATCCTTCTGTATGTCATAGAACAAAACAATTTTAAAGTTTAAAACCCATTATTTTAGAAGAGCTATTTATTTCAAGTAGGTGGCAATTTTCTTCCCCTCCCCCAGCCCACAGATTTCAGTAGCTATTCACCTCTCGCAATTTTCATCTAGCCTGTTCTTTAGAAACCAATTGCAACCTTTAAAGTAGTCATCTATTTCCAATGGAAATCTTCACATCTTGCTCTTTAAGCCGCTTTTTCAAACTCTTAATAAATTGCCTCAGGTTGTAGAGTTAGTAATGACACTAAATAGTGGAGGGCTTTCATGAAATGTCCTGAACCTCAATTCTCTTCTCACCCTTTCTTTTGTCCACTGCTTCTTGCATTTTTGCAGAATTTCAACAATTGCTCGTTCAAGAGGAACAGATGCCTTTATTCTCCCGCAACAGAATTTGGGAAATTTGCCAGATAAATGGGGATGAGGAGGGACATGTAAACAGGGTCAGCTGAAGTAGAATTGGATCTCGAAAGAACAGTAAATACTTAGCTCTCACAAAGTACTTTTGTTGGCAAAAATAATCTCTTCAGGGAGAGAAAGAAGAAATCAGAAGGTGGCTTTATGTTACTGAATTTACCTTCTGCTTTGCTGCAGTGTCTGCAGTGAACTGGAAGGTTTTGAAAGCTCGGCAGGGTATCACAATACCGCAGCGTGCTCTGCAGGCACGCTTCTGGCAGGAGCGCTGGAGGTGAGAGGTGGCCTCAAAGGATGGGAGATCAGGATTCCTAAACTCTTGAGTCTGCCCACGTGCCTGGCCAGGACTCTGGAGATGCTGGCTGAGAAATGTGTCGGGATGATGCGGCTTCTCCCTGGTGGGGAGCCCCCAGCATAGAGGAAGAAGGGAGAATTCCTCAGGCTGCATTTGATTGCGAGTTTCTGCAACCCTAGTGCCCATAAGATGGCATAAAATGGACACTCAGGAATGCAGTATCAGATGAGGGAAAGTTGTACTAGGGTGACTGTATCCTAGATCCTAAGGATAGCGGGACATGGCAAAAGAAGCGGGTCTCCTGAAAAAACGCATTGTGGTCATGTAGGTACTCAAGTGGATATAGGTACCCAAAGTTGTCACGAGGAGGGCAAATGCAGTCCCGAACATCTAAGCAGGGTAATTATCAAATGCAGCAGAGAAACAATGTTTCTTGGTGTGTTATGAAACCCTTAGTGGAAGATGGTCTCACAGTGCTGGTTTCCACACTTCAAAAGGGGATGTGGGGGAATCAGAAAGCATTCACTAAGGAATTACAAGCTCGGTTTAGAGTAGGAAAACCTGTCTCACTGTGAGAGGCTTAAGTTCAATCTATTCAGTTTATCCAGGAATAGATTAAGAGGTGAATTGACCATAGTCTACAAATATCTATGTTGGGAAGAGACTTTAGAAAGTAGACAATTCTTTAATTTAGTAGAGCAAAGCTTAATGAGATTTGGTAGTTTGAAACAAAGCTGCTGTGAACTCAGAGTAGGAATGTGCCATACATTTTTTCACTGTGAAGATAATTAACCATTGAAGCAGTTTAACTTGGTATATGGAAGACTCTCTGTCACCTGGAAATGAGCTAAAGATAAACTATTATTTAAACTCAATTAACTGCTTGGTGCAGACATAGCTAGCAAGGTTTTGTGGTCGGGTGTTACGCACATCAGATTAGATGGCTATGATGGTCTCTTCTAAATTATAATTCTTCATTAATTACTTCTGTATCAAAGAGATATTTCTTTAGAAAGGGCAGGATTTACTCTGAAAACTGCAATTAAGAACACTACATTATCACATATTTAATTCTATTGGAACATAAATGAGCTATAAAATTTAAAAGGCTTTAAGAAATAAAACACTCTGCAGTTCTCAGGGCTTGCTATTTCTACCTTGAATAGTCAATGTTCACAGATTCATCCTCCCAATTTTTAGCCATCATCAGACATCTAACCTTAGTACAGAATTTCATCTTCAGGAAAAATAGCATGGGAAAGCATCCTTCTCTTCTATTGCCATGCTCTGGGATCAAACCCCCATCCCCTCTGATGTGAGGGGACAAAAGGAGTGTTAGAAAGCAAGGCAAGACAGTTAGGGCATGCTCTGGTTTTGTTTGTTTTCTTGTTTTAAAGCAGCCTTTTGAAGAACCTCATGAGTAACATAGATAAATAATAACATTACCATGTTCCATGCCAACTTGTCCATAAGGATGCTAGTCACTGACAAAATTAATTGATAAAACCCCACTTGGTTATAGGAGAGATTAAAGAACTAAAACGCACTGTTGCCAGATCGTTAGTGATATGAGGAAGAAACTGAGGTTTTGCCTGTGAGCTCTGCATCGCTGCTGTAATTGTACAGAGCTGAGGAAAAACAAATCATGAGATTACAAACGAGTGCACATCCATTGGTGATGGAGATGCTCATCGTCAATCAGGATCCTGCAGGGCACAACAAGCCGCTGAAGTAAGCAGATGCAGGGACTTGTACTTCTGAAATACAAAACCGTACTTGCTAAAGGAGCTACCCACATCATCAACAGCTTGAGAAGTCTGCTGTCATTCAAGCAATATTGGAGTGAGGCATGAAAGAGGTTGTGGGTTTATTGTTTCCTACACCAAGGAATACACTCCTTGATATCAAGTCAACCCACCACCAGATCTGTGCCAACTTCAGAGCACTGAGTACTTGTCTAGGCATTTCCATGCAAGATTAATGGAATCTAAAGAAAACCTGCAGGTGCTTCTGTCACTCTCGGGCACCTCTCTGTAAATATTCTCCTAATATTGCCCCAAGAGAAGCGGAGTGTAGAAAACATAGGAAGATTTCAGAAGATCGTGCAAATAACTCTTGCAATAGCAGAACAGTGGGTCTCACTGCAGTACCAAAAAATAGAACGGCCTGCGTGGACAGACAAGTGCCACAAGCTGCCTTCAAACCTGCTGAAATTCCTTGGACCTATCAAAAAATATTAAACCAAATGAAATAGTGTGTTTTAACAAAATGAAGGAGTCCATATACAGAAATGTACAGAATTCCAAAAGGTTATACAGATTTAAAAAATATACCTAAAAGTATACCTATACCAAAGTTGAAGCTATTTGGATGAGTAATGTTTTTAAATCAACCTGCATGCTCCATTTGTAACCCATTGAAAAGTGGGATGAGAAGGAGACAAATGAAGAAAACAATGAGAAAAGGAAGGTTGATATGTTAAACGTGCTTTTTTGCTTTAGAAGGTGAAATACACTTACACAGTTGTTTGGGTTTTTTTCGTAAAAAGAAGGCTTTAGGAGAACCCTCACCCTACACCACAGAGGAAACAATCTGGTGCCATCAGGCTCATGAAGTATATAATTTCCTGTGGATTAGGATTTTTGCTTTCGGTAGTTTGGTCTCTAAGACAATATGCAGACATTCTTTTTTTTTTTTCCCTAGGCAGCTTTACAAACCTTTGTCTCTGAGCTGTTGGTATTTGTTGTGGTTCTGACCTCCTGCAGTGGGTTGAACTTCTGTCTGGAACAGAGTCAATGTGCCACAAAACCAACATACAAAACCGTTTGGGGCTTGTGTGGCTGAGTGACTCAGAACCCAAAAGTCTGCTTATCACTGTAGTTGGAGTGAAGGCAACTTTTTTGTCCTGGAGTTTATGAAAACAGATTCTCATGAGGTCTTACAGAAAGCTGTGGTGCATTCTGGATCCCTATTGGCAACCGAGAGCAAACAAACCACACTTGATTTTCCTAAGACAAGTAATTATCATAGATTAAGTAACTTACAGTCACAAAACTACAGCTGAATAGAGCCATGGGTGACTCATGGACTCTGGAGGTATCCTCTGGCTCTGAGGCATAGTGAGTCCCATGTACCACCCTTTGTAAGGTTTGTAGGATAGAGGTGCATAAATCCAAACCATCCTCAGATGAGAATAGAACTCCTTATCCAGGAGTGAAACAAACCTACAGCTTGAAGGTTTATGGTAACACTGTTATTTGCCCTCCTTGATTTCAGCCCTTTTTACATTCTTCTGGTACAGCTCCTCTGAGAAAGTCTTTCATTTTAAAGATTATGTAAAAAAAGAGATTATATTCGTGTCCGTCCCATCCTGTCCCCACCCCCTGCCAAACCCTCAAGGAAACTAGTCTTCCAGTCCATGCGATTCAATCTTGATAAATCAGTGTTTCCAATGGGAAACAAATTGGTTACTTGACAAGTTCCCAACCGGTGTTAAGAAGAAGTGTCAAAGGTCACCATATGATGAAAACTTGCTCTTTGTTAAAGCATTTCCCCTTCCACTGAGGTATCTTTGGACGCCTATTCTTGCCTTTCAGTTGTTCTTCAGCATGCTGACATCAAAACCTCCCCTAAGGAAACACCTGCCTGAGCTGGGAAAGGCGGTGGGAACTTTCTCATGGTGCTACGGGAGAGTTTGGGCAAGGAAGGAGATCTGAGGTCTTTCCATCAGTTTTTGGACTTTCTATTCCTCCCTCTGCCCTGCGCTGGGGCCAAGGTCTCGGAATACAAAGCCCCCAGCTTGAGTTAGACATTTTGCAACTCTTCTGTAGCTGCCAGCAGTAAAAACTCGATGGCCACCTTCACCCAAAAAGCATCTGTAAGGGATGCAAGGAAATTAGCAAGGAAGTGAGTCACATAGTGGACACATCCATCAGCCTGTTATTTTCCATAAGGACCACCATCAACTCATTCTTGCGCTATGCACAAGGTGCAGGAACGAGTCAGGCTCTTTTCCAATAATGTACTTAATGGTGCTAAAGATAAATAAGTGAGATCCCAGAAATGATTACAAAGTTTCTCAAAGGTAGAAAGGATGGTAAAGTGATAAATTTCCACTGAAATTCAGTGAAAGCCAGACAGGAATTTTTGTTCATCCTTCTGAAATTTTCCCTGGGTTTTGAGATCCTTGTGGACATGATTATTCTTTCCTCTTTTATGAAGTGAAGCTGAGAAGCTGATTCATTGAAAAGGGTGTGAATATAAGAGAGAAAACTGAAGTCATTAAGGGGAGGAAAGAGATCATTTAGGCTATAGCCTATATGTGTCCATGCATATATGTGTTGCATGTTGTGGGAAATAGCAGGTGACACTGTCAGATATTAAAATGAAACATAAGGAAGGAGTTTTTACAGAGTGCACCAACAAGTTGTGGACCTTGTGGCCAAGGAGTATGGTGAATGTTAGAATATGAAGTGACCTAACCACTTTTGCTTTTAGCTAGTTCTACCACTTCTTTCATTGCAGTTTGGGCTCAAGAACAGTATTGTTTTCAGGATCATGATACTGTGCATTTTGGGGAAAACACCAAAAGAGTTTGTTTTCTACCTTAGTTACTCTAATGTTAGCTGGTTTTGAGACACCATTGACAACCTTGCTGCTTGGATTGAGGCCCTTTAAAAAGAGGATTGCCCATGTTCTGCTTACCCACCTCTATGCCAGGCTGTTGGACAGAAAATCCAGAACCAAGCCCACCCAACATGATGCATCCTTATAGCAAGCATTTGCAGTACTGATTTCTCCACGACTAGGAAGCCGACCTGCAAGGCTCTCACATCTGCTACTGCTCAGCAGAAGAGCAGCAATATTTCAGTTATCTCCCCATCAGCTATGCTTTGACCTTGCCGATGACTTCCCAGATGTATCTTTTGTCAATTCAGACTCTGGTACATAATTTTCTGGAGGCTTTTGCTTTCAGCATTGTTCTTTGTACTGAAAACCATGATCTGTGTCTAACACAAAGAAAATTCCAATACTTTACATAGATTCTTTGATAATTTTGTCAGAAGAACTAATGATTCCTTTACATGCTTAAATTGAGAATATGTACAGCGTGACCTCCTGTAAAATCAGTTTTCCATCAAGCAACTGGACTCTGAAGATAAAGTTACTATCTCAGGCTCAACATCCTTCTTTGCTCTCTATCCATCCCTACCCAGCCCTGTTTTTTTTTTCCTGTTAGTCTCTTCTGCATGCTCTCCTAGGTGATTCTCTCTGTTTCTGCAGTACTCTCACTTAGTCATGAAAAGGTCAGGTTCTTCTCTAGTTTTTGCTGGTGAAATTCTCTGGAGGTCAGTGAGACGACACCAGATTTATACCAACATAACTGGTATCACAAGGTGATCATAATGCTCTTTCTCAGCATAAGCTCATGTCAGAGCTGTGCTTTCTTCTTCATTATCTCACTTCTACTCCACGTGGCATCTTTCCTATCTGAAAATAGCTCCTGACTGAGCTATGCCTTCACAAGAACACATGGAAAAAGAATCTTGCAAGTCTAGTAATAAACTAGAAAATAACTGTGTCATCCAAGGATTAGGGATCATTTGAGAAAGTGTATAGATCCAGCTATTAGCTCAAATTGGTCAGTAATATTTTTTAAAAAGTCTTTTCATTCAGTTTGTCAATTTAACCAGAAATTTGTAGTTATTGATAAATCTTACTATAAATCAAAGTTCTAGAAAATAAGGCATAGGATGAATTACTTCAGTGCAGAGAAATAACTTCAAATAAATAGTTTTCACTCCTAAAACTCAGTTTGCTTTTTCGGTATAAAACTTTTCCTTAAAATTCGATCCCTGTCTGAGCATTTCAGTATCATGGAGTTCTTATGATACATTCTACTTATTAGCATTTCTTGATTTCGAATCTTCTGTACAATTTTTATTATGCATTTTTAGCTTTTCATCCAGCCATAGCATCTATTCAAATCCATTTTCTTGAGAGAAACTGCCAGAAACTGTTTTTCATAGTTTCTTTAGAGCTTCAGTCGCCAATGCAAACAACTGGTTTTCAAGAAGGATGTGATGATGCAAAACATGAACCGTAAAATAATCCAGAAAAAGGTGTTATCATCAAGTCCAACCGTTAACCTAGCACTGCCAGGTTACCACTAAACCATGTCCCTCAGCACCACATCTACCCATCTTTTAAATAACTCCAGGGGTGGCAACTCAACCACTTCCCTGGGCAGCCTGTTCCAGTGCTTGACAGCCCTTTCAGTGAAGAAATTTTTCCTAATATCCAATCTAAATGTCCCCTGGCGTAACTTGAGGCCATTTCCCCTTGTTCTATTGCCTGTTACTTGGGAGGAGACACTGACCCCCACCTCGCTACAACTGCCTTTCACCTCAGTAATACCAGCAAAATCATCTGAGTCTAAAAAAATACTTCAGCCGATCTCCTTTTGGAAAGAACTGACTTTCCGTGCTTAGACTAGGGCCTGGATTTAGTGATAGTGAAGTTTCATATGTGCGTTTGGGAGATTTTATCTGATAATAGAGGAAAGCCATGCAGCTGCCCAATGTTATGACATTTCTTCCATTTGTACTGAGAATAGAAAGCGGATCTCTTTCATGTCCAGATGCTACTCATCACTATCAGAAAAATACCATCAGAATTAGCCTAATTGCTATTCTCATAAAAAAGGCCACAGTTGAATGAGGGACAAAATTGCCGCTGGAGGTTTGCCATGACATTTGTGCACAAAAGGTACACTTTTCTTATTTGTTTCTGAGATACACTTGACCAGAGAGGATAGCTAGGGATTCTGCTGCCAAATAAAATTGTTTTGGTTGTTTCCTAATAGTTAAAGAAGAAAAAATACACCTTGAAGGAAAACATATCATTGTAAAACTTACTGGTTATGGAACTGCAGCAACTACACATAGCCAGACAGGCAGAGAGGAAGAACTGCGTTCTGCTGTCATCCCCTTATCGTATAGCCTGAAGTTTCCCACGAACATTTTATAGCTGAATGATCTAAACTGTAGTTTTCCCTTTAGTTTCCCACACAGCAGGAATCCTCTTTCCCAGCTGAGTCTCCTGTTTGAGCCACAGATACCCTACAGTCCACTTAGGCACCGTTTCTGACGCAACAAGGTGCATGAGCAATGACTATCATACGAGAAACACTCCTTACTCCTCTCTGGTGAATGTATTCAACAGATACAGAACTTAACTCCAGTGTTCCTCCCACAAGTGATTCTGTGTTTGAACAGCTCCTTCGGCTGTTGGTAGAACCAAAGGAAAATGAGAAGCTACTGCAGACGACCCATCTCTTCTACCAGAAACTAAGAACGGTATAACAAACCAAAGGTGTCTGATGCACAGCTGGCCCAGGTGGGTTCATCGTCAACCTCAAGCATTATGTACACTAATTTTATCTTTATCACTTCTGCACACACAATAAGAGTGGGAACTGAGAAATCAGTATCCTTATGAAATCCAATAATTAGATGAAGCAAGTGTGAGGCAGTGACCCGTGAACACTTCAGTAAAGCTTCTGCCAGTAAACTGCTGGTTTTGTTTCAGGCACAAAGGAATTCTTAAGGGCTGGAAAAAAATGTCTTTTTTTCCTTATACATATTAATTTGCTTAATAAATAGAACCTTTCTTTGGTGATATTAGCTGATATTTGTTCTGTCTCCAAATCTGGTTACTAATAAATATGTTTTTCAGTATTGCAATGGAAGCAATGTGTGAAGGATGAAGGTCCCAAAAGAGAGTGAGTTGAGTTTGTGTATTTAAATCCCCTAAGGTCTGTGCAGATCGTAAACAGAGAAATTAGCAAGCGCTCATGTAGATTATAGAAGAAAAATGAAACTGCTCCAAAAGATACATGCGTTTGTGCATGAAACCCAGTCTATTTATTCAGCCAGTGGTTTGCGAGTAATGGTGAAGAGGAAGGCACTCTTCATAAGGAAATCACAAAGTCAGCATTTAATGTTCACAAATTGTATCCAGAAACCTACGTCTCAGGAGATGTAAAACATTGAGAGAGGTCTACGTAGTAAAGCTGTGAGATTAAATCATCTAATCTGACATTTTGCATAATGAAAGGTGGAAAATACCACCTCATTATGCCTAGATTAAAACAAATAACTTCTGCTTGACCAAAGCATTTCCAGCAAAGCTTTTGATCTTGATTTGAAGACATCCGGAAGAATTCATCTGACTTAATATTGCCATCTGCAACGTGTATGTCTACATCTCAGCTAGTCACCCTGTTCTCCCTTGAAAGTTATGGCTAAAAATAGGTAAATATGGGGGAAAAGTGCATCTCATCCTACAGTAAACATTTAAAACAGGTTAAAGAAATGGTGCATATTTCCTAATAGTGCCCATTTCAAGCCAACAGTGTCCTTCTGACAAGTCCAGCAAGTTTTGAATTGGGTGTGGTGGTTGTGAGAACCTATAGTACAATTAATCATCATTTAAAAAAACAGGTAGGGTCAAGACCATACATTATTTCAATGGATCCTGCCTGTTAGAGCTTGAAAGGGTGGTGAGACACTGGCTCAGGTTGCCCAGACAGGTGGTCGATACCCCATCCCTGGAAACATTCAAGGTTGGGTTGGACGGGGCTCTGAGCAACCTGATCTAGTTGAAGATATCCCTGCCCAAGGCAGAGGGGACTAGATGGCCTTTAAATGTCTCTTCCAACCCAAACTGTTCTGTGATTGTACGACTCTATTTGCTTACTCTACTGTTTCATTTTGTAAACTCACTTACAAGGCTCTTTTCTGATTTGAGGATTTAAGCCAATTTGGTTAAAAAAAGCCTTACAGTAACATTAAATATGAGGGCTACACTAGAGACTGAAGCTTTCTGAATATTATTTCTTCTGGAAAAAAAATAAAATTAATGTTCCTACTCATGTGCATGAGCTGGAGTTTACCTATGATGTAACTATTGTATAGAAATTACTAGAGTAATTTACACAGATCACTAATCCCTCACACATACTAATCTTTCCCTCTGAAACCATAAATTAGAAGCATAGTTAAATTCCTGTATTTTCTTTAAAATGTGGGCGCACAGGGAGGAGTTTAAATGCATAAGAAAGCCTTTCAACTGGTCTATTGAAGGACCAGGTGCGCAGCCTGCAAATTTCCCCTAAAAATATAACTAAACATGGGTGTGAAGAATTAGAATGTGGCTCTGGTTTTAGAAGTTCCTTAAAAAAAAAAAAAAAAAGAGAAAAAGTAAGCTTTTTTTCCCACAAATGATTTGATAGTTAAAATTCACATTTCATTTACGGTGCAATAATACCTTATACGCGCACACACAGACACAGCCTGTCATTTTACATATGGGTTTTGTGAGGTTACAATGGCCATAAAAAAACAACCCACAGTTTTCCTGAAAAGAGAGCAGTGCTTCTTGCAAAGTTTCCTCTCGCCGAGCACCGCAGTCATGAAGAATGGTGCTCGGATTATGTCGTATTGATGGTTAATTTCAAAACTAGGAGTTGATTAACTTTGACTCATAGCATAAAAGGCCACGACCAATTATTATTCGGAAAAAATCCTGTTGTTTAGCCAAAGACCATACCAAGCAATCCTGTACTTGATGTGCTTGTGATAAACGTTCACATGACAAGGTTATTTGGTGTACAGCGGCTGGAGGGGTTGCCATAGCAACCTGCGCACGATGCCCATAAATCTGATGTGTAGTTATCCTTGCTGTGTATGCAAAAAAACACAAAGCCAACTCAAGCAGTTTAATTTACAGCATTGACTGTCTCCAAAAAAATAGAAAGAGGAATAATGAATTCTAAGGTAATAGACTTCTTTGGATTATATTCCTTCACAAGGAGAGTACTCCAAGAGCTGAGACAACCTCTTCAAAGCCAAAAAGACTTTTAAGATAATCATTATGGTAGGAAGTGCAGGTCATCATTAATACTGAGAAAGAAAAAAAAAAGAGCGCTCTTGAAAATCTCTGCTCAAGTATATTGATTGTTTTCTATTCCTCGTGCAAACAGCTGGCTGTAAGTGAAATAAACCCAAACATCCTCATTTTTATTTTGCTTTTGTTTTCCAGAAATTGTGAGATGAAACTTTGAATCACCTGTCAAGTAAGCCACGACAAAATGCCCTCCTTTCCATAAAAAGTCATCAGGATAAGAAGAATCTGTCTTTATCTACAGTTCTGTCTCATCCAAATACAAGATAAAAATGAAGAGAAAGGTAAAAAGACCACTCATTTCTGGTGGGTAAAAAAGGTTGATTTGGAGATGATAAAGACAGTGGGTGAAGAAGCAGGACAACAGGGCTTTTTAGGAACGTAGTCATCAAAATCTTCTGTTTGGCCAAGTTGCTTAATTTATGTGCCTTGGCCTCCCTATCTGTATAGCAGGGATGCCTTATTTCCATTCTCAGGAATAGATTATCTCCCCTTTTAGAAAGAAAAGATGCCTGGAAGAATGGAGAATTTAGAGTAAAACCACTTGCGGAGAGTTAGAGAGGAGCTCTGGACCATTCTCACCGGCAGTGGGAAGAGCCCGGGTAGAAATCTTCTTCTGCTGGTGCCCCTCAAACCCATATGAGGCTGCACCCACGTGAAATACATGGGCACCAAGTAGCCACAGCAGCAGCTTTTTTTTTGTATTTACACCTACACTGCTGGAAACCACATACCTGTGTAATGGGATGTGAGGAGCGCCAAATACCTCCAGAGCATTTGGGACTCTCCTCTGGAGGATGCAGATATTTAATATTACTTCCAGAAGCATAAATATTAATGAGTCAAAGGTTCTGGGCATAACCAAATCAAGAAGTCCCAGGTGCAGAACAGGAGGACGTGCTGTTCAGGATCACTTCCCTGCTTCAATGGCCAGGCCTTTTGCAAGGAGCCACTTCAGAAAAGACAGAAGATACTTCTAAATATGCAAAAGATTTCCCCAAAGTTTTCTAGCATGTAAGGCTGACATGACATAACATATCCCAGGGATCACTGCAGCTGTTTTCATCTAGAAATGCTGTTCTATGACTTCTTGTCATAGAAATAAATATCTAGCTATATAGATAAACTCAAAAGTATCATGTAAATTGCAAAAGGAGGAAATAAAGGCACAGCCTTGCTGGTGAGAAATGGCGGGTCCTGGCCTATGCGCTTCTGGAAGGTGATTCATCCCCGCCTCAGAGAGGTGCTCAACACAGTCAGGTGATCACTGTTTGGAAAAGCTTATTTCTGTCTGTTGGCACTCTGGGATGCTGGGTTGACTACCTCAAAGTTAGACATCGAAAGATCTAAAGATGAGTAGTCTAAGCTAACCATAGGTTTCTACAGTGCAGACATCTACATGTGAGATAGACATGTAGTATCCCACTATGCTCAGGGAGACTTAGGCAAGGCAGTTAATGGGCATTATGGGAAAAATTAATTTCATCCTTGAGTTGACTCTTAACTTATGGTTAGATGAATGACTTCCTAATCTCTTAATACTCCTTTGACTAGATTTTTGTTGATAATGGAAGGCTAGATTATTAGTTCATGTGTAGACGCTTTCAACATGGATCCCTAAGCTAGTAAGAACCTAAAGCTAGGTAAAATTGACCTCTTCTGAAAATCCTTTCTTTTCTCACCCAGCATTGAAGCCTCAGTGACATCTGTGCCTCCCATATTCTTTCCTTCAGGTAACTACTTTCTCAACGATTCCTTCTTCTGAAAAAATCATTTTGCAACACAACCCTTTAAAATGCCAAGTTGCTGTGGTGCCATGTTTTTAGTGAAACAGGGTGTCCCCACAGGGACTGTCAGCTTATACTGAGAAAACCTTCTACTTTGCCCCTACCAGCAACTTTTAGAGAAAGAACCACAAAGTCTCAGTGCGTGTGGCCTCACACAGTGTAATAAAACGTGTCCCCAGGCATGCGGTCCAGCTTTGGTTAACTTCATACACCCACCACACAAGTGGCAATACCCAAGCTGGTGATCCTGGGCTCTCTTTGTAGTCAATGGGGGGGAAGGGCGGGTGGGTGGAAAAAACACTTTTGGGGCACGATTCATCTGACCGATTTTAGATCTATTTCAGGATGAAATGAATCACATCCTGAAAGATCTCTGTAGGGAGCCTGGAGTGACTAATCCAGAAGTAAACACCTACATGACAGACAGAGTCAAGAGACAACGGCTTCAATGCACAACATACCATAACAAACTCATGGAAGTTGAACAAGATTTTTGCCTGTCCTTATAGCCTAATAACACAGCAATCAAGTGAGCAATTGCTCATTTCCAAATAGGAAATAGGTCTTATGCAGAACCCAGTATCAGAGAACAGTGGTCAAGGTCTTCTGTATTTTTTCTGTCCCAAGAAGCTGAAAAGACGTACTGTGAACCAGGGCTTCCTGAACAGAGCCCGTAGGACGTGGACTGCTGCATCTTCTGAAGGTTTTTTGCTGAAACAAGTAGTGGATATTTTGTTATTCTGCCTTTTCCTGCCTCTCAAGGGAAAAATAAATGCTTGGTATGTGGCAGTGGGGACCCTTGAAGCAAGGGTAGGCAAGAAGAAAGCTCTGTGGTTTCTCACATCCTTCATTTCTGCATGGCAAGAAGGAGAAATGGCCCACTTGTGTGACCAGAGGCAATTTGTTTTGAAAACGGCTCTGCTGTGAAACTGCCAGGCAGCTGAAAGGAGGTTTTTCAAGCCAGTGATCCCGCTTCGTGTCACGGAGGCTGGGAGTGGAGCTGCTCTGGTCAGGCTGCGCTCTCCACACTCAGAGCAGAGGTCTCCTGTTTCAAACCTCGATGACCAGGGATACGGGTGCTTGCTGAATTTCTTCTCTCTGCTGGCTCTGCAGAAGTGAAAGGTGAGCTTAAAGAGAAGCCCACAGGAGGCCACTGAGGGAAGATCTTAGCAAGAAACATCTTTCTTTCGCTTTCTAACCAGACGATTGACTACATCAGTCCATATTTCACCATCAAAGGGTAGCTCAGAAAAAGCTACAGATGAAGGAAAGAAGCATGTTAAATTTAACATGAGGCATGTTAAAAAACTACCAGATGAATAAGAGAAGCATCTTAAAACAATAAAATACAGGATGTCTGGACCAACAGCACATACCACTGGAGTTCTCCAAGTTCCTGTTTGGTGATCTGAAAATATCAATGATTTATAGGTTTGACTTTTTTTTTTTTTCTAATAAGACATTAAAGTTTATTACCTCACTTTACAATTATTCTCAATAGTTCTAGAATAAAGCAAGCTATAGAAAAACCCAGAGTTACTCTCCTCCACTGAAATGTTGGGGGAGCTAAAAAAAGATTGGAGTCAGCCAGCTTTTCGTATCATTTTCTTAAATAATCTGAAAAAAATACAACCTGATGGCAGCTTCTCTCATTTTTTTCATGAGCTGATATATGCAGAAGAGAATGTAAATCTACTAGTCACTGAGAGCATGACAGAAATGTGAAACTGATGTCAGATGTAAAACTGAGAGAAAGAGCATTTTTGGGCAAGCATCAGTGTTTGCAATGGTCAGACATCTCCATGTAATCGTTTCCATTAGGGAGGATAGTTGTATCTTCATTGATATCCTGGCACTAAAGTCAAAGGAAATGTAATTACTTTTGGTAGGACCAGTTTTTTACCTCTTTCCGTTTGGGTATATTCCCTCTAATCTGAAAAGCCTTCAACTACATGTTCTGCAAACTTGACTCCGGCTACAGGCACATGGATGGATTAACCTCTCGCAAATCAAGCTGTCCTGACTTTAAAAAGCTGCAAACAGATGTCACAATCTCCAAAAGAGCCTTGGCGGGGCCCCAGCAATGGCAAATTTACCCCCTGGATGAGTCAGGGGCAATTTTCCCAGGCATTTTGCTGCCTGCTTTTCAACGCCCCGGCTGTCCATTTCTCACGCTCCCGGACACACAGGCACAGGTTTGTGCCCAGCTGCCGCCGCGCAACGCGCTCCTGGTTCATGCCTCGAGCTTCGCCTCTCCGCTCACGTGTCCGTAGCCTCAGGGATCGCTTTGGCTGGGACCGAACTTCACCCTTCCCGCGGCTGGATTAGACTGTTGCAGACACACACACACACACGCAGAGAAAAAGGCAATGGAAAATACAGGGAAATATTTTTTTTGTCCAGTCGTTCATCGAACGTGATGTGAACGGTGCAGAAAAGAGGCAGTACACAAAGCGCCACCAGCTTGTCAATGATCATAAATAGGGAAGCCTTCTGACTGATGCCACTGCTGTCAAAACAACGTTCATTACCAGTATCCTATTGAACAGGAGCACCACAGTGAAAAAAATCCAGATATTGAATCATATAGGTTTTTTTTTTTTCCGCAGCATTTTGATGTTACCCATCCGTATAATAACTAGGACCAGTTTGTGAGTTAGTGATTATTATCTAAGTGAAAATGGCTACAGGCACAACAGGGAAAGTCATGAAATGGAAAACAAACAAGCAAAGTAAAACTGAAAATCTATTGACTGATCGATGAGGTGCATGTGTTTCCTCAGGAAAACAAAGGAGGATTTAAGTCCGTAAATAAGACTGAAGCAAAACGAGAGAGCTTTGCAGAGAGTGGCTCGTGAAGCAGCAGTTGCATTCACCCCAGGTGGTTCACCCCATCGCAGGAGATCCAGGAGAAGTGCTCCGTGCCCCTTCTCTCCCGCGTCTTCTTCTGAGGGGTGCGCGACTTTTTGACAGCTACTTCCCATGAGCAAAGGTGTACTCGCGAGAGATGAGGCAGAAAGCAAGAGCTAAGCTCCCGCTAACTCGAGACTTTGCACTGGAAGCTGTATGGGATCACACCGCTTAGCACAGCGGGGGAACGGGATCACCGGGAAAACCCTCAACCTAAGCTCTGACGAAGCGACAGTCAGACAAGACAGACAAGAATCTGACTGCCACCTTCACAGCGAGGGCACTTGTTTAGCCTGAATCTGACAGGATAAAATTAGACTGCACCCAGCTAATAAATCTTAAAGGAGCTTATTTTTCCCTTTTTTAAAAAAAAAAATTAAAAAAAAATGATGCCTTGGGCAAAGATGAGTAGTCCAGAAGGAAAAAGGTTTATATTTTTCTTTTTAAATTCTATAATCCGCCTTATCTCCTGTCTTTCCTAAATTATTACTGCCTCTGAAATATTCAGATACGTGTCGGTTACGTGAGGCCCAGTCCTGACGAGCTGCACTCAGCTCGTTGGGGAAACGAAACAGGAGTGTGAACCTTCCTCGGGCATTAAAGCTAAACAGCCCAGCTTGACTTCTAAACACTCAGAGCCACTTATCAATTCGAGAGCATTAAAAAAAATAAATAATATATACTGCGTTGAATCTTGATTTCGAAGGAATCGCAGTCTGTTTCTGGACATCCTAGCCTGGATTAATCTCACCTAACTTCAGGTCTCAGTGAATGTGTTTCTCTAAACAGAAAGGTTACATTTATTTCCAAGAAATTATTCACTCAGGGTCGGTTATTACTTTTCTACTGAATGCAAGTCTGAAAAGTTTGAATGATATTTGTCAATAGATGGAAGTAAGCAATTGAAAATGTAGGATGGGTATCAGGGTAAATTTCATGGGGGTAAGAAGCACATCCTGGGATGCAGTTTTTCCTTACAAGCATAAGGGTGGGTAAAATTTCTTGGTCCATCTTCAAGTTTGGTTGGATAAAACACCAGGAAATGCAGTGGAAAGAATAATATTTGACCAACCTGTAGATTACTGGCCTTAAATAACTTCACGAGTTTTCAGCATCTATAATTTTGACAGTACCTCAATGATGCACCTTTCAGTTGTATTGCAGCCTGAAGTCACAGGATACTTGAGTATAACCAGGATAAAACCTACTGTAAAACATTTACTTTGCTTTATTCTTACACACCAAGAAAAAAAGAGCAGTTCAGAAACAACTCTGACATGACTTTTCCAGTAACGCCATATTGTTGCTAGAAAACCTTAGCTCCAAAAAAGTTTAAGACTGTTTCTTGGACAGACTTAATAACCCTGCTGATTCTGACCCTCCGGAACACACGGTGACAAAAGATCTGTCAGATATATTGGGCCACAGTCACTGAATGCCTTAAAAATAAGCAGTAAAACCTTGAAATCAATAGAGAATTTTACAGGGAGTTGGTGTAAAGATTGTAAAATAGGAGTGATGTGTTCACCTGATGTTTTTTTAAAGCATGATGCTCTACCCTGGTGTCTGTGGCTGCCATTAATGGTAATGGGAGTCACACACCAGCAAGGGTGGGAGGGGGTTAGAGAGAGGTCGAGGGACAGGAGGGCTCGTGTACCCTGAGCTGGATTTGGAGCCCAGCTGCACAGCTGTAAATGGAGATGCGAGGTGTCTTTTCCATATCTGTGCCTGTGTAAACATGATCAGTTTTTGAATAGCCATTAAAAAAATGCTATAGTATATTTAGATATATGTTTTCTCTGTTATAGACATATTGCGCTAGATAAGAATTCTATAGATACATAGTATTTATATTATGCACACCTTTTATTTCTATTTGTATATGTATATATGCCTTCTTATATTAGCCCTATATATATTTTATGTTTACTCTTTTTTGTCTATTGGTACAGTTTTTCTTTATTTCCTTTTTCTTTATTTACTATTTTCCTTATCTTCTTATTTTATTTATTATTTTCTTTATTTATGAATGTGTGTGTGTACAGTTCCAGCTCTTTTTTACGGGTTCACTTGGAGATGACTTTTTGGAGCTGCACGCTCATTAGACATACAGGTTCCCATTGTGATGCCCTCAGTTGGTGAGCAGTTCCACTGGGCTGCACTCCCAAAGTAAAGTTGAAAGTGCCCTCAGCTTTGTTACTCTTCCAGATATTCCTCTATAGACCTAAGCTGGAGGACCCTGTTCTGTTCTTGAGTCTGTAACGTTTTTATGAGCCGGCTGTGGGGTTTGCACAGTTGCAGACCTCCTCGCTGCAGGCAGAAGGTCGCACTGTGGAGTTAAGGGGCGGCATTTCTGTATCGCACTGGGGGTTGGAGCAGGATCTTTGTCCCACAGGATTAAGGGAGATTATTCACATTACGCTAGGTAGTGAAAAAAGCAGATCTATTCCAGAGATATTTGCTGGTCAGTATGAAGTTAGAATAAATCTACTTACACAAAATGAATGCCTTCATCATCATATGCAAAAATTATTCTTCCAAGGTCAAAAATGCCTATGCCTCTTTACAAAATGCCCATTTGAAACATCAACTCGTTATTCCTTGTAAATTAATTAATCAAGCAATAGCGCCACAATGGGTAATACTCTGAAAGTGATGCCAAAGAAATGTGTCCCTCTCTAGCGAAGCAAAGACTGTACAGTTCATCTGATAAATCCGCAGGGGAAGAGCACTGCAGAGTCCCCTGAGCACTGAACGGCGCTGTGTATCCTCTCTGCCCCTGCACAGCACACCCTTTTGAGGAAAACCAGTGTGTCCTCTGCTATGGATAAACGCTTTCCTCTGTGAAAAGACATTTTCTGCTGAAGGAAAGGCACCTTCACCTTTCAGAGTACTCCTACAAGGGGACCCAGGCCCGTCGCACTGCAAAGTAGCAATTAAAAATACCTTTCACTCTCTAGTCTCTTTAGAAATTACAAAGGCTCCAGAATTTTATGAAGAAGAGTCAGCCTGAGAAGGCTGAAAGCTCTTTGGGGAAGGGACCGCCTTCTTTTGAACAAGTGATGCAACTGAGCAAAAGGATGCTCTGTGCTCAGCGCAGGCATTTCAGTCCTGTAACAAAACCAGAGCCTCCCACACCCAGACACCTGCAACTGCCTTTTCCTCGTTTTCTTTTCCGGTGCCCTCACTCACGCCAAGGCTCTGTACAAAACACAGCCAGCACAGAGCTGACTTCTGGAGGAAACGCCACATGTTGTCTTTGTTTCAGCTGATTTTCATTTATTTATTTATTTCATTTATTTATTTATCTGTCATCTTTTGCATCCCCTTAAGTTCTTTCATGTCAAACACGCAAAGCATTTTATAAACATCAATGAGGTCAGCTTCATAGTCACTCCCCTTTGGACAGTGGGAGCTGCTAGCTTTGCTTTACACGTAACAGCATCAGGCACAAAGGAAGGTTTTCTGTAAAGCTATAGCAGTTGTGGTGTTAGACTCCCACGTATCCTGACTCGTCTGGGTTCGAGCTTGTACCCTTAATCAGGAGCAGAATCCAAGCTCTGGCTTCAAAACTGTCCCGCTGAAGAAGAGTTAACAGGTGCTGTTGTTCAAAGAGGTCTGCACCGCCATGAATGACACTGTTTTAAACAAGTCAGGGACCTAAACTGCTTCTAGAGCTGGAAGAAAACACATACTGGGCTAAAGAGTCTATAGGGTCTACCTGAACTTCCATAGTCTACAAGACTCATTTTTGTACGCTAATGGGATGGTCTCTATGTCAAGAGCAGCAGACATGCCTGCACACAACTTTTGCTTCGTTCTGTTACTGGACAGAATAAAAGATGCTTTTATTCAGTGGAAACATGAGCAGTCTAAAGGAAACTCTTTCCACTGAAGTATTTCTGGGCCTGGGATTACCATACAGGGTTTTGCTCAGATCTCTAAATGGATTCTCCCTGGGAAACAGGAGGTTACAAAAGCAGATGTCTGCTAGACACAATTGCCTACTTCCCCCAAGTGCCAAAGTCACTCAATTTGCTGAGTGAGGAAACCACTACAGCACAATATATAATATCTCAAGGCATTCGTTTCAGGACAAAGCATTCTTTCATTATCCACTCACAGCCTTCAACATTTCTTCAGACACACATTATTAAACCACAGCTAATTATTAAATATTTAACAAAGACTTTACAGTACATTGACTGCAGCTACCAAGGTAGGCAGAGCTATACAGATTGATTTCTCTACGTCTGGAGCTCAGTATACATCAAACGGCACGGATGCTTTGAAATTTCAAATCACAAGGCCAAGTTTGGATGGTTGGTAGTGCTGAAAAGGAAGTGATTTCCTTATCCCATGAATATTTTTTGCATTACTGAAAAAAAATATCCAGAACAGAGATAAAATCTTGGAATCTTACAAAAAAGTCTTCAAAGTGAAAAAATCTCTCTCCCTTTGGTTCTTTCAAAAAAATTCTTTTAGATAAATATGAAATATTTGGTCGTCTTAATCTATTATTATAATGTAATTCAGTTTCTAAAAGGTAAGATTCTTTCAAATGGAAATATTTTCATTTTTAAAAATTTTAAAGGGAAGTATCTTGAAATTTTGAGGAAAAGAAGAACAATTTAGCTAAAGTCAATCTCATTCAGTGGTAAGTTTTGCTCGTGTGACCTTTCAAACTCTGGAGTTGGCAGCTTGGTGTTTACATTTCAGCTTTAAAGACCTTTGTTTGAATCCAATTTACTTGTCATGTAGAATAAATGTTGGGACTTCTATTTAATCCTTTCACAGATATTTCTCCACACAGATTAATGAATTTTAAAGCCATTATGATCATCTAGCCTGACCTCCTGCATAACACGAGTCATAAAATGTCACCCAGCAATTCTTGCATCAAGCCAAATCATCTGTGGTTGAGCTAAAGCCGTCACACCGTGTAGCATTCTTCCAGCATCTACAGAGGAGACCAACAGCAGCAAGAACCACAGTTTAACAAAGATGATTTTTGTGGCAGGGAGAAGTATTGGCTAATTAGAGTTGCTAAGGTCGCATAGACTATAAGATGTACAAAATTCACTTTTGGATGTCTTCAAAAAAAAGCCAAATGAGAAGGGTCCTGTGCACGTTTTTAGGGTGGTCCTTATTTGTTGAGATCAGGGATCAGCAGTCTCAGGCACGCGCTGCTAGCACTATTGCGACAGGATTGCAAGCTGGTCCTTAAAATTTTGACCCACGTTCCAGGAATGTGGGCTGGCAAGGGCAATAGCATGAAGGGTGACTGGCAAGATCCCTGGCCCTCTGCTTTGGTTCTTTTGGCACTCATTCAGGAACTGGTACTGCCACTCACCACCGCTCGGAGCCGCAGCTCTGAGGGAGGCTGTCAGAAGGTTTGGAAAACCATTTTTCTCCTTCCGACTCACCACCATCATTTAGGGCAAAAAGAACCCTGGAGAGACTTTATCTTATGAAAAAACAGGGAGAAAGAAAAATAAGGGTTTCGGAGGGGAGATAAGAGAGTCAAATAGTTATTTTGATGGATTTAGCATTTATTTTCTCCTTCTGTTGGAATACTATGTTTCTTTGGGGTTTTTTTATACACAAATGTGGTCATTTTGGCCATTCTTTGAGAATCATAAAAGTGATACGTGTGAATATCCACCTTTTTACTGTTTGAAGAAGCTAAGCAAATATTGCAATAATTGACTTTCATAAATATCATTGGCTGCCTTCCTCCCAAGTGCAGAATTACAGCGGTGAGATGGCAGCGAGGGAACATTACCCTCCCCAGTTCCCAGGGCCAGTCCAGGCTCTGCCATCCTTCACCAGCACGTTGCAGCTGCACAACGATCTTGCTCCTCCATCAGGAACCCACTGAAGGTAAAAATGGGTTAATTAAGAGGCTCACATAAATTTTTTAACAAATCAGCCATAGAGGTGCAATTTGATACCTTGGAATTTGGATCTTCTGTCTGTTTTTTAGATGGAGAGGTGGTTGGGATTGTTTGACAGAGTAGTCATTCTGTGGAAAACTGGGAAAAAAGCAACATTTTAACAGCCGGAGTGCCCTTGTTTCAGATAAACTTCTGTCAGGAAAGTTTTATTAGGGCCAAAATATTTTTTTCTAGTCAAATTAAGAATCAGATTATTTTGATTCAGATGAAACAGGGACTCAGATATGAGGCAGGCTCTTGTACCTCAAGGGGTGGGTCTGTTGATGGAGATTTATGAAAATTCACCTGTGTTTCTCTGAAACCACCATATTTCTTTTAGAGAAACTGTGAATGAAAACTTCTTTTTTATTATTATTTTGGAGAAATGCTGCAGAACAGCAATGTCATACTCCACCGAGTTTTTGGTGGGTTCAGTGGTCCTGTTCCTGCTTTTGGTCAACCTTTCTCAGAACCATCGCGGACTATGGGCTTCAGATGACCAACATTATCTCTCCTCGAAGAAATTCCAGCATCATTTCTGTTAAGACCGATTGGAAATGTGCCTATGCATTAAAGGGGTTGCTTCAAACCCATTTTGATCAGTGGAAAGGCTACCACTGATCATGGTGGGGTTAAATCATGCCTTGTATAGACATGGTATGGGGACGGATAGTCTGCAGAATCTGCTTGCCATGAAGTCAGTGTGAGCTTTGCTTCAGTACAGCCCAGTATTGATTCACTGCATGGCAAAAGCATCAGATCAAATGTCTCTGCTCCCCATAAATTATCCAAAGCAGAGAAAAAAATGACCTCACTGGTAATTATGGGAAACTTACAACACATTTTCTTAAAATTGAGTTCCCTTGGGATAGACTTTGAGGAAGACTACATGTGAGTTGCCCTTTGAATATTGAAGGAGATTTTTTTCTCTAATGCTCAGCAAGCAAATAAGAAAAAAATGCAGAAAGAGAGCCCAATAAAAATGTTTATAATTAGCGTGCTTAACAGGGCTTAGAAGACTGGTTTCCTCAGAAAAAAAAAGCTCTTCCTTTTCCTTCCCTTCCTTGTTAACTGCATACAGAGAATTTCCTGTTTCCTTTTTCCTCCTATATTCTGAAAATAATTAAGAAGACAAATTTGAAAATTGGAAAACTTTTTATGGGCAGACTAATCCTAGAAGGAGAATATATGATTGAAATTTTTGAAGGAACTATATAAGTCATCAAGCATGTCTAATTTCTCTCAATAAGGCAGAGCCAAAAATGAAGTGTGCTAGACCCAGATCTTGCATTAACGATATTTTAGAAATGTACTTTTTAAAAAAATGAGTAATTCCCATTTTACAGCTGCTGATCTGACTGCTGCAGAGAGCTGGAATAATTTCTGCCAACACTCACTGCCTAGTTTGGTTTGGGCGAGTCACACCTATAACAAGTGTTTTGGGGCTTGTATGTAACCTGCTGGCTCTTGTTAAACTGCATTTCAGCCTTTGATGTATGTGAGACAATATTGCCAGTCCCCCTTACCCCACAAATCATAAGGCTGACTAATAAAAATACAAAGATTGTGTATATAATAATGAGCTCCCAAAGGGTGGAAAGAAGGCTCTTTCACACTGAGCTGCACACAGGCACGTATTAATGCAGTTTGATTTGATCACTGGAAAATTGTGTCCTGTAATTACTAAGCAAACATGAGGTGGAACGACAGGGAAGTGCAATGAAATGGGGCTTTGAGGTGGAAGATGAATTTTCAGAAAGTGCAGTTGGGAAGGAACACGTATGAATCCCGTGCAACTGCCTTGAAATATAAGGGACCCATTGATTTAAAAACGAATTGTGTGCTCACTTAGTGCTGCAGGACCTGCATGGGGCAGTATAGACCAAGAATTATTGTGAAAGAACCAGATTTTGGGCATCTGGGTTCTCATATAGTAGGTACCACTTTTGGAAAACAACAGCTTTTCTAAATGGCTGCCCATTGGCATTCAAAACTATTGATTTTTTTAAAAAAAATATGTATGGTCAGATTCAATTTTAATAATCTATTTGCTAGATAATAATAACACTGTCTCCCTTTATTGGATGTTATGATAACTTACAGACTAAAAATTTGATTCAAAGTCCTTCAGTATATTCACTAATAACAAGACCTAATCTCCTACATAATGATATCAACCTTCAGATATTAATTTTCAGAGGTTCAATGTGTTTGCAAATGAGGAAACCTATTTGCAATGTGGAGAGCTGCTCGCCCAAAATCGTTCCACATGTTAGATGTCAAACTCCGCCAGAACTTGTCTTCCTTGAGTCCCAGACCAGGACTTTTGCCTCTACGATGTACTACCCAAGTGCAGTATGCATCTTTCCCTTAAGAAGCCACTCAGATTTGAATTATTCTGCAGACTTCCTTGGTGAGGCTTAAAAAGTTCCAGCCAACTCTGTAGATTATGTGTACTGCGAAAAAGAAATGGAAGGATGTATTCAAATGCCGGCAAATCTTACGTTTCCTGCCTTCCCTGACAACTACACTGCAAGATGTAAGGACAGCATGGCAAAGTTGATGCTCTCAGCCTTGTTTCATTTGAAGGCTTTAATTTCAGCCTTCATTTGAAGGCTTTAATTTCAGCCTTGTTTCTTTTGAAGGCTTTCATACGGCAATAGGCATAGTTGGGCAGTATTATTAAGAGAAGTTTAATGCAAGGCCAGTGTATTGGCAACACGTGTACTGGAGATAGAGGAGGGTGAGCGCTGATCACCTCATCCATTCAAATCCCACTCTGAAGGCCAAATCTACCTGCTTGCAAGCAGGTTCTCAAAGTTACCACTAGCACGGAGAAGGGTGTGTTCCTGGCGGTGCTTGTGAACCTGGTATGGGCGCTACCAACGGATCAGCGTCCTGACTCAGCTTCTCCACAGTCCTCTTTATCAGACAGCAATTGCTCACGTTCAGAGCGTTCGAGTGCTAGGCTGGCATGTGCTGCAAAGTCTCAAGAAGTGACAGAGATGCAACAGAGCTTCTTGAGAAGAAAAACGAGCAATCAATTTTCAGCAAACAATAAAAATAGGAGAAAAATTAAAGATGTAGGGATCCTAATAAACAAGATGTGGACTGGCGGTGCCTTTATTAGTCTCCTTTGTGCTCTCCCTTGAAACATTTATCATCCCAGAACTGGCTGATTATTCTCTTTTAATTACTTCATATGGAATAATTAAATAAAATGAAGACAATAATCTTTTATAGATGGTTATGAAGAGGAACATTTTTCTCAGGGAACTGAATATAGATTTCTTTCCCCTCCCCTTTACCTCCCAAGACTGTAGGAATCTAATGCATTCAGTGCTACAGAGTAAAGAGAGCTCCTGAATTCTCTGAATTATTTATTTTTAATAGTTAACCATCAGTTAAAAGCCCCACCTGGATGACCTATGATTGAGGATCAAGCCTCATTGAGCACAGTGTTTTGTTCTGATGACACGTTTCCAGACAATTTCCTGTGTGTTATATGGGAAGCTGAAAATGCTGCAAACTGCTGGTGTTTAAAAGGGCCATACTGCCCTGCTGAGATTTCCCCGGCACTCGGCGCTGTTGATCTGCCCCTCTCCATGTAAGGCTGTGTGCCGCATCGAGATGAGGGCATAGGACAAGAATATAGCAAGACTCATCCTGAGGTTACCCTTGATGACATGGCACTTTCCATTGCAGCAGCACTTCATGGTTTCTTGCCTGCTCTGTGGCCACAGCTCCCCCCCCACCCCCCAAATCTGCATGAGGATCCAGGTCAGCGAGAGAGAAGCCAAGATACTTGGATGAAAATGTCCAAGAGATGAGTAGGGGGAAGCAGAAACATGAAACTGGCTACCAGCTTGGCTTTTCCTCACCAATGTGAGGTGAAGACCATTTTTGGTTGTACCTTCTTGCTTTGTCCCAGCTAAGTTTCCTTGCACAGGCAGCCATCTGTCAGGTTAGGAAGAAATAGATGGATGTGATCTATGGGCAGATGAGGTACAGATACACTCATGCTTCATATCATTAGAGAAAAATTCCATGCAATAAGTTGCAATCAAGTTGAGCCTTTAAAATAATGAGAGGTAGTCTAGTGCACATTGCAAGCAGAAGCTTGTGGCAACACGTAGAGCAGAGAGAAGGAAGTGTAGGAGACAACAGTAAGGGTGGAACTCATTCCTCTCCTTGTAGATATTTGAGCGTGTCTCTACCTATAGTCAATGAAGAAAAATTAGTATTTCAAAGGAAGGGGCACATATTTCACCACTTGACATAGGGCATATGATTCATCCTCTGTGTGCACGTGTACCCATCCCGTGCTCTTGAGCTGCTACAGCTCAGCGCACATCTTACAAGCGTCCTTGGAAGAGGTGATGGTGAGGCTGTCAGCAGGCAGATGGGCTGAAGATGGTAACCTATATTTCATTCTACACAGATCTGAACAACCACCAATATTTTTGCCTCTTTTTTCCTGCTGGGTTGCCAGAGAGGAGCAGAATAGCTGGCTGTCCTGGTGACTACAGTGGACCAAATTCTTTTGCAACAAACTCTCCGAGTGCCCTGTTGGGGGGGACGTAACTGCTTCCCTGGAAGTCGCTTTCTCCAGTAGGCAATGGAAGGGCCTGCAATGAACTGTGTCTTTTCTCAACCTTTTAGCAGCCTTGTCTCCTGTGTAATCACGTTCCCAAATGCAATCTTGTTATAAACGGAACTTAGAAAAGTAAGTTATAAAATGGGATTTTTTTTGAGAAGAAAGGCGATCCTCTGGGTAAGGTGCTTTTGACTTAGTGGCATTCCTAAGAGTAAGAGAGTTTCTGAATCTGGAAAAGCAATCATTATTAATAACACAGTTCTAATACTTTGCTTTTCAAGATTTGTTTACCCATCACCATTGTTTGATCATAAATACACCCATTTTACAGCTTAATGAAAAGAACTCTTTTACTGCTTCAACTGAACAGATCTGGGGAATGTGTTTTTTTTTGGGGGGTAACTATGCTATTGAATGTCTAATCTGGGCTGTGTCAACCTGCACATCTGAACACACAGACGCTCAAGATCAGAGTCAATGTTGTTGTTGTTTCTTAAATTAGTTCACGGCCGCAAGGAAACATTTAGCCCACCGATGTTTCCCTCTAGTCACCTGCCCCAATTCCAGGACAACACTGTTGCCCTGTGGTCTGAGTCCTGGCTCATTCTCAGTCCAGTTGAACAGCAAACTCCCTTAGAAATTTGTTTCTCACAGGGCTTCCAGCGTCATAACCTACTGCAGGAAAAGGCCATCATTTTGACTGGGCTTTGCAGATGTCAAATCCTTCACGGGACTCAGTTTAAACTTTAGGCTCAATGTCAAAAATAATACAAAAAACTGGCTGCAATTACCTCCTGGAGTTAGCTTGCAATAAATTAAAGCAAAATAAAAAAAAATATCCACCCCACATTTTAAAGGAATTTTGACTTTCTGCCTAGATATATATTTTTTCACTCCTTGCTTGGAAACTTAAAGAAGGGAACAATTAATGAAAACCAATTGCTCGAAAAGACATGGTTTTGAGATCATGTTTGTTTTCATATCTTAAAGTAGCCCGCTGTTTCTTAACATAGTTTTAATTCATAAGAAAACCCCAAGACAAATTAGAAATGTAGATCAGATGAGGAAAGATATAAAATTATTTTTATTTTGACCCCATATTATTGACTACCCTCCTGCACGCCTCATTTTTTTCTTGTTGGCTGCTGTAATAGTTTAGTATTTTTATAGTATGCATTATTGTAATTAAAGGGGTGTATATTTTTATGGATAAAATGCTCTTTTCGCTGCCATTGCCAGAGACTGTTAGTAAGATGCAAATTAAATGCAGGCTTCTGGAGTGGCAAAAAATTTCGGTTGGTTCCACTCCTCCAGCACACTATAATTTTTCCTTTTGCACCTTTTGCCTTCTCAAGTGCAACATGAAACAAAAGGTCTGTGATGCCTTGAGGAAAGCAGATCGTGTGGGATTTGGGACCTTAACCTAAATTGGAAATATGAGCCCAGATATCTTGCCTAAATTTTAAAACTGGAAAAAACTGTTTGGGAAAATATCACAGCATTTAGGTGTTTATCCAACACAAAACCTGAACTCCAGGCTATCAGCAGGTAGAACTCTCAATCCACTCCTGAGACTGGATATTTGTCCATTGATGGGGATTTGACCGTACAATTCACTCAACCAACAATATCAGTGGCAACATTGCTTCTTAAATTGCCTGTTTCCAAAGGCAATCTCATCTATTTTGTCCCTAATTGATGTTTCTCCATCTTATTTTAACATCCTGGGTACAATGGAGTTGAGAGGGCTCTGTTGCTCTAACATTTACCAAGGGGAGTAAGAGCTAACTGGGCTTTGGTGTCTATCTTGGTAAGCGAACTTGGAGCTCTGCCTTCTGCAAATAGACCCTGTTACACTTTGAAAGTGGTCTTTCCTGATAGGATGGACTTTGTCTCTCTTCTGATGCCCGACTGGCTATACTGCATGGGTTTAGATACCTCTTGACTTTCCTGTTTCCTGGACTTTGGCTTGACCCTGGACCATAAGTCTTGTCCAGCTGTTAAGTTTGATCTGGTCTTTGGTCTGTTTTTTGCTGCCTGCTTTTAAGCATAGTACATAATTTATCATGTGTCTCAGTCTAAACTCAGTCTAGCTTCTGTGAAACTACTCTGCATTTGTTATGTATGTGTACACCAACACAACAACCCCAAAGTAGTTTGCATGACCTTTATTTTTTTTAAAAAAAGAGTCTAATTTCAAGCCAGAGTATCTGTGTCAGATCAGTCAGTCCCTGTTATGGGATTACCATTTTAAACTCAAGATAGCAGCTTTTCAGAGTAAATCGTGAATTAATTATTTTATCTTTATCCCCCAAAAAAAGGAAAGTGCTAATCTCTAAGTCAAAGACCTTGGATCCCCTACTACAAATGCTTGTGTTTTTCAAGTTCAATCTGTATAAGAAACATGAAGCACAGTGTGTAAAGTACATCAAATTCTGCCAAATTTTTTTCATTTGTCAGTGTGAAAAAGTAACTCTGTGTGCGAGAACTAATTGCTGCCAGAAACTCACTTTATGGAAGTGATCAAAATGAGTAATTCTTTGAGTCTAATGGATTTGCTTCAAAAGGGAAGCAAAATGAGCCAAGAAAGAAGTATGTAGAGAGTTTTCCAAGGATTTAAGGTCAAATAAGACACCATCTTTCAGAAGTCTAATGAATGACAAGTAGGAAATCAAGACTTTCAGACACAGGAAAAAGTCACACTTTTAGTGGAAGTGAAGATGCTTAAAAGTATCATGATGGAAGTGAACCAATATCTTTTAATGCATATAACAGAGTCATTTTGTTACCCCAACACAGAGAAACGTGTGCAAAGTCAGCATAATTATTGGTGAAATGAAGATGATATAATTGTGAATTTTTTTCACATATTTTTCCAGATTAAAATTATTTTTAACAAGATCTTTAAATTCTTTATAAATGGTGAATCAAATGGTAACGTATTTCGTAGTGCTGGTTGTTGGAGGGTGGTTACAGAGCCAGGTATATTTAATCACACCACCCCACAGACTCCTGCTCCCCATTCATTATGTTGAAAACCCCGGCCCAGCCCAGTGGCTTGTCTCCCATAGACCATCAGCTTGTTTGCAAAAGGGGTTGCAGAATGCCTGCTTCTCCCATCACCCTAAAGCATGACCCAAGACAAGAAGAGAGTTCCAGTTTTGTGTGACCAAAAAACAGGAGTAGCAAAAGAAGGGGAGGAAAGGGGTAAAACCCTTTACTGTTAAGAACGACATGGACCTGTTGGAGTGGGTCCAGAGAAGGGCCACAAATATGATCAGAGGGCTGGAGCACCTCTCCTATGAAGACAGGCTGAGAGAGTTGGGATTGTTCAGCCTCGAGAAGAGAAGGCTCTGGGGAGACCTTATAGCCCCTTCCAGTACCTAAAGGGGCTACAGGAGAGCTGGGGAGGGACTTTTTACAAGGGCATGTAGTGATAGGATGAGGGGGAATGGCTTTAAACTGGAAGAGGGGAGATTTAGGTTAGATATTAGAAAGAAACTTTTTGCTCAGAGGGGGGTGAGACACTGGCCCAGGTTGCTCAGAGAAGTTGTTGAGACCCATCCCTGGAGGTGTTCAAGGCCAGGCTGGATGGGGCTTTGAGCAACCTGGTCTAGTGGGAGGTGTCCCTGTCCATGCCAGGGGGGTTGGAACCAGATGATCATCGAAGTCCTTTCCAACCTAAACCATTCTATGATTCTATAAAATTCTAAAACTGGCATTTTCCTATTGCTGGAGCATTGGTCATGAAATTTATGTGAACAGGGGTGGGTTTGCCCACTTGATGGTTGTCCACTCTGTGAGTTGAACTTGTCACTTTCACCTCTTTCTTCCATATTCCCTGTTGAACTTGACCATACTTCAGGATGAACAGTATCTAACTGTGTACATGGTCAGTGCCTAATACAGCATGCAATCTGTCTTGACAGGGACATCCAGGTGGTAGTGCAGCCAATACATTTTTGGATGCCCAGGGTAATCAGCCAGCTGTGCTACAGAAGCGAAGCAACACAGTGGCTTTTCCAAATTCAGTGTTTTGTGACATTCTCCTAACAAGTGACTTGCTGGTTTCAGGTAGTCAGCTATGATCACCTGAGGAGAAAGGATTACAAATGAAGTCCATCACTAAGGAGAGAAAGCGATGTCTGGGTCAGAAGGCAGTGGAATTAGAAATGGTACTGTGCCTCTGAGATCACAAACGCAGTGAAACAGAAAATGGAAAGCCACTGAGAAACAAAAAGTCTTTGGGAGAAGAGAGATGGAATTCAGCATGTTTGGGGCAAAGAAATAGTGTCTAAATACAGCCCAGTTGTCCAGTCAGTGGAAGGTATACTGGGAAATTTGTTCACTATCTTCTGTTATAAAACATAGAGAACTTTTCCTGACTACAGCTTCCTCAAATTTTATGCTTACTATAACCCCACTAAATCCAATGAACTTATATCATTGTGAAAATGTATCTGTAGTAAATTCTACTCAGTCTAATAACTCTGTCACTGAGCTTGCAAGCCCTTAATTTATAGATTTTGCTTCCTTGACCAGTGTGGATGTTTGGCCTAATGAACTTTAAAGTGTCACAAAAATCTCAGTATCAGACATTTCCTAAAATCCAGTACCATGTGGTGAAAGACAGGCAATTCAAATAAAAATAATAGTAACACTTAAGAACGTGTGTTTAAAAGCCATCTTGCCAAGATATGCAGTAGAAGGCAAAGGAGAACCAGAGTCTCAGCTTTTATATCTGCTCTGATCACTTGTGTTTTTTACCCCTTTTCCCCGTAGGGACAAGGACGTCTTTTGAATCTGCAAAATCCATACAACGCGTGACAAGGAATTGCAACCTAGCAGCATGGAGACAGAGAGAGATATGCTTATTTCCATTTCCAAAAAAACATACAGCATTCAGGGGCTTTACAGGGATGAATTTAGAGGAGACAGGTCAAAAGGTCCAAACTTCATCCTCCAGCACTGCCTTACGTGGTCTGCACGCTTCTCCATCGCCAGACGTGGCTGTGCATTACTTTGCAGCATTTCCTAGCCAAACCATCAGCATCACAGAGGTATCTGCTGCTGTGTGGTCTTGAGTTTTTAAAGGTTATATGTCTAGAAATAGCATTTTCTCACTTTCCTTTACTGGATCACCTTCAAGAGTCACTTGAACATATTCTACCAAATGAATTATTCACTTTTGCAGTTGTGGATGTTAATGGTGCTTTAGTCTCCACATCTCTGATCCTTGCACACAGTAATTTTGTCTCTTAATGGCTGAAATGCCTTTTATCTAGCCCAACTTAGTAGGATCAACTCAGAAATATTGAGGAGAAATGTAATGGTCTGAGATACATAGAAGGGAAGAATAAGTGACCAAATAATCCTGTTTGGATAGAAGGGTTACAAAACTCACAGAACAAAACCGGGTAACTTCATTTCTATCAGCTAGAAAAGTTCTGTCTATTCACCTGTGATAATCTGCTCCTGCCTGACACAGCAATCCTTTTTCTGCATGGCTTGAATTCTGTTGGCACTAATCAAGGTTTTATGGTGAACTATTTGAACGCAAATGAAGTTTAAAGATACTGTAATGTCTCATTTCAGGATGGATCTTTATGATTAGAAGAATAAATTATCCCAAGCAGCTCCACGTGCTGCAAGTTTATCATGCCTGTTTAACATGTCTGAAGATATTTCACAGTGCAGATATTTTGCAGCTTCTTTTTTCATCTCAAAGAGAAACAATCACAACACGCTCATGTTCCTGCCATACAATTACTTCTGCTTTGCTTTGCCCCCATGATTTGCCGATAACAAGGGCTGGAGAAGATCTAGGTGAAATATGGGGAACTGATTTTTCACCAAGCATTTAGGATTTTGGTGGCAATGGCCAGAGTTTTCCTGAACTAACACAGAGCAAAGCAAAGCCTAAGCGTGAGGCACACCTGAGACAAGCAAGCACAATGTGAAACGGCTGATGAAATCACTGATTCCTTAAGACTCACAGCCAACCGTGGAGGGTACCCCTGTTAGAGGAGAAGAAGTCAGATCATCCTCTTCAATCCTTAGTCTTTGGGAGGTATTTAACCGGTTTTGGCAGGTACTACTCTACTGGAGAATTGCAATAGTGAGACAAGAATAGACCTTGTAGGGGTCTTTTCTCTCACTTACTCATATCCTCGCACAGCAACGACGCACATTTCCACCTCAGCCCTACTGCTGAGCACACATGTCTTTTGGAAAACCAGCCAGAGTCACAGAGGAGCACTGTGGAGCAAGATACACTTGAAGAAATCCTTTCTTAACTAAGGAAAGGGAGCTCCTGGGCTCTGTATGGATCCACCACTGCAGGACCACCTGCTCTATTAGGCTGGGGAGACCGAGCACATGAGCCATTGTTCCCTGACTCTTTGTACCACCTATGTACTGGGGCAACCTGACTAGGGGAGCTGGTTTTGAACCTAAGCCATGCATCAGAGGTGGTAGATGCCTCAAGCCTGGAAACATTCCAGGTCAGGTTGGACGGAGCTCTGAGCAACCGGATCTAGTTGAAGATGTCCCTGCTCATGGCAGGTGAGGTTGGACTAGGTGACCATTAAAGGTCCCTTCCAACCCAAACTGTTCTATGATTCTATGACATTCAGACAGTGCTGCGTAACTGCCTGAAAGTATTTGATGCCGTGCCATCAGTCCTGGTTTGGAGAGGGCTACTAAAGACAGCATGTGTGCACCTGTAAGTGCAGAATTTTGGTCTTGTCCTGAAAATATTAAATTATCTCACCTGGTTTCAGATTCATCCTCAAGTCTAATGCTTCACATCAGTGAATTCCACAGGCAGACTGCACTGTAGGGTATTTCCTTTATTTGTTTTAAATTTACCTACCATTTATTTTAACATATGAGCCCCAGTTCTCATATTACTGTGGAGTGTAAAGAGAAGGAATGATCAGCTTTTCTTATACCATTCATCATCTTAAATAGGCCAATTAAGCCTGTGTAATTATCCTTCTTTCCAAGTTAAATAATCCAAGTCTTTGCAGCTTCTCATATGGAAAGTCCATCACGCCTCTAAACCATTGAAAATTATACGGCGCTAATTTAAAACATGGCCACTCGTAACATGCGTATCTATGTCTATTTCTACTGACACTACGATTGTCAGCTAATTAAACATGTGTAGCGCAGAAAACACAGCTCCAGCATTTTGTTCCCACATCCACTAACGAAGGGGCAGTGAGTTCTGGGATGTGACGGCCATCTGTACGTGCTGAAGGTGGCCTGGCACCTTCCAGAGGGCAAAGAGCCACGGAAGCTTACAAAAGGGTTGAACATGTTTTACTCCCTGACCTCTAGAGACAGGGAGCTCTTTGGCTGTGTCCCCACTATCCCGTCTCCCTGACAGAGTTTCCCATCGCACTGATTCAGCCCCAGATAGAGGAAACCAATTATTGCCGAAGTCCGAATAACGTCTCGGGTCCCCAGCCGAGATCAAGGCTCCATTGTGCTCGCAATGGCATAAACACGTACTTACAGACAGTCCCTGCCCTGAAGGGCTTAGAGTCTAAATAGAAGAGACAGATAAAGGGCGGGAGAGAAAATAAATGTGGAGTGACTTGCGCAGCTGCTGGGACAGCTGCTCTCGGAGGGAGCCGGGAACAGAACCCAGTTTGGAGGGGCTCGGGCCAGCGCGTTCGCTACTGGGCTGTCGTGCTTCGCATTTTCTTGCGGAAAACGACATTTTAGCCACCGCATCTTGAAAGCACCTGGTCAGAGAGAGCCTAGGGGATAGAGAAGTTAAAATGCAGTCACTTGGCAGCTCGGCACCCTTGTGTTGCGTCAGCTGCTGTTGTGGATAGAGCCAGCAAAGTAGTTTTAGAGAAGACCTGATGTGGGAAAGGCCACACTGAAAGAAATGTGATGTCTCCTGTGGTCACAGGTCATCAATTTATGTTAAACACTCAGAATTCAGGTCACATGAAAACTTTGGCAAACTTCTGAGCAAATGAGCACCGCTAACTCGTTTAGTACCAAAATTAAAAAAGGTGCTAAAGTCTTTGACCCCAAAATTTTGGGAACATTTAAATTTGGAATCAGATTTTAGTGTGTCTTTGGACTCCAGTGTGGGAGTTCTCTGGTCCTATGTGTTGAATCGGCTATCACGACATCTCACAGCTCACGTGCAACGTTGGCTAATAAATGAGAGGAAAGAGAGGGAAGTTTGTGAGTGAGGAGCTCTTGCTGCCAGGGATGCACACAACTTCACGCCCTGTAGTTTTCCCTTGGCAGACTCATGTCTCTGCTAAGAGCTGATGAAAGATGTCTGGGAGTCTGTGGCCTGCCCACTTTGACCATCCAGGTAGCCATCCACTTCTACCAGTCTGAGGTGTGCCTCCCGTGCAGTTTTATAAGCCGTAGTAAAATCTTACTCTTCAGGCCGCTAAATTTGACCAGATTTCTTATTTATTAATATATTGGTCATCCGTATAAGCAGCACCTTACTTGCTTTGCATACTGCAGAGTGCCAGCCCTGAATTTAAGACAGCCCAGCTCTCTGGTGTCCCAGGAAGACCTCCTAACGTAAGGATCCCTGCTGGGCACACAAGACCTGCCAGGGTGCTTTCGAGGATTACCTGATGCTCTTCAGTCACTCCTCATTTGAGGTATTTTTCCTGGCTGACTGAATTTCCAAGGGACAGAGCAGTGCAAGAGCCGTGGGGTTTGCTGTGATCTCTGCAGAAGATTCCCCTCTTCTGAGACTCTTTTTCCACCCTCTTTCTTGCAGCTACTTCAAGAGACAGACTCCTCCCTCCCATCCTCTTTGAGATGGAAATGACTGATCCAGCTCGTATTTGATATTTTTCAGTAGGTAGTAAGCTCTTCTGCTCGTGTGCGCTCCCTGGGTCTCTGCTTCACACTCCCCACCCCAAGCACCTGACAGCAAACCTGGTAGCCTCACAGCTTTAGCACTAGCCACTTCATTGCCAGTGGCACAGGAGGAACACTTTACACATACAACAGCACTTACTTGCCAGCAGGTACACAGCCCGTTAAGACAGTATATTTACAATAACATGCACATAAAATTTTACAACCCTTCATGCCTATAGGTAGACACATATTAGATTTGGGACCCAATTTTCCTCAGGACAGTGTTACAACCTTCCTGCTACAACCTTCAATTTTCTCTCAGTGCATTTCCCTCCTCCTCTTTAAATCATAGCTAAAAAGTCTCTTACAACTCCTAGTTTCTCAGTCTTGGCAAAACCTCTATAGGACCAGCTGCAGGCAAAGGGAGATAACCCTGACACGTTCATATGATTTTTGGGGTGCTCTCAAATTACGTTAGCATGTATATCTTCTTTCATCTCAAATTTGATCCAATGACCTGGTTACGCTAGGACCTGCGTTTATTGCTTCTAGACACTGATGTACCCTCTGCAGTCACAGAAGAGAAAAGGATGTTTCTCAAAGGTGACTCAGTCCATCTTACATCTCATCCACACTCCAGAGGAGCCTTATTCCCCCACCCTCATTACCTAGTAAGGAAACAAAGATCGATAAGCTCTTGACACAGAGCCCTGTGCTTAGTAGCTGAAGTTGGGCGAAACGATGCCAGCCTTGGGAAGGATCCTACTAGGGTGGCTTTGTTCCATTGCTGCTATACTACAGGGCCCTCTCCTAGCAGAGACAATGTGAAAGCCCTCAGAAGCCAGTATCCTGCCAACGTAGTTGTGAAAACCTCATTGAACAGCATAGCTGTGTCTACAGTAGGATTTTGTTGGCAAAGATGCATTGGCTGGGTACATCTGATTTTTTTTGTGCTCCTAGCCAAAGAAGCTATGCCAGCAGCTTCTCATAGCATCGGCTTCACGGCAAGTAGCCCATCGTAAATGCACTCACGGAGGCACACAGAATGGTCATTAAAAAAAATGTTCCCTGGTTCTCTGCTAAGTTCTTGTTGGCCGCAGATATGTAGCAAAGTTAAAAATAAATAAATGAACCAATCTGCCAGCCACTTATTGCGAGTCAACAGCTGTCTCTTTGTGCTAGTAGGAACTCCAATCAGGGGTCATGATGCAAATTAATTTTAGCAGCACCCAGTGTTCTCCCTGATGAATATGATTCTTTTGGGTCAATCCTAGGTCACATAAGAGTGAAGAGAAAGTGCTTTCACTAACTTCTTTTCTTGGGACCAACTCACTCCAGAGATATTCCTTGCCAGAATTACGTGACTGCTTCACAGAACGAGACACTTTCCCTGGGTTAATCATTTAAAGATTTAATTCTCAGCTTATAAAAATAGTTCACACCGTAACAGAGAGTATTTTCAGGGTTTATCCTCTTCCTCTTTTTAAACTGATTTTCAATTCACTGTTACTCAACGTCTCTTCTGCTATTCATGGAGCACAGCCAAGTGAAACCGGGACCCGCTATGCTGCTGATTTACACTATAGAACCATTATTAGCCGAGTTCTGCATTGGCATTCCAGGCATTCCAGTGTGCAGCTAGTCTCCTGTGTATTTATTCATTCAAAATAATGACAGGGCTGGCGAAAGATGCTGGAGTGACAGCCCCGTGGAGTGAAGAGGTCCTTCACTAAGTCATGGAATGGGAACAGCAGAGCCAACATACGCCATCCCCTCCCCATACCTCCCGTATCCTCCTTGGTCCTAATCTGAAGGCTGTCTGCACCTTGTGGAGTTAAAGTACAAGGCAGAGCATTCGCAAAGCCTAGTTAGTTTTTGATCAGATGTGCAACAACAGTGCAGTTTCTGCTCTCACTGTTGGTGGCCTTTCATCATTCTCAGGCTTTTAAAGAGTTGCCTGGCACCACTACACTCATCAGATAGCCCTATTTCTTGAATTGCTGGGGCAAACACACAAAAAAAACCCCAACCTCCAAACAATTTAGGACCCTAGAACTCGTTTTCAGGAGTGACCTGGCCATGTAATTCACAGCTCCAGGTAACCATTAGGGTAGACCTGAGGTCTCTAAATGGTGCAACCATTTGGCCCAGCGCCCAGAGCACACTGCTCGCTGTTCTTCTCTCAGTCCTTTCCCTCCCATTCTTTTGTAAGAAGGAAGCATCATGATAGATCATTAACGTTATGAAAAATGCACTCTTGGAGATGAGCGGGTGTAGCGGGAGGCAATTAAAATGTTCCATTGTGCTAAGCACTGTGCAAACACTGAAACAATGGTCCCTGGCGTGGGGATCTCACCACTGAGATGCTGCAGACAATAGCAGCCATTCACACCACCTATTATAGACTATTTGGTGTATCCATTTTAGGTGTGAGTCACAGCCTGAGTTTTCTGTATAGGCCAAGAAATAGATGCTTCCAGGGAGTGACTCAGAGCACCTAAGTTAGATGGCAAAAAGTCATATGGTATTAATATCCCCGGTCAGTACACGGAGCAGAGTGAGGGAGAATAACCACCTTTCTCTAATGGACTGCTCTCCCTAAGCTCCCTCCGTTGCCAACAGGAGGAGAAAGACTTCTGCACATGAAGTGATTCACAGCGTCCAAGTCAAGCTCTCCCTCCTCCTGATGGAAACCATTTCTCTTTACTGACAACAGAGCGGGGAGTCTGGGGATAGTAAGTTCATTAGGCTAAAATAACCTCTTGTAACACCCGTGTAGCTAGCAGGAAAAGCAGCACACAGCTGCCTAACTTTGTCAGGTTGCCCACTGAATTTATTAATAGATATAAATTGGCCAAAATTTTGGGGGAAAGGGGAGAATCTATTTACAGGAAAATGAACATCTTTCCACATCTCAGCCAAACACACTCAAGAGCAATAATGAAAAACATGCAGCTTCTCAATAAATTCGACATCTCCTCTCAGACACCTCTGTGATTCACATTTAAAGCAGGACACTGTGAAGCCTCAGCCACCACAGTGCTGGGCTGGTGAAGCCTGAAGCTGGTCTGTGCCTTCGGTCTGGCTGCAGGGCAGATGCCCACACATGAGTCAGGGGTATATGATAGAGATACTGACACATTGTGTACTAATTGGCTAGTAGTGATATATAACCTAAAAGACAGGCCTGATAGTTTACTGAAAACCAGACGAAGCAAGAAGTCTTGTGATGTTGTCAAGGGCAGCTCCTGATAATGAACAAGAACCTGTCTGGAGAAGCGGCTGAAACCGACCCTGCGGTCTGGACAAAGACCAAGGAAGAACTGAGTCTGCGCAAAAGCAAAAGGTTACTTGCGGTGATGAAGAGGAATCATCAGCCTTCATCCTCACGACCCTCAGCGACCACCCCCGGGAGGCAATGCGCAAGCGTAGTTGGGAGGAGTTTATGAAAATGATGTCTTAGAGTTAATTTTAATACGAAGCGGGGACAGGTCATGAATATGTATAGGCGTATTTGGAAATCTTATGTTTATGTGATTAAGTACTATATATATTTGAGAAAGCCGCTGCATTGGGCGCGCACGACTGTGGTGGGGCGACCCCCCGTGCTGCCCGGCGCTGAATAAACACACCTACTTTACAACCATCTCGGTTGTGGAGTCTACTTTCCGCGCGTCACGCAGAGGACTTCCCAAGCTGTGTGCAGAGCCCCTGCTCTCCCAGGTCACACACCTTTGAGGAAGGCGGTCCCTCTTGCCTACAGTGGTTAGAAGAAGCCACCGGGGTTGGGGCTGCAGGAACCACCTCCCAGCACTGAAGGGCAGCTTGCGCATCACAACCGAGTTTCCTTCTATGCCATCCATAACACTGGTCTAACAGCATGTACTTATTTCCTATCAGCTTTAGTCAACTGATGTTTGCAAAGCACTCAGAGCCCCTCAGATTAAATGTGCTAATGGAAGAGCAAAGTGTTATAAAAGCACGCGGTGCGCCCGCCGCCACACGCTTCCCCTCCCTCTCCCCGGCGAGCTGCTGTGCGTGGATGCTGCTCCACCATGACCTTCTACGGTGGTGCTGTGGCAGCCTATTTCTTCACGGGGGCATTTGGGCTGACAATGCGAAGCTCCTTTTCCCACATAATTGAAAGGAATTTCTGATTATGCGCAGGGATGTCAGCAGCGCGAGGAGCTTGGACGCCTTCCAGCCGCAGCCGGATCCAATGACAGTGCTGCGATTTCTCCTTTTTTGGCACTCTACTTGTGAACTTTCTGCTCCCTTCTGGGAGTGATTTCTCAAGATAATACGCTGCTGCTCCAGCTTCTCTCTGATGGCCCAGATTTATAGCTTCTGCTAGGCGTGAGAGGGGAAGGGGTGTGGGAGAGGCAGGGAGGATGAAAGCAGAGAGGGAAATTATTTTTTGGTTGGGGTTTTATTATTTTAGTCCCACTCCGCTACAGTGACTGTCTCCAGGCTTTGCACAAAAATAGTCTGTCGTTTCCATCTCGGTAACGCTCTTTACTGCCTGCAGTGAAAGGTTGAAAGTACACACGTGTTTTTCTGGCCTCTCTTTAGTCCAGCCCCCGTGAATATGTGGTACGAAGTGAGCACTACATTTATCTCTGACCTTTTCACCATCTCTTGCATCTGTTAACCGAAAAGAGAGGAAGATGTCCCCAGCCTCCTCTCCCACAGAGCAGCCGATGCTGGTGACTTGATTTACTTTCTCTCTATCAGTCCCAACTTGCCTCAAATCTTTCCGAGTGTCTAATTTATCTAAAGCATTCATTGCTCCAGCTACACTGGGGAAAAACAAAACAACCGCCTCAAAAACCCCAGCCACTGATTTTCAGGGAGAAATATTTAAAAATTCCAGATGCTGTACTCAGAAATTTAGTAATGCCATAATTAACTAGGACAAAAATTTCTCTCTCTGGATGTGCTAAACAGCTGAATACCCTCCTTCCCCAGTGACTACAGGCTATTGACGATGTTTCTGTAACATCAGAACTGCATTATCCAAGTATTTCAACCCTCTCTCATAGTACCTCCAGGAAGGTGGGCCGGTGCTGCCATCCCCATTTCACATGTGGGCAATGGGGAACTGAGGCACAGAATTTACCTAAGACAGGCCAGGTGAGTTGCCTTTTGAGTACACCTGCTCCTCCCTACTAGTTATAAAGGCAGCTCACTCGTGGTTTTTTAGGATTACATCCATAATCCTGTATGGCTGCCATCAGCTGAGATGAATACTTCTCTTTGAGGTAAGGTCACCCAGGAAGCATAGAGCAAAGCAGTGGATTGAGCCTTTGTATTCTACAAATGACCCGGTGAATAGTTTGTGCACCCCTCATGAGGTGCTAGTCCCCGACATGTTCAGATGACGTTGCTGGGAAAGGCAGTGGGGTGCTGAGCAGCTCCTGGGGTGGGTCTTGGACTGTGTTTCAGCTTTGGTGTCTTCCTGGCTGCCCTGGGGACACCAAGGCAGTTCTGTGGTGCCCACTGGCTTTAGCTACCAGGGTCTTTCAGTTCTTCAGGCTGCATCTAGAAAGGGAAATAGCACTGACAAACCTGCCTGTCCTCAGCTGCACATTTCTCATCATCTCGGGTAGTCAAATTGCCAGTGCTGAGTGCTCATTTCAAGGGGTTGTGGCTCAAATCCTCTCTCCCCAAGGAGAATACGTCAGGACACTGACTTGAAAAACTTGCAGTTTGTCTTGTTCCTCTTTATCTTTTGCTGGTTGCATCTGCAGGCGCCTGAAACTTCCCCTCAATACAAGCTTTTTTAAATTACTTCTGGGAATCTCAGGTAACCAGATTCCAGGTACTGATGTCTAAGGAAAAGCTTTTGCATTGGGATGTAAAATCAAACTGTGACTGGGGGGCTACACAGTGCTTTCTTATAAGGACCACAGGAAAGCATCCTAAAGGTCAGGACCGGAAAGTGTTTGCACAACTCTTCCCTGATACTTTGAGTGTTTCAGCCCAGAACCACATGCTCTGGCTGTAACCATACACCCTAATTAAGCACCACCCAGAATCAGATTGGACTTGCATTCAAGGCAGAAATGAAGTTGACCACTTGGTGCTCCCCGAGCCTGGGTACCTGGGCAGAGGCTGTGATTGAAGTGACCTTACACACAATCAGTCACAGGAGTCAAACTCCTCCTCAGCGAGGATTGGTCCAGGGTGATGGGAAGCCTTTCGCTTCCTCTCAGAAACCAGAGTGAGAAAGACGTGCCGACTGGTTAAGGGAATTATATTTTATTCAACTTATCAGCATGTGAAAGATAACAGAAATGAGCTGCAGAACCAAGTCGCAATCTCTTCCACAATGGCAATTGCAGAGGGGGAGAAGAAGAAATACTGCAGCAGAGCAGGTACTACTGACTGTTGGCAGCACCCATGCCACCACAGACCTCCTGCATGACCTTGCAAGGTTGCTCGGGGCTGTGTGCAGGTGGCACAGCAGTCCCCATGCCTAGATCACAGAAAGCAAAGAGCGGTTCAGACGATGCACTATCCGCCGCTGTCAAAAAGTCCAAGGAAAATAGCAGCCACAATGCCTGGACTAGGCTAACCACTGCATGTGCACACCTCATGTTGTGATGGCCTTGCTCGACTGATGGCATACAGATCAGGAGTCAGGCAGATGGGGAGAGCGGCCACTCTCGGTTGCCCACTACTGTCTCGAACTGGGAAGCCATGGAAGTCTGGATGCTTAAGCCAGGCACCTATAGCAGGAAGCTTAAAGCAGCTTTAAGCACTGAGCTCTTGATTTCTTTATCTATAAAACAGGGTTAACAGCAGCGTCTGGCAGTTGAGTAGGTGGCAAAAGCTGTGGCATACTCAGACCCCCTGGCCATGTTCACTCCCGTCTGGCTCTGCATCCCACCAGCCGTATGAAGGACAAGTTGTGCCCCCAAGGCTACCACGAACAGGGATCTCCCTCTCACCCGGAGACTTTGCTCAAGGTGCATTTGTGCACGAACATAGGCAAAAAGGGAGCAAAGCTGACGTGGCCATGAAGCCCCACGACACTTCTGGCGGCAGCAATGCCTTTGCTACCCAGGGGGCATTCCCCCTTCTCCCCCTGAGTAAGGAGAGACCACACACCTGAAGTGGTAAAACCAAGAGTTAGGCTCAAGCTTAGTGTGGTCAGAGACAAAATATTTACTAGCTTGGTAGTAAACGTTGTACTGGCAAGTAATACTAATAAAAAGTGTTTTTGATGTATGCAATACTTATTGGTATATGCATTAAAACATGTGGTGGAATCTGGGGGCATAATAAAACGGCTGCTTTCGTTAAACCCAGAAGAAGAGTGTCTGGTGGTTACGCTGGAGAAGAGGATGGGAGCAGAGTGAGGGTGCCCACTTTAACCGCTTCACCACGGGATGCTGCTGTGGCACGGACACAAAAAGGGTGTTTTTACGTGAAGCTATAAGGCCCCTGAACTAATGGTGTTTCCCAATAATGTAATTTTCCCCCACTGCCCTGCAGACAAGACACACTGCCCACACAGAACGTTTTCACTGCTGTTTTATCACCAGACCTAATTTGATTTAACAGGCCTGGCTCAGATATTTCAAGTACTTAGAGATTAGGAAGTCCTTGTGATTACACGGTCAGTGTTCATAAAATTCAATGTATAGTGCGAATTGTAAACAGGAAAAGATCAGCACAATTTTATTTACTCCACATTACTGCAGGTTGGATTCCAGGAAAAGGAAGGTGGAGGCTGTATCGTCTCTGCAGTCTATGCAGGACATTGTTGATGTTCATGTTCCTTCTGTTCTAGTTTCAACACCTTTTTAAAATATTTGCTCCCTCTTTGGCACTTTGATACTTGAGATACTCATTCATATCTCCTCTGAAAGGTGCGTGTGAGTCTTTTGTTTTTTTTCCCACATAAGGGACCCCCCTAGTTATCCATATGTTTGAAGGGGAAAAAACTTCTTGATGTATAGCTTAAGAGAGCAGGGTTAAAGATTTTCCTTATTTGTGTGTTTATATGGATACGGAACATTTAACGTTCATAACCAAGATGTTTAGAATTGTCCAAGAGAAAGGTGGTGGCAGAGGGAACAGATCAAAATTTTCTTGCTGTCTCCATGAGCAAGACCCTTATTAAATATCATAAGAAATAGCAACCGCGCTTCTCCATTTAATTTGCTTTTGCAGAAATGAAATGCGCTCATTTTCCCCTATGCAAAGTTGTTTGAAGAGCTTAGAGAACCTGGGGCCTGATCGGTGCAAACGTGGTACTGGGTTCAGTGTCTTACCCCATGAACGGTGCCTTCCTTCGTGTAGGAACTGGTTCAGCTGTCTGATAAACATCGTCACTCCCGATTAGGCTAAATACAGCACTCTGCCTTCCCTTAGCAGGAGTCATTGCTAACAGTCGTATGTTAGACGAAGTAGCCTGGGGGTTCTTTATATTTAACATCAAAGCAGGGCAAAACAAATGCAATTACAGTCCAATAATGAAATTTGTATCTGATGTAAATGTCCTTAGCTACATGGCAGAAAATCCAGACACAGATGAGCTAAAAACAGCTCCAAAATGAGTGGTGAGGGAAAGTTGCAATTTCTTTTTAATTTATGGGGAAAGAGATAGCAGACAGTATATAAACCTCACAAAATGTTTACTTTTTGTTTAAGCCGTGGAGTAAAAATAACTTTCCATTCATCATGTGAGTGACTGTACCGTACGGGGCCAGCTGGGAAGCTGCTCGCAGCCTCGAGCAACGTGATGTTTTTGAGTTCAGAGGCAAGGAAAAGGGGTCTTCAGTGCTGTGCCTTGGACTAATGGCCAGCAAACACTCCTTGTAAAGACTTAACACAAGACCACTTTTCATTTTGCCGAGATAACGCTTATCCAACCTAAGAAGGGTGGGCGGGGGAAGTGACTTTACGCCTCCTTAGAAACCAGCACTTGTTAATGAGCGTTTCCTCTCCCACCTTTGGAAATCAACTCTCAGAGTCTCAGAGCAAGAGCCCAAGAGGCTGGGAACATGTTGTCCTGTTTCCTAATCAGTAATGTGCAGTGGGCAAGTAGAAAATCAACGATAAGTCCAGTCAGGACTGAAAACAAACTAATTCTCTGTAATTGTGGATGAATCTCCTTTTGTCTGGGTCAGGACTGGTGGTGTTTCCCTAAGTGTCTTTATACATCATCCATATTTTTTGTATCTTAATTATATTGATTTTAACATACCAAATGCTTCCTTTCTCTGCAGTACAGTGGCAATCGTTCTAATTTAATGACCAGGCTTCTGTTCCTTTTCTTTCACTGAGTAATGTTGCGGTTTCAGGAGGGCTCCTTGCAGCAGGAGATGTGAATGTAAGTGACGACATTAATGTGAATAACCGGACCAGAACATGTCCTGAGACTGCTGGACTGAAAACACATCTTTTGCTAGCTAGAAACCATAAAAGGCTCTTGAACAAAACTCATTCGAGGTGCAATCCCGACCATTTCCACCAAGTCCTGCAGTGGGGAGAGACAGACTCTGAAGCTTTCCCTAGATGAGACAACATAGAGGAAGACCACTGAGCTCCCCAGTGAGAGAATGTCGAGAGTCCTTACTCTAGCTGGTCCTGTGGCTCTGCAGACCTCCTGAATCACAAGGTCGTGGCATGGTAAGATAGCCAGGTACATCTTCTCTAAAACTGGCTAAACATATTTTAAATAATGCACTCCACAAATGAGAAAGTATTTTTCCGCGGAGGTGGGCTGCATCATCTCAGCTCTCTGAAGATTAAGGTTTACTGCTTGTTAATGCCACTTGCCAAGGACACGTTTTATTGCCTTTGTGTTACTGTATGTCAGTCAGGAATAAATCTCTGTAGAGCTTCTATCTCGCTCTTCAGCCACACGTAACCTCATTTATATTCAACAAACTTTCCTCGCCTTCTCTCTCCCTCGCCTCCCGCCCCCTCTTCCTTCGGAGAAGGCATTTCAATGAATCTGTGCGGGCACAGTTTGGGACTGAAACGGAGATCTCTATTCAGAGGCTGAACAAATTCTCACCAGCTTCCTTAGACGTAGGGCTAAGCTCCTCGGTTCCCTTCGCCCCTTTGTCTGAGGGTTTTTCGGGGCCAGACTGCCAAGTTCAAGCGAGGCTCCGATCTCTCCTCTTTCACAGGCCTCCTGATTAGTGGCTTTCTTTTTCCGAGACTATAGATACAATTATTAGAAATTCCTTTTTTTGTGAACACATTGAATGAAGGTATGAATGGAGATGCTAAGGCGAAGAAAGTGAGAAGCTTAATATAACTTCGGCTTCTGTAGTTAATTAGATTTGGATGGCTTCAGAGGAGCAGCTGTATTATTTTTTTTTAATTGAAGTTACATAAAGGGCTATTCAAGGTATTTTGGGTGGGGAGGGGAGACTGTATAAAATAAAGAAGCTGAGAGATGGGTTTTGGAAATACACCCTCACCCCCTCTTCCTTTTTGGGAAACAGTTGTGGGGAGAGTAAAAAGAGAAAACAGAAAAAAATGTCCCATCACCCAAGGGGATAACAGAATCGCTGGTGCTACTGCTAATACCCCATGGCTGAGGCACAGTAAGCAGAATGCATATTCAAATAGGAAGATTTATTTTTTTGTTCAGAGATAATCTGAAATGCAGAAGTCTGAAATGCATTCCTTTGCACATCCAGAATACTCGATTTCAAACTTTAAAAGGACATTGCCAAGATAAAGATCACATTCAGCATTTGAAGCGTTTCAGGAAAATATGTCCCTTCCTATCTGCCTGAAATCTTCAAGTTGCTAAAAGAAGGCACGGATTTTGAAACTCAAGTGATGTTGCAGCCGTTACGCTCTGTGTTTATTCTTCACCCTGCCCGGTGAAGGAAACGAGACTGGTCAGCTCCGCCGGCTGTTTCATGTCACACCGCTTTTCTCTTCTTGCACCGCAGACACCGCAGCTGCCTCTGCAATCCCAGCCCTGACCAGCCTCTCAGTATTAACTGAATTTTTAAATACATAAAAGAGATGGCCAATAGCAGTTAAGTTTTGCCACTTTTTTTTTTTTTCCTTCACCTTAATCTGCACGTTAATCCCAAGACACTTTTCTAAAGTGGCTCTCTTTCACCCAGGGTATTTCGGGAGCTAAATCCTCAGCTCACGCGGACAGACGCCCATTGACTGCAATTGTGCTGATTTGTCCTCAGCGAAGCGTGTAAGACTGGGCTGTGGGAGAGGGTGTCCATCACTTCCGTCACACCAACGCGCTGCACTGATTTCAGGGTGGTGACTGTGTGATCACATTGACTACATTGCTAGATCAATCGGTGTATTTTAGCTTTCTCATCTGGGTTATCGATAGGGCGAATCAGGAAGGAGAATTCTGCCCTTGGTATCCTACCGCATATTTATAGAGGTGGAAGGATGAGAAAACATAAAAATAGTTCAGCTATTTGTCACTACCAAAATTTTTGCAGTTCAGCAAGAAATGCCACTTTCAAAATCTCTGTTCCCTAAATTTGAGTTCTCCGATGTCTAATAGTATACAGATGCTCACAATGATAATTTTTTCTTGAAGTGAGGTAGTAGTTTGGGATTTAGCCCTCTAGTCAAGTGCGTGTTATCTTAGAAAATTCTAGGAGAGCATCTCTGAGATCTTCGCTAATTTATCAATATTTTTTTTTTTTTAATTAACTGGTGTGTTGGGAAGGAGATGGTTTGTCAGCACAGCCTATAGGTCTCATTTCTTTTTATTTCTCCTCTATTTGGAGCAGAAATAGAAGTTCTTATGAACTTAAAATTACTAAAAAAACACCCCAAAATAAGCTCAGTTGCCCAAAATGTCTGCAACGATTTGCTTAGGAAAAAAAAGTTGTTAGCATCGTATGAGGTTTTGAATTGTTATATTTTTGAATTAAAAAAAAAAATGTTATGGAAATGTTGGAATGAAAAAATACTTTAAACTGAAATAAGAAAACATTTAATAAAACATTTCAGACTTCTGAGTGATTTTTGTCAAATTTGTCAACACATTCTTAAAACATTGTGAAAACAGGAAAAAAAAAAGTGTGAAAATTTTTCCAGCTACTTCATATTGGATTCAACTATACCAACCTTTTGTCAGTTCAGAACAGTATAAATACCATCTTTCCTTCTAACACTTGAGAAGAAAAAAAAAAAAAAAAGAAGAAGAAAAAGCTTGATTTGCTCTGTAGATTTAACGGCTGGAGAAAGAGTGTAGGTGCTTAGACTAACAATGAACAGCGTTGGTGGGTTTGCGAGAATTCTGGCATGAACTGGGCTCAAGATTGAGAGGATGGTCTAAGAGGAAGAAAAGGCTGGCAGAAAATATGTGCGGTATCATTCTCAGGAGACAGGGTAGCAGTACCAGGGAATGGAGTTTGTAGCATTTGGTTTCTGGTTTAGAGACCAGCTTCCAGTTGCTAAAGCAAGCAAGCCACCTCCAGCGTAGTTATGATGCAGAGTTGCCTTCTTTTTTTATGTAAACATCCTAGCTTGGTTACTAGAGGCTCCAAGCTCTATAAAGTCTGTAAAGCAAAATAAATTATCATGCCTGGAGTTCATCACTGCCACAACTAAGCTGTTTCCACTACCCAGGATAAATCTTTTTTTAACTAGCTTAGTTACCTCGAAACTGTTGTCCACTTCTACCCCAAAAACATTCCTCATTTTGCTGTTAACCTTTACCTTTCTATTAACTGTTGTCTGAGAATAAAGATATGTGTTTATTTTATGGGAGTGTCTGCTGCTGGGAAGAGGAGGAAGGAGAGACAAAGGATGAGGTTATGGTTATTAGGAACCAACTGGATTGCCCATGTGCAAAGGTCTTGGCTAAAATGACTGGTGGAAGTCAAAGTATTGGTACGTGACATAAACCAGATCATTTGAAAGAAATAGAAACATGACAGAAAAGCTGTCATAGAGTCATAGAATCACAGAATCACTGAGGTTGGAAGAGACTTTTAAGATCATCAAGTCCAACCATTAACCTACCCTGACAAAACCACTTCTAAACCATGTCCTCAAGTACCACATCTACCCTTTTTTTTAAACACCTCCAGGGATGGCGAATACACCACCTCCCTGGGCAGCCTGTTCCAATGTTTAATAACCCTTTCAGTGAAAAAATGTTTCCTAATATCCAATCTAAACCTCATCTGACATAACTTGAACCCATTTCCTCTCATCCTATCACTTGTCACCAGGGAGAAGAGGTCAGCCCCCACCTCTCTACAACCTCTCTTCAGGTAGTTGCAGAGAGCTATAAGGTCTCCCCTCAGCCTCCTCTTCTCCAGGCTAAACAATCCCAGTTTCCTCAGCTGCTCCTCATCAGACGTGTGCTCCAGACCCCTCACCAGCTCCGTTGCCCTTCTCTGGACACGCTCCAACACCTCAATGTCCTTCTTGTAGTGAGGGGCCCAAAACTGAACACAGCACTCGAGGTGGGGCCTCACCAGTGCCGAGTACAGGGGGATGATCACTTCCCGAGTACACCTGCTGGTCACATTATTTCTGACACAAACCAGGATGCTGTTGGCCTTCTTGACCACCTGGGCACACTACTGGCTCATATGCAGCCTACTATCCACCAACACCCCCAGATCCTTCTCTGCTGGGCAGCTTTCCAGCCACTCCACCCCAAGCCTGTAGCGCTGCATGAGGTTGTTGTGACCCATGTGCAGGACCTGGCACTTGGCCTTGTTGACACTCATACCATTGGCCTCGGCCCATCAATCCATCCTGTCCAGATCCCTCTGCAGAGCCATCCTACCCTCAAGCAGGTCAACACGCCCGCCTTGCTTAGTGCCATCTGCAAACTTAATGAGGGTGCATTCGATCCCCTCATCCAGATCATTGATAAAGATATTAAAGAGAACTGGCCCCAGCACCGAGCCCTGGGGGACACCACTGGATGTAACTCCATTCACCACCACTCTCTGGGCACGGCCATCCAGCCAGTTTTTTACCCAGCGAAGAGTACACCTGTCATTGGAGCATTCAAGAAAACACTGAGAAATAAGCAAAAGTCAACACTGACCAACAAAAGGAAATCAGTGGTGGGACCAGAAATGTTTATTAATAACTTGTTGAAAAAGTCACAAGCAACTTTTTCCTGTGCCTTCAACAGATAAGCTCAGTTGCAATTCTGGTCCAAATATCTGTGCCTTGAATTTAAATTCACTCTTTAAATATTTGTATAGTGACTGAAAATTTCCCTTTCTGTAAATATTCCCAACAGGATAAGGTGGATATTGAAATGTTTGCACACAAAAGGTGTAGTCACTGTGAAAGTAAATCCATTAAAAAAGTGTTGAGCAAATATTCAGAGGAAATGAGAATAAAACGAATGAAAAAGGCTTTAAGGGGGTTTGGAAAAGAGGCAGGTGAAGTCATTGTGATAGTGCCATGTCAGATTAGTGCTCTGAAAGGGCTACAGGGTTCAAAGTAGTTAAGACATTATTTACCCATGCAATAAAGCAAGTATTATTTTTACTCACATTAATCAGTAGACTTGTAAACCCATTAGAGAACATAGTCTATGTATAATAGGAAGGAGAAAAATCAATGTAGAATGGTAAACTAGTAACAATGAGTGAAACTAAATGAGTTTTCGGCGATTTTCTACCTTTTCAAATTGCATTACTTATTAGAATAAACCCTTCAGGGAGCTTGCTGTAGACCTGACTGAAATACTGTAGAACAAATTGGTAACTAAACGGGGCATCAAAATAAAAGAGTAACTCAATAATATAATCCTTTATCCAGAGGTCTTAACTACTAATCTGACTCTATCGCTGGCTGTCTGATTTGATATGTTTTTTCTAAGTGTATTCAGATTCAATTACCTTGATTGGAGAATTACATGGCACTCATCTGGAAGTAACTCTACTGCAGTCAGGGAACCACAGGCTTAGGAAGCAGCTGCCTTGCTCTCAGAAGTCAAGTTGGCAAGAGCCTGTGGTCAGAAGATGACTACGAAGGAAACTGGTGGGCTTCAAAAATGTCTAGGAAGTGTTCAAGCTCATTATAGCTGTGACCTCCAAGAAATGGTCTCCAGACCAGGGTAGTGTTTAAAATGACAGGAAGGACTAGAAGTAGCCTTCACGAAACAGCTGTGGTTGGTGGGGGCTACCATAAGTGCCGCATTGTCCAGATGCAGAAAGAGCTGAGTTTTGTTGATGTTCACGTTACAGATGTACAGAAAAGCTGACCCCGGGAAGAGGCCTTATTATTTTGGGAAGTGTAAGGTCCTGATTAATCTCTCTGCTTTGAAGCACCGGTGGCCAAACCTTGATCCCTACTATGGTTTCCTTACGGTTAGTTAAAAGGTGCAGTAACATCCAGAAAGGACCTTAGGTCACCTTACATTAGTGCCTATAGTTAGGTAGGTAAAAATTTAGAACAAGGAGATAGTAAAGACCTCCCTATCATTATAAAACACAGTGCAGCTAATGAATCTAAACAAACTACATTTTTACATTTGCAAACTTGTATGTTGCAATAACTCATGAATTAATAACCCCCTACCCACACACAAACACTGCTGTTTTGAAGAGTGAAGAATGTTTTACAGCATCAGAAAAGGCTGAGGAATAAATATGTATCTCAGCTGTGTCACATTGTTATATTAGATTTTAAATAGTTCTATGTCCTCTTCTTTCCATTCCATCAGAACACTTTGCACTGCAATAGTCTTAAGAAAATCTTCTTTAGCAAGTAAATGTACTTTGAACATGTTAAGTAATAATGAAATCCAGTTATTGTGATTGCAAACATTCATCTTAAGTTAAATGGATGGCTCCCTTCAAACCTGGGTTTGTTGACTGTTCTGAGCACAGAACTGGCAAATGCTCTCTGTATTTCCCTGTTACTTTTGAGATTATTTTCTCTCTCTTATATTCCAAAAAAGCAGTTGATGGGAATAAGTCCTGCTCTTGGCACTGTAAACACGATCCATAACTCTGTAAGTGAGTCACCGGGTCACAGAAACACGACCATGACTGTATGAAGAACAAGTTTGAGAAAGTAGATCTTATATTTACTGATTGCTCATCGCTGTTTGTCATACACTGCTTCTGCACGATAGGAAACACAGGCAGAGCCAGGAGGTGTGACAGTGGGGTTGTGCATGAACCCCGCTCACGTAGCTCTCACCGTGGCATGGCCCGTGGCGGCACAGGCGCAGAAAAGGTAAAATGGAATTTTTGCTTCCAGGAATAGATCGTCATTGACCAGCCTGTAATCCAGCCAAGGGCACAACGTGGTCTTCAGAAATTTATAAAGGTGGGGGGGGGAAATTAAGCTCTCTCTCCAACACAACGTTTTTTGTGTTGTAGTGGGAGAGACTCACGTCATCTACTGAAACTGGAATAACAGCAGTGACAACAAATAAACAGGTAAAATAAAGGATATTTGAGCAAAATTGAGCTGAAAAGTTTCATTGACTTCCTATATGTTGCTCCCATGTGTCATGGGAATAACAAATTCCTGGAGGAATTGCAAGCATGGTGAGCTCTGTGGGAGGAGTGAAATCTTTTAAAAGATCAACAGACACAGTTTGGGAAAAAATGACACGTTTTGGGGGTACACAAGCCACTCTTCAGGTCTGAAACAGAAGCTACAATACTTAAAGCTAAAGACGAGTGGGGAAAAAAAAAAAAAAGACTGAGTTTATTTAAGATGTTAATAAGACAGATTTGGTAACAGAGGAGGCAGGTTACACCCAGGAAGCACAGGTTACACAAACAGAAAGGCAATGCTGTTGGGCTTGGGTTTTTTTTAATCCCACGGTGTACTCTCCTGTTACTGTGCCTGCTCTCATTCAGAATGGTTATTCTCACCTTTATACTTTGGAGATCGCTGCTTCTGTCTCAGACCTGAAAGAGGGCTGTGTGCTCTGGGTGTCTGTTTTTTCCATCTCTACTCCGTGGTCCGAAGAAGGTTGTTGCTACTGAAAACAGTTTCTTGCTAATCAACTTAGTACATTGTGGTTACAACAAAAACTCTTTCCTGGTTTGAATGAAAGAAGAGACAACGCTCTGGCTGTGCTGAAAATCCAGCCAGTGAAAATTTGACCTTTTGTTAGACCAATCTGATCAGCCAGCCAAATACCAGAGTTTTTTTGCACATCGTAATGGAGGGACACCTTCATCAGTGCTTGGCTGCTTAACCCGGATTCTTTCGTTCAATGTAAATAACAAGCTATCAAAAATACATGGGAGACAACTCCCTCATGCCCAGTTCTGCAATACAGTCCAGATATATAATGCATGGAGCTTAGAAGAATGACATTGATGTAAGAAACATGAACCATCCTACAAGAATTGACGTGCACAACAGTGGGTCAAGCCTATGAATACAAATAGTGAAAATTAGCCCTTTACCATCTTCTCTCCAGAAAATCAGGGATGGAAATTGAATCCTCCCCGCCCCCTCAAAAAAGTGCTAATAGGAAAAGGAGAGAGTTATTCCCACCTCCCAGGGACAAAAAGATGTTGATAGGACAGTGTAGGTGGCAGGATTCAGTGAAACAGACATTATTTTGGAGAAATCACCTATATTGCTTTTGACTATAAATTTTTAACCAACCAAGAGAAATGTTGTGCTTACAGAGCCTAGATGTAATAATGGTGGTTCTGACCCTTAGAAGGACACTAAAAAATGGTCTTAAAGAAAGCTCTTTCATTTGACCAGTGTACTAAGGCAGTTGATATGGGATTAACTAAAACCAGAAAATCCTTTGAAGATCACCCCATCACCTTTCCAGTGCAGAATCAGTTGGTGCATTTCCAAAATTCATCTTTCCACTCACTTTTACCAGGACAACCAAGGCTTTCTCCAATAGATCTTCCTTTGGAGTCTATTCCAGGTTTTGAATGAGGTTTTCATTAGAATTTTCCTCCCTAATATTTTCCATAGCTTAATTTCATCCCATTATATCTAATTACACTCCCTTGAGCAACTTGAAACTATTCTTATCCTTCCCTTCAAATACTTACAGACAATTATCTTGTTCCCTATTCCTATTTGCCAAGTTACAGTTATTTAGTTGTTTTAACCTTCTGTTCCATTAATTTGACTTTCCTGTTATCCAAAGGCTACACAGAACCTTACTTAATCGGAAAGAAAGATTTGGAATGACTCATATTATTGTAGGCATAATGGGTTAGGTTTGCAAAATATTTGTCTCCTCCTTGCAATCATAGTCACAAGTATTCCATCACATTTGAAACTCCTAGTTCCTGGCATTCTGTGGATGGCTATCAAAAAGATTTGACCTTTTAGCAATTTCATAATTGATGTACTAGTGTGCTGTTGCTGAGTATTATTGACTTCAAGGATTTATTAGCTTTCTTCTTACATTATATGAGAGAAAAAAACAAAATAGCTGTCTTATTGTTCCACAATGGTGATGTCATCTAAGGATTCTTGACCAAGACTTTGGAATATCAATCAAGGAAGAGACTATCTGAGGTTAACTGTAAGACCAGACTTACTGGATGACCTCTGTAACTCTAAATATTTGTGGCACAGCTTGTAGACTTCTGGCTTTCAAACATTTCTGAAGTTCTCCCAAAGAGAAAGTTTTACAGAAGAGAGGGAATAATACTTTGGTAGAGTCAATGTGAACTAAACCACTAAGTTTTGGGTTAGTACAAATGCTTTGTTCTTTTCAGCTTCATGTTTTTAGCAATATAACAAAACCCTGATCACTTAAGCCTCAACTCATGTCACCTGAAGGCAACCATGTAGAAGATAAGCATGAAGACTAACTTAGTCCCTCTGCAGGCGTCTCTAGAAAGTGATGTATTTCACCTGTCTTTGATATTGATCTTGGTGTATAACGTGCTGCTAGAGCATATTTTCACGATCTGCCAGTAACACGAAAACAGAAAATACTTTGGACACAAGCAGCTTTGGAAACAACTCACCAGGCTGTAATACTCTCAAAAAACACAAGGTACTTCATGAGCAGTAGCATTAACGAAGCCTTTTTCCTTATCAATTTGAGTGGCTTATTCTTCTGGCTTCCTCTCCTTTCCCTCACCCTGTACCCTGTATGATGAAAAGCCGTGACGCCTTCTGTCCCCGCTTACCTCCCACAGCTCTCCCCTGGGAAAGGGCAGCCTGTGTGGTGCCAGAGATGTGGGAATGTCCCCACTGACTGCTGGGTGCCCAGGCTGGGTAGATACCCACTCACACAGCGCAGGTTTTTTCTCTGTGTGGCTATCGGATCTCCTCCTCTAGCCAGTTGCCCGTCTCACATACCTCTTAGAAATGTCATATCACTAGGATATTATAGGAGAGGTATAAACCCATCTTCAAATCTGACTGAAACAGGCCAAAAGATCCCAGAGTTATTAAGTGGAGAGCACAGATGGACAAATGATAGCATGATTGCAGAAGCCTTTTTCCCCTTCAGAAACTCAGTTAAAGAAAGAACGAACCCTTTAGACAGAATTAAATCATAACANTTTTTTTATCAGAAACTTGCTATCATTTCCCCCCTTGCTGCCATGAAAATTGAGAAACTGGGAATCCAATTACAAAGGCTAGATAAAAGGGAATGATAGTGAAGAATTTTAATTGGATGGAAAAGACATTGAATGCATGTTCACTAGATACATGCTTCAAAAGCCCTAGCACTACAAGTGTACAGGCAGAGGTCACTGTAGAAAGGGATATAAGGTGACTTAAACACAGAAACAGTGAACCACGGCTCTGGTTTTCAATCAATAGAGCCAGCGAGAGCTGCCGGACCTCCGGTGCAATTGATTACTTTGAGAGGTAGTAAATAGTGATACTGACATTTAGGATGTGGCCAAAACAACATTGCTCATCTCTTTTGTCAGATTTATTTAAAGTGTGAAAACCCTCAACAGTAGGTACCAAGGGTGGGGTAACCTTTTATTTCCAAGGCTCACTATAAGGTAAAGGACATGTTGTTTGGGGATCTGTTCTGAATAGCTCTTACTGTGGGATTGTTGTTATTATTATTATTATTATTATTATTATTATTATCATCATCATCATCATCATCATTATCATTATCATTATTATCATTATCATTACTATTATTATTATTATTGTAAGCTGCTGCAGTAGAAAATAAAAGGAGATAGCCTGCTCTTTCATGTACAGCATGGTGTCCCAAAGTCCTCATGATACTTCAAGTTAGAAAAGTCCAAGTTGTTTGGCTTGAAAAATGATTTGAACTTTGCAGAACTTTCCTGCCAAGCCTGGCAAGCAGCAGTCATTTAAGCCCTGCAAAAGGTAAGCAAAACTGTTTTGCATGCAGGAAGAGTTAAAAATTCAAATCCAGCTGAGCCCGAGTATTCCTCAAAACAGCTTGGTAAACTATCTTGTGGTATCTCCAGACCCATGGGATGCTGGCATCTAAATTACAGTGCAAACCCGCTGGCAAAACTCCCACTGATTTCAAAGATGTCGGGATTTCACTCATCAGGATGAGATCGTCTATCAAACCTCCTTGCTCAGCCCCTGAGAATACCGGAGCGTGCCACCTGATGTATCCGACTACAATTCAGGCTGAGGTGTGTGGTTTTAATCCCTTTCTTTGAGAGAGCAGCCCAGTGTCTGACAAGACTCTGGAGTTAGGATATATGCCAGGAATTAAATTCCTTTGCTGCTGGGCTCTGTTTGTGGGGAAACTATTTACCTTTTAAATGATGCACTTTCTCAGACCTGTCACTGTTAAAGCAGACCCACACCTGACTCTATAGCTTCTGTTAATGGACCTGAAGGAGTTTTATTGGAAGGACTGCAGGAAAACAGAAACGGCCACACCAGATTTGATGGTCCATCCAGTGAAGTTGTTAGTGTTAGATCTTCCAAGGAAAAGATATAAACATGGCCATAATGGATACTATAAAGATCCTGCCTACAGCAGAAATGTTCCCCTAATCCATATGTCTGCAATGCAGGCAATGAAATCTCCTTCTCTTGTGCTGGAAACATGGGGCTTCCTCTCACTCCTCTGGGAAAAGGGAAGGGAAGGGAAGGGAAGGGAAGGGAAGGGAAGGGAAGGGAAGGGAAGGGAAGGGAAGGTAAAGGAAG
>VUYV01000015.1:6420427-6452749 GCA_008711295.1 Anarhynchus alexandrinus | reverse complement strand
GGGGGGGTGAGGGGGGGTGGGGTGAGGGGAGGGGAGGGGAGGGAAGGGAAGGGAAGGGAAGGGAAGGGAAGGGAAGGTCAGTGATGTTGTTTACTATGATGTGCAGAGATCCTGAGATTAGTGGTGATGCAAGCTGGCAAGACTATTTGTTTGAATCTGGAAGAGGACAGCCACGTTTTTAAAGTGTTCTGGCCTACCGGTGGAAGGCTGGTGCTGCCTCACCTGTCCTGCCTCCACATATAACCACTCTGAAGCCAACAGGAGAGTAACATCTTTCTATGTCCCAATGATGCAGCAATGCACCATGCTGGATGTGAACTGGCACACACCATCCCTGCACTCATAGCATGACCAATTCATAACCTGCTTGACCTGTTATGACATACTAAAGGGTTGTCTGCTTTGGTTTTTGGGAACAGATTTATTCTCTTCCAGTGTCAGAAAGGTCAAAGATCCTTGACCTTCACAAGTAATTGGTGATACTAAGACGTGCTGGAGAACTGCTTTTTTTCTGTGCAATTTAAAATGTCTTTAGGGAAAGGAGAGATAAAATAACTGAAATGTTAACTTTTAACATGTTTATTTTTACCTCGTTCTAATAAAAAATGCAATGTAAGTGTACAGAACTTCAGATAATTTTCTGAAATCAATGGTTATACAGGATCCTCAATGTATACTAGAGGGACTGAAGGTGAAGAATTAGTTATATCTATATTCCTATCTCTGATTTACATCTGTGTTTGTATCTATATCAAAGTCTCCAAACTCCCTCCTTTGCCACTGTAGGGATATTTATAACACCTTCACCATAAACTTTTATAGAGACCTAGTAATTTCAAGTAAAATTTTGTCTTTTTAAAACATTTTAAACTAATTTTACTGTCCATTAGCAGAGCTGGAGGAAGATACATTGACATCTGTATCTCTTTCAATAGTACCCCTCCTTCTCCACCCTAAAAATTGTTCCGACTCGCATCTCTTTCTCTTTCCAGTAGGTAATTACAGACGCTATTGCCACCACCTCTCAAAGACTCGCAATCCCTCTTTCTGGAAACCAGCTATAAGTGTTACGTAAATATATATAGCTCTGTTCAATTATTTTCTTACCCTTCCCATGGTACGGATCTATCTACTCCTAACTTCTGTTAAAATACACACCCTCCTTATCTTAAAAGAATCAGGCACAGTCTGTCTGAAAACAAACTTGATTATAAGGCAGCAATAACAGATGGCAGCAAGTCAAAGAACATTATAGATGTCATTTGCCAAAGGAATTTTCTTACAGCTTGTGGACACTGAATTATTGACACAGAGTTTGGGGTTTTTTGGGTGGCTGGCTTTTTTTTGCAATGCTGTTTTCATTATAGTGTTATGGTGGTAAAGTTTTCTACAGGCTATCATTATAGTTTGCTCTGTAGCTCTTCCTAGAGGTTCCTTTTGGGACCTGAATATGACAGACATATAGGTGAGATAATTAATCTCAGAAATCTTTAGATATTGACTATGCACTGATCTGAGCTAGTCATCAAGAAGTCACTTTGGATAGAGTTGAGAGGAAATCACCACCAAATGGTGATTCAGCTGACCTAGCTTAGGTAGCTAACTTAGGCTAGAAGGGCTTTATCATTAAAGTGCCCCTTTCCCTCCATTGATTACAACGGAAATCCAGACTGCTAGTTCAGACAAGGAACCAGTAAAGACACCTATCATTTCTGTGAGAATAAACCTGTCCAAAAGACAGTCAATGGTCCTCAAGAAATCATTCAGAAAGGACTAAAACCAGAAGTACATGAGAGGTTATGCCTACTTAGAGTGAGACGATTCTGAGCAGTATGGTAAACCACAGACACAGTAAAAATCACCTTAATAGGTGATTTTTTGCAGATCTCACAGCAGGGAGAGTTTTAAGGAGAGAATGATGAACAGAGCAGTTTCTGAGGATGTTTTCAAGGAATGCCTTCCATGTACTGTGGGTGTGGGAGAAAAAAAATATTTTGCTTATGAAATTTAAATAAAAAATGTCATAACGCTGGCACTGCAAGTAGGAGGGAGTAGGGAATGGCCATACAAAGAGGTTTGGTGCATAGTGGACATATAACATTGAAGAGTCTTAGAAGTTTGTGTTGAAACAAACAAATGGGACAAACCTTTGGAAAGATACACAAAAAGAAACAGCAGTTTCAAAACAATGGGCAAACAAAATGGTCTCTGATGGACTCTAGGAGAAAGAAATACTTGATTTTCTTCTGCTATTTCATATCTGCAAGGCTCTGTGGTACTTATCTGTCTCACTTTCCTAACCAGTATCATTTGTATGTGCTTTATGTGCAGTTCTCAGCTTACAGTAATAGCTGCTGATGGACCTTTATGTGTATTTAAAAGCTGAAGATTATTCAGGAGAGACACTGAAGCCTTCCCCCATGGTACTCTGCTGATCCCTCTCCATTTTTGAGGAAGCACTGGTGGGACAGAAGACTATCTGGATCTTTGCAAGTCAGTCAATCATTCATACTCTTACTGATATCATCAGTCTGGTGCCAACAACCAAAGGAGATGACTGCCACACCTAGTGTCTAGCTGAAATATCCCTTCCTGCATTTTTAGCCCACAATTACTTTTGTTGTGCATGGGGGGCATGAAGAACAAATAATTCTTTTTTTTTTTTCTTTGCAGTAGTCTTTTATGTATCTTGGGGTTGTTATACCTTCAGTTTTCTTCAAACCAAGCAATCCCAGTTTTTTCAGTTCTCCTTTGTAGACCATACTTTCAAGACCTCTAATCATTCTTCCTGATCTTCTCTGAACTGTCTTCAATTAGGCCACATCTCTCTTGATGTTTACTGAACAAAGTCATCTGGATGTGCTGAATTTGAAATAAACACCAACAAATCATAATGCAAAGCTGTGTTGGAGCACAAGACGCAAAAATTGTGGTTGAGAACAAGACAATTATGTTAATAACATCTTATCCTCAGTCTATGTGTGTTCTTGGGAGTTGTCAGCTGAGCCCTAAGGAATGCTGAGCCATTGGTATTCACCATCTTTTTTCAAATTAAACCACATAAATAAAAAGTGCCAACAGACAACAGCCTTTGAAGATACTGAATCTCTAACGCATATTGCTTTTCATTGCTGTGCTTTATTTTCACTTAAATAATAATGAGATTTTGGAGAGGCGATAAGGCTGGGGGGCACACCTGAACCTGCACCTGGGAAATGCTGCTGGTTCTGGGCATTGGAGTCTGTGGGCTTTGGTTATCCACCAGCTCTACTTGCTTAGAGTAGCCTGACATCCTCAATTACTGGGGACCAATGTGTACCAAACTAAAAAGTCTCACAGCAAGTCAGTCATGCATTGGGAAGAGTATTTAGGTTTTCTAAATAAACTCTGTTTTCTGGATTTCCCAACTTTCCAGTATCTCTCCAGTGTTTTAGGTTGCTCACTTCCTCTCAGCAACAGCTTGTGTCTTCAAGCTTCCTTTCCATTCTTCTCCAAAGTAGTCAGGTTCACAACTGAGCTCCCAGTGCTGCTCATGCACAATGTTGTGCATCCATCCCCTCTGCACATTTGTTGGCTCACATCGTTCTTGTGTGGCACAAACTTCCCATCCCACAGAAAAAAAGTTTATACTTTCTATCTTTCCATTCTCTGCTTCTACAGCAAATGTTGTCCATCCCCCCCCCAAAAAAAAAAAATTCACCCAAATATCTGGTAAAACCAGTCCTGACTTAATGGAAGCTCCATTCCTCAAAAGTTGTGTTGCACTTTCAGTACCTGACATGCTTTTGTACCTCTCCCTTGCCTAGCTGACTGCCTGCCTGAACCGCAGGAAGACCTTTCAGGGACCCTGCATTGCACCGTGCTGGAGATCAAAGTCTTCTCTTTGATCTCAGAAGACCTGGGGCCTCCCTTCTCTCCCTGCAGGTCCCCTCCACCACACCTTAGCTTCCCAAAATTTTGAGAGAGGCAGTAAAGCGGGGAAGAGAGAGGAAAAGGCAAGGCGGAATTTTCCTGGATTTCCCCTGTTCCCTCAAGATACACTCTATGCCTGTCCCCTTCTCCCTAAGTTATGTCTGTCAGCCTCAGAACCAGTCTCCTAACATTATGTGAACTCCATATACAACAACAAGTAAAGCAGCGCAAAAGCCTCAGGTGTCATAAGAAAAAAGCCTATTAAATACCTAAAGAAAAGTCCCGAACAAGAGCAAAGCCATGACGTTTTGCAGGATAAGGATTAGCTACCGCGGAATATACTATTAAAGGTAAATTATTGCTTCTATCATTATCTTAATAGCCTGATGGATGTGGTAAATATTTAGAGCAACCTGGTAAGGTGAGGAATTCTGTATTATTAGGAATGAACACAGCTGCTACTTTACTTTTGAGGAAAGTATGAGTATAGTTACACTTTAACTAACTTCTCTTTTCCTGTTGAAAAATGACCAATGTCTTTGGGCCTTCATTGGATTATATCTCAATGCAGCTTTTTCTGTCTCTGCTTTGAGGCCCCATCCCTGGAGGTGTTCAAGGCCAGGCTGGACGTGGCCTTGGGCAGCCTGGTCTGGTGGGAGGTGTCCCTGCCTATAGCAGGGGGGTTGGAACTCGATGATCTTCAAGGTCCTTTCCAACCTAAACCATTCTATGTTTCTATGATTCTGTGCTTTCTGACTCTGGCTGGATGTAGTACTAGGAGCAGCTCTGTGGGCTGGGAACAATACATTACACCGGTCCTACCCTTAAATCAAAGCAATGACCTGCATGGAGCTCCAAGCCAGCTCCATCCACTCCTTTCCCAGGTTCGTGCAACAACACACAGACAAAACTAGAGAAATATTGCTAAGCCTCTAGTAAGAAGTGCAGAGTGGTTCAGTGTCCTCAATGCAACAAGAAGGTTTCACCGCCTGTCCTTAAAACACTAGCCAATTTGGGACCCCATCATTCCTCTTTTCAGCCTCACGGGGCCAGGCAGAGAGCCACCAAGGTCACCACAAACTCCCTCGTGGCAGAGTCGTGCAGCAGGGATTGCTGCGTGCCGTGAGACAGCAGAGGAAACAGCCTGGTGAGATAATTCCAATCAGTTACCAGCCCTGAATAGAACAGGGAACAAAACATGTCGTCTGTCATTTATGACAGCATACACTGTCCAATTTCATTCGATTGGTCTACTTTAATACTCGTCTCCTTTCCTATTTAAGCATAGGTGTTTCTTAATTAACTTTTCCTAACATGTCACTTTCAATTGTACTCACTGTATGCATTATCCAGTCCAGATATTTTGGGGAAAGGACATGTTAGGACAAACATCCTTCCAGTTATGCATAAATGGAGCCATTAGGAACACATGCACATTAAAAAGTTCAGTCACTTGAGTATTTGCCTCTGGCATACCTGATATTATTTTAGTATTTCCTTGTATGAAAGAAAAAAGACTGCGACCTCAAATTGTACAGACAAATAAACACCTGAGTTCATGAATTTTATTTTCCTTCCCGACTCTTTTGTTCTAGAAAGGCCATTGAGGAAGGCTCTGTATTTTATAATGGCCAAACAGAAGAACTAAGAGCCCTAGAGTTCCTCCATCCCAGTCCCAGTTTTCTCAGCTGCTACATTCTCCATTAACTTCTTTTGATATGATAATTGAGTGAGCAGTTGCACTCAACAACCAACACAGAAAATAGCATATCAAAGCTTGATCTTCTTGAGTGATATCACAGATACTACATCAGGTTCTGTCTTGTCCAAAAACATCACCTCACCCCTTCTAATTTGGCTCAATTCCTTACCGTGCCTATCCACGCCAGAAACATTCTTTAGGTTGTCTCTGCATGGCTTCACTTCTATATTCACACAGCATGCAGCATAAAATGATCTGCACACAGTCCACTTCCCAAGAATATTCATGTCTGGGAGAATTGAATCTGGGGAATAAAGGTTTTTTTCTATATAATAAAGCTTGCAGTAAATGACACAAGCTCCCTAACATCCACCTTTTGCTGTGCTGATTCTAATAAAGTGACACCAGAAAAGCTTTTCTTTTTCTAAATCACAGCTGTAAGGGTTTCTCATTGAGACTGCAGCACCACTTGTATCAGAGATGACCTAAATAAGAATAACAAAGCAAATAAGGAAAACAATTTGGGGGACAGTGTGGAGGGGAAGTAGGAAACCAGGTCACTCTAGCAAGAGGAATAGGAAGGGAAAAGAAAAATTTGAGTAGGGTGGAGAAGCCCTAAAGAACTGGGATTCCCATTTCTCCTGTGAGGAAGAAGGGATCACAGCGATGGAGACAGCTGCTGCCTGACATTGCCCAACTCCAACCCTCTCCTCTTCCTCCATGGAGGAAGAAGCAGGGTCTGAAACAGGCAGCTGGGCCACAACTGGCTTGCTCCTCTTCCCTCTGTCTTAGGAATGTCATCCCCAGGGTGGCTACCTGCCTTGCCTATGGCCTGACGTGGACACTGTGTCCAGCAATAAATTATTGTTTCTGTGAGGCAGGGCCAGAGGACCCTGAATGCAACAGAAAGAAACCACAGCCCTGAGATCCCACCTCTGTCAAAAAGCCATCAAACTGAGTTCCCCTGGAGGGTTTTTAATTGACTACAGGTAGGTTAAAATCCCAGGAAAAATAAAAAAGTGTTTTCTAGTGCTCTTAGCTGAAGATTTCTTGGAGCGACAATGCATTACTGTAGGCTGCTAATCCATTTTGATCCTCTGCAAAAATGAGGTCTCTTATAATTAGTGTCTGGAAAGATAGCAGGTGTCCAAGCTGGATTTTTTTTTTTTCCTTCCATCTCTTTTTTCTTTTGTAGCATAAAGGTGAGTTAACAACACTGTCTGTTCTGCAGAACTCAAGCTAGATCCAGCTGAACTTCAATTCATCCCAGCAGCAAGCTGTTTATTAAAGACCTGTCAAATGCCCATATTCTGTGGATCATCACAGGAGCTGACAGTGCGACAAAGGCTTGAAATCCAGTGCATATCACTGGAGGATGCCATTAAAATGAAAGTGAGACCAAAACCTCGCAGCTGTCACTCATTATCTAGGACATTCTCACACAGTAGATCTCACACGCTTCCCTTTATCTAACATGGTTCTCCTAACTTCCCCATTTTCACTGTAATTAAACAGCTTTCGAACAAAAATATTTTGAAACAAAAAAAATAATCCATAAATCTCTATTAAGATGTGCATTTCTACTCCATTTGGAGTTCTCCTGCATGTCCAGTTAATCACTGTAACTCTCTTTTTGGTCACCTGCCGCTTATTTTATAGGCTGTTATATTTTAGAGCTTGAAAAGACGAATAAATAGGGACGGCTGAATTTCAACCATTCAGACAGAGCTTTTACAAGAAAAATTGTCCTCAGCCACTTGCCCTTATCTCAGACCAAGCCTGAACATAACTTTGTTCCAGTTCACATGAGACTGGCTAATAATGTTTCTGTCCTCATTATTTTTTGGATTTTCTCCCATTTTTCCAATTCTGGTTTTGACTGGGAATTTAATGGCCGTGATAGCTAGATCAAAGCCAGATCAGTGCTGTCAGCGAACAGCTCTTGGTCATGAGAAAAGGCTGCTCTTAGCTGACTTGACCGAAGGTAGGAAATACCCGAAGCCTCATAAGCTTGTTCTTAAAATGCTTCACATCCAGCCTGTCAGACCAATTTTACACCCATTTAGCTCCATCAACATCAGAGACACTTTGCCAGAGCAAAAATAATGGAGTGTTGACTCAGACTTCTATAATTTTTGAGTCATTCTGGATTTACTTTAAGCTACAGTATGTTTAATTGCCTCCTGTCTTCACTCTTGAACCCAGGTCTCAAGGAACTCGTTTCATCAAAGACACAGTGGCCAAAGGAAGATCCAAATACAAGACAAAATCTACAGTATAATTACTTGACTGTGATCTCATCATATGTCCCACGTAATTATGAAACAGTTCCACTTTTTTATGTCTATAATTGCTACAAATTCATATTAAAAGGAAGGTCATCCATATCAGCAGAGCTTTCACATTTATTACACGACTCTGTCACTGCTTTGATGTTAAAGATTTTGACAAATATATTTGGTATAAAAAAACATATTAATGGTAATTATGTCATTTACACATGGATTTTTGTGATTAAAGAATTTTATTTTTAGAATCTCAGGGCACAACTTACCTTACACTGCAACTATTTAAAAGTTTTATTGTGCATTAATATATACACATCTTCTACAAAAATTGTCAGAATAATTCTAGTACGACTGCAGGTTAAATTCTGTTCCATTAAGAACAAAGAGTCAATAATGACAGTCATATACTTAAACTTAGGGGTAATTATACATGTTTAAATATATATTCTAAGTGTAATTACAGTAGAATTGCAGTAAAACTGCTATGCTATGAAAAACACTCCATTACCCAGTATACCTGAGGCAGGTGGAAACTTAACTAAATCAGATGACTTAGTACTTAAGCCAGGTACTTGGAAAATTTTTCAGGAACATTGCAGTTAATAGAGAACAGCAAAAATACAGGGATTTTTTTTTTTTTTTAATCTTTGATAAATTGCAGTTAAGGCTAATAATACACAGCAGTAACAAAATGTCCATGACATGACAGTACAACAAGGTGTTAGAAAACTAGACTATTCACACCAGAGGTTTTGATTTTGGGCGCAACTTCTAAATGCAGTTAAATACGATAGTGGTTTTGGGGAGGGATTAGACAGCTGTTGTTTAGACTGGAGAAAGAAAAAGAGGACGGTATGAGAAAAGCCTACGTAATGCTGCCCAGAAGATGAAATGCCCAGTAAAAAGATGCCTGGAAACATGGAAACCATTCTGGGTGCCTCCTGCTCCGCTTGCGAAAATGAGGCATATTTTTACATATTCTTTATGACTAGAAAGGATGGCACTCATGCATTACTTGACTATAGTAGCAATGCTGCCTCCTGACAGAGCAACCCTGGAGGCCCCGAATACTGATTAATTGCTCATGACATAAGGAGTCATGTTAGTATCAGCAGCGGGATCCGGTTCCCAGGGAGAGAAATCGCAGACTGGTAATTCCTCTTGATCCAAGCTGGAACAAATACCAGAAACGATCACACAGATCAGATAATCTGAAACAAGAACCAAAACAAGGGCTGAAGATGAAACAAGAAGGCTTTAAAAGAATATCTGGAAACATCCCTGAAAGAGCTTAGGGTTGAGCTGTATTTGGAGAGAAAAAAATATTTGCCAGGACAAAAGCTACAAGAAGCCTGAGCAGACCCGGGACATCTCTGGTAAAGCTCCTGTCCTAGCCTGTCAAGGCGGATCAGGGAGATGCAAGCTGAGGACGTGAAGAAAGTTATGGCTCGATCTGGGATTTGCTACCCGAGATGCGGTGCAGCGTGGATTCAGGGAGCTGAAAACATCAGCTTCCGAAAGGAGTAAAAGGCGTGCAGACCAGCATGTCTGGATGAGTCAGGGGATGAGGAACTGGGCCAGTTGGAAGATTTGGTAAGACTGGGCACATATATCTTCAACATTGTCTGTAACCAACAGAGAACTGGAACAGAAAGGCTGGATTATCCCAGCCTGAGTAACACAGAAGCCAATTATTTTTGCGGAAAAAACTCCCTGGGAGTTCTTGCTTCTGTTAAATTTCACAGTCCAAGTGAAAAACTTGGAGACTAGATAAAAAATGTGTGTGAGAGAGAGGGAAGGGACAGGGGCATTTTCAGGCTACCAACTTGATTGCCTCATCTCCAGTGGTATCACAGCACCATATCCCCAGGAAAGACGCTGTGTTATCCAGTTCTGGTAGAAGCCCTTTGTTTGGCATGTGATGGCAAGGACTCATCTCAGCTTGCCAGCGCACACCCAAGGAGACCCCACCTGAACCTGCAATGAGCCTGTGGAGACTAGTCCTCCCGGCATGCCCAAACACCAGATCCCCAGAACAGCTGACGGTTGAAAAAAGACTGAGCTCTGCAGGGGATGGCAATATAAGATCAGCAAAATAAGGCCCAGGACTGCAGTGGTGACTCTGGAATTTAACGCAGATCCTGGAGAATTCCTTGGTGCAGTCTAACCAAAGAAGAAACAGGGGCTACTTGCAATGGAAATGGGTCACCATAATGTATGGCAACGTGTAGAGACATGACTCAGGTGTGTTGGGTAAGGGGATTTAACATGGCTCATGAAAACTGTGGTGGACTGGCAGGAGGAATTTAGGTCTATAAATGAGGGAAACAGGCAACTGGAAAAAGAACATTTGTGGGAACAATTTAACTAATACTGACACAACCAAAAGAGACTTGGATAAATCCAAAGCTGGACAGGACAAAGCCTCATCATTGCCTGGTGAGCACCACCCAACTGCTTGTGTGAACTTGCAGATCACCAGCTCTGGAGGTAGAAGGCTCTGTGTTCAAATGCGGGCAGTGCAAAACCAGTAATGGAATTTTGCTAATAAACGCAGAAATCTGTGAAGGATGCAGGAATAACCAACCAAACGGCAAGAGTCGATTTTCACATGATTCTAGAGAAAACATAGCCCAAAGCCATCACAGATGGAGACAGTGACAGGAGGGCAGGAAAAGACAGGGGAAAACTTGGATGCTGGAATTCATTCAGAAGCCTGTCCACATAAGCAAATAGTTTGATTTCATTTTTGGTGGCGGTTGTGTCATAAACATCAGAAGGGGCCAATAAATTCAATCTTTAGAAAAGTTCTTTAAAGAGGCCAGCTAAGTAAACCATGATTTCTAAGTATTTAGGATGAATAACAATAATAGTGATGATCATAAAGCAACAGCATGTCCTAAAATCATTCTGAATTCAATTCCAGAGTTGTAATCTTGGACTCAGTGAAAATACGGATGCCACTGATCCAGCTGGAGGTTGGCACAGCAGCACATATTGAGAAGCTACTCCATCATGTCACAGTATGAAAAAGGGAAGACCGAACAATTCACTGGGGAAAGACATCAGCACAGCATGAAATAGCCTTCAACCAGTCGCAGAATCTCACCAGATTTTTAGCTGAAATACATAGCAGAAACAGATTTTCTTTGGAAGACAGAGGATGAAGTGCTAGAATGCCCTTTGTTTTCAGAACACATGTTGACCAGGATGGTATAGCTGGCCCAATGTCCGTGTGAAAATAAGTGTGAGGATGTGCAGCTGGAGCCTAAATCAAGGTGAGTAGTCCTGTCACAGCAGGATGACACCTGAGGTCATTTAAAATGAAATGAGGGCAAAGCACGCTGAAACTTTGCAGGTGGACCGTCACGAGGTGCCTTGGTTTACCAGGACCACAATACAGCTGCACTGACCGGGTGAGAAAGGGGTAATTGTTTGAGGGTCGAGGATCATTTGACTCAGAGTTGGACAATAGTGACTGCTTCTGCCTTATCCTCCCCTTGCTTCAAATCTTTCAATAGTGCTCAGAGACGGCAATGATGAGGGACTGGAGGCAGAGTGCAATAGACCTGGCACGGTGGTGCCATATGGAGAGAAGTTTCCAAAAAAACAAAAGACCTAGGGAAGAAACCTTGCCCAAAAGGAGGTTCTGGTTGTGGTTAAATCTGTAGGACATTTTCACCATGGACTGCAAGACAGCATAGCTGTGGTTAGATCAGACCAATGTTTCTTGCACTGGCTCTTTTAATTCAGAAATACTGGGGAAACTTGCCAGGTGGTTGGAAAAATTGCCTTGTTTTGCTTTCATGGTCATATTGAGGCCTGGGTGTAAAAACATAGTAAGGCTGATGCTCTTCCAGATGGTGTTATTGGGAAGCTAATTGCAAACATTGTCTTAGGCAGGAGCGGGAGGAACTGGTTGCTCCAGAGAAGGCGCCTGCTTGGGAAAAGTTGAATGTTCTCTTTCTTTTTTTCCCTTCTGTTTAATTTTCTGACCAGTTTGAGAAAGTACAGTGAGGTTGCAGAATAGGACTGTAGGGAAGGACTTTTGATATTTGGTATCAAAATGGAGAGGCTAGAAAAGAATTTGAAAATACCGACTATCAAGAACTGCCATATTCCCTCCGTGTCGCTGCTCAATGTACGTGCAAGCTCTGCCCCAGGTCTGAAGATGCAGAAAACGAGACGCTCGAAGACCAACACAGTGGAGACCACGTGTGAAAATTAGAGTGTAGAAGAGCTTTCTGGACTACTGAGAAGTCACTGGCAGGGAGGTGGATGCCCTACAGACCCATGTCTTCCATCCTAATCACCTCTGATTTATCTTTAGGACACCCTGCGGTGTGTCTACTGGTTATTCTTGTGCTGGAACACACTGGATAAACCCAGACCATGGTGACAGTGAGAAGTCGTGTATGCTGGGGTATATTTCTATGCAGGATGTGCAAGCAGCAGACAAAATGCAACAGGGTATATTAATTTCCTGACATGTTTTACACCTAGCTAGGTGGAAAGAGTGAGAAATGAATCTGTTCAGGCAAAAATCTGCTTGCGCAGTTTGCCTCTGGAACAGGTGTAGAGGGTCCCATCTGCAGTGGTGGAGGAAAAGCTTATCACTGAATCTCAGTTAAGCAATTTTTTTTTTTTGCAGGTTGTACATCTAGTGTTTAATTACTTATCAAATTCTTGCCAAGGTGGAGGCATCTCCAAGTGAAGAAGAGAGTTTAATTTCAGTATCCTTTTTGTTCTTCCTCTCAGTTTCCAATTTCTTCCCATGAAGGATATTTTTTCAATATGGAGTTTCAAACCTCAAGACTTCCTTCTGTAACACGATTAAATGACTTCTTTCTTATTGAAAGAGTTTGTTCTCCTTTAAGTTAGCTGATTTTTATTTTTTTTTACACCATAAACACTTTTCAATTTCTTTTCCTCCCTTTTCATTTTAACCAAACATAATCATTGCAGTTGCTGCTGAAAACCAAGTAATATCTTTGGGTTTTTAATCTAATATTTTCATGAAAACTCCTCATTTTCATATTATTACCAAACTTCAATACATATTTTAACTTCAAAACCTCTCAAAGTTATTTCCACAGTTTTGGTGTGGGTGCTAGAAAATTCTCACAAACTTATACTTCGTGCGCATGCACTGGTTCCCCAGGTCCGGTGGGGAGAGCCCAGTGAGCCCATAAGGAATTCAGTCTGAACTCTCTTCATCTGACTACAGATATAGACTAACTGTCAGACTTCCCATTGCCATCTTTTCCAGACCCCTAAAACTGGGGTCCCTTTAGCACCCCGTCAAAACACACATTTCTCCAAGCTGTAGGAGAATGTCTTAGAGGCTGGTGTAATTGGCAGAAGACAAAACAGCGCTATTTTGGGCACGGTGCAGAAAGTATGTAGGCATTAAAACAATTCAGCATGGCTAGCGTTAATTTACTATGCTGTTTATGATTAAAGCAAACCTGTCCAAACAGTTAGTCAGACGGAGCTGAGTTTGCACAGCTTTGTCTAGATGTCTTGTCTTATTTAGGATCTGGACCTCTGGGAACCAGGAATGCGGAGGCAAAGATGCATTATGATACACCAGTATGGAGTGGATAAATTCGTCGGCGCTGGGTGGACAGTGACAAAATACTGGTTAAAAGTCTCCAAGCCCTGCTGCTTTTTGCAATGGGCATCGCATTAAATTCAAGTTTTACACCAGCTATCTCTTGTAGCTGCTCAGCAGCCCTGGTCTACGGTGGGGAGAGGAACTTTCCAGTAGGCTGAAGGAGTACAGGTGGTTGAGTTTACCAGCTTTCCAAGTGGTTTTCATTTCTTTTTCCTTCCTGAGATAGTTAAATGCACATTCCTCAGCTGTGTAAAAACAAATGACCTACTCTCCCACTTCGGGTGGATTTCAAATGAAAGCCAGGCTTAATTAGAGCTTTTGAAAGCTTAAGAGTTAATACGTGCCCATTAAAAACTAACCACCAATCATTTACTGTCCGTTTGCTAGCAATAAGCTCTGGCCATCACTGCTCACAGGCATGCCGATGTGGGATGTGGGGCTGCATTAGTGGGGACCATCTCAGGAGGAAAGATCACGTGCGTGGCACCATGCCCAGCTTGGGAGGGCAGGCAGGGGCCAGGGAAAGGAGAAGGAGATGTTTGACCTTTCGGAAGCTTGGAGAAACATCTCTAAGTCAGAAACACCCAGAAGGTAAGCTTGTGTCTCTGTTGGATTTGCTATGGGGTTTGAGCTTGCAGGGAGGTGGAGAGAGGCCTTGGCAGTGGCCACCAGCAGACCAGCACCACGTGTCCCTTTGGTGGCCAGCTCTTCAGCTCCGTAAGTCAATGGCATGACAGTGACGTGTACCTGGCAAGGCTCTGGGGAGGCAACAGCTGCACGGGGTGAATCCCTACAGTTGTCCCTGCGCAGGAAACACCGCAAGAATTATTGTTCCCACTTTATAGGTTTGGGAAGCCGGGGATTAAATGAGTTGTTGAAGGCCACACAGAGAGCCAGTGGCAAAGCAGGCGGTACGCCGTGAGCCCTCTCTGCGCTCGGAGGCAGCTCGCAGACCACACTGCGTCTTAAAGGCAGCCATTCAACAACCCTGTGGCTTGTGTATATGTTTAAATGGAAGACAAATTGCAGCATTTTTGTCTTTATTTGCACTAGCAACATCTGTCCAGACTTCTAAGACTGCACAATGACTGATGAGTAGTTCAGTAAAGATCTCTAGCAGACAAAATAGACATGCAACACACAGGGAGTTATATGTTTAGCTTCCCTGCAAAAATCTCACTGACAGTCTTGCAATAAATATATAATTTTATGGCCTATTTCTCAATCATATTCTGCTACATAATACCATGCTAAGAACTGCTAGCTACCTTGCCAATGGAAATATGTTGCTGGCAAGTGGTAAGTCTCTCCAGATCTGCTCAAGGAGTCATAACTGTAACAGTATAAGCAAATAGATCATCAGCATATTCCTTTCTGCATTTTTTTCCTCTTTTTCTTTCCTCTCCTCTTTCTTTCCCCTCATTTTCCCCTCTCACTTTCTTCCATCTCCCCCCATCCCTCCCCCTCGCTCACTCCTCCATTAGCGTTTAGAAGATTTCACAGTTTTCTCCCAACCCTGGAAAGAATGTAAGTCGATGCTGCTGATTGCCTTTGAAAACATTTGGAACAAATTATCTCTACTTTTGGAATCTGAATAAAGGAATGCGAGCCTCACTGGAGAAATATGAAATACAGGGTGGGATTCACAGAAGGTCTGTAACTTTTTTTTTTCCTCTTTCTTTTAAAAAAAGAAAATAATACTTTTTTATTATTTTTTTCCCATTTTTGTTACTTCAGGTTGGAAAATATTTCAACTGGGAAAAGTGAAGAATTTTGGGAAGTGTTTTTTGTGAAGTAACATCTTCATCAGCTCTTTCAAAGGTGAAAATGATGATTGGCATGAGTCAATTGTTCGCATGAACTCCATGAACCCAGTGGGCTTGATGAAGAAATGAATCAGATCTTGGATTCTATCTATCTCCCTCCAGTGAGGGAGGATTTGGGTCACAGAAGTCTCCTTTTCTTCCTTTCTCTGCTTTTAGAGAACTTGCCTCAGTTTCCCTGCCTGCAGGCTACTGCCACACTGTGGTGCTGTGGAGTTGCCATCAGTAAAAAAAACAGATCTCCTGAGGAAAGGTGCTATGTAAATTTAGGACAAGTCACACATTTACAGATTCAGACTTTCCTACATGTAGGAGTATTTGTATCCAAGATTTTATTTTGTCTCCTTGCAGAAAATAGTGCCAACCACACAGTTTCTTTCCAAATTATGATACAAATGGCTCAAATTTGGTGGAAGGAATCGGGAACTAGGGTTTTTTTTTTTGTTGGTTTGGGTTTTTTTTCTTTTTGTTCTGTTTTGTTTTGGGTTCAGGCTCATGTCTCATATAAATACAAAAGACTTATGTTGACTGAAAGATGGACAACTTTCCACTTCTTGAGGCCTCAAACTGGAAAGCAGGTCAAAAGCAGAATGGCTAAAATTGTGTTTTGCGTTGGCGAACATTTTCAGGCTGCTGACATAGCAGAAAGGTCTGCTGGCACAGTGGCCGGAAGAGCAGGTGAGGAGGCAAACACCAGCCTTTGCAAAATCACTAACTAGCTGGTCCACAGGCACTTGTTCAGTTTTAGGGACATTACGTCCTTTTGCTCTTCTCTTGATCAAGAGAAAATGAGGACATAAGCTTGGCCTGTGGAGGACCAGCTGTCAGACCCAGTGTTGTTGGTTCCCCTGGGCCCTGTGTGGCCACCATGGGCCACTGGATCATGGCCTGACAGCCCTGGGCTTAACCTTTCCTTGAAGAAACTTATAAACTGGGGAGGAGTGTCTCACAGGGGTTTTCAACAGATAACTACACTGAGCTTCTGCTTAGTTTGCAAAAAATGGAAAGTACTAATGACAAAGACATTTTCCCATTTCTCTTCTGTTTTTCTGGAGAGTCCCTAGAGGAGCTGAAGCCTATCCACACTAAAAAGCTGATGTGGCTACTGAGTTCAACCTGGTAAGCAGAACTGAATATAAATTGCTCTGAAGATCAAATAAACTTTTTTTTTTTTTTAAATAGCAGATGAAAACTGGTTTCTAAGCTTTGGACTTTTTGTTTTGTTTCCTTGACTCATAAAGCTTTAGTGAATCCTGCCCTTAAGTACCAGAGACGACGATAGATGCCAAAGCCCTGGCAGGTTTGAATCTGTTCACATAAACCCCGTGGGTGTGAATTTGATTCTTTCCGATGATTGCTTTGGAATGATTTAGTCACATTGTTTTGACCTACTTTCCCTAGTTGCAAACTCCATACAAGCTGGTTATTGTTTATACAAAAGGACTGTGAAGGCTATTTTATACACTGGTATATTATCGCTGAAAAAATTAATAAATAAGCTAAAAAAAAAAAGACACAAAAAAGAAAATAGGAAAAAGTAATTTTAGGCAAAAAACCAGATAGGTGCCATAGGATGCAGCTCTTCGTCCAAACTCTGGCAAAAGTCCCAAAGCAAAGAAGAGGGTTGAGAGAGCGACTCTAGCAGGTTTGGTGCTCAGCATTTTATAAGATAAGATATGAGAAAGCAACTGGGAGACAATTCATTGTGGGCCAAAGAAAAGGAGATGGCTCGAAAAGGAGATGGCTCGAACAGGAGATGGATCAGAGGAGAAAAATCAAGTCCTCTGTGCCTCGTGGCAAGTCACAATTGGAAGGGCTGAGAGGTGGTCAGGAGATGAAGTAAGGTCATCTACAAGGGCTTTGGAGACCATCATCTGGCACTTCCCTACTGGACCTCGGGCAGTAATTACCCGCAGCTGCACCATGAGGCTATTTTCTGAAGACCCTCTCCTGGTTGCACGGACAGGTAGCTTGGGCTCATCAGTGCTACTGCGATAGCAATAATAGAGATGATTGAATTCCTGCTTCCTGGAGAGAGAACGTGCCCTACGGAGCTGGACAGAGATAGGAATCGAGGAGATCATAAAAGATGGGAAGGCAACAGTTGAGGCGGGGAGTCATTAAGGGGAGGTTAATACTGTGAGTGGGAGGTAGTCTAAGAAAATATATTAGAAGCTGAGATGTAAACTTGAGGGGTAGATCTAGCCCTTTACATCTATGATTTTCAAAACAGTCCTAGGGAGTGAAGTGCCACAAATTTTTGCAGGAAGCTTGATGTCTAGTAGCTTTTTACGCCTCCGGTAATCAACCTCTTCATATCTGACAGCTGGACTTGGAGCAAGTGCTCTTCTTCCAGCGTTTGCTAACACCTTGGAACGACACCATCACTAAGAAAAACGCAAACCAACCTCTTGTCTCCACCAGGGAAATCAGCAATGATCATTAAGACCATCAGGTTCCCACTTCCTATATAACACAAACAGGAAAACATCTCAGTGTTAGGTCAGTTTTGAACTGAACCACTGTAAAAAATAAAAAATTGATTGTAAATATGTCTTCAGTGCCAGATCTCCTGGACTTTAGCAAATCCACATAAGCATACAGCTCCACTCAGCTTAAAAGCTTACAGCAGTGAAATATTACCAATAAAACATCATCAATATACTTTCACATACAGTAATTGGAATGCAAAAGGTATTTAATCTTCAAGCATAGCATACGTCATGGCTGAAGCCTGGAAAACTGAAGATATCAGCATTTATATCACTTTGCATTTTCTGCATTTCAGTTCTGTGAAAGACAAAGAAAACATCTGTAGGGAAAGTATCAATTCTGTGGCAAAGGTTACGCAATAAACTGCTGCTCTGTAAATATGTACATACATCTAAGATGTATACATTATTCTGAAAGAAAGCCAGTCATCCAGGCATTGATTTTCCTGCAAGAAATATAATTCACTGACGCACAGTTGCTGTAATTTAACAAGCACTATTTGCTCTTCTCATACACGGATTTTTGCATTCCGGGGCTACGGTTTGCTAACAAGTTTGTGCATATGTGCTGCAGAAGAGGGAAATCTTTACCTAGAAACCTTTATCTCCGCTGAACGCTACCTTTCAGCTAATGAGATTGCTGTCACCTAAATTTTCATTGTTTTAAGAGCAAGTGGCTGCCGACAGTTTCCTTTCAAGCTTGAATGATGAAAGGAAAACACCACGCTGCCTCATCTGGCTAGCTTGCTGAGAGCTAATGAGCCTGAGGCTGCACCCATCTTTGCTACACTAGTGTGACCTTATGTCTGCTAATGCACAGGGAAGGAGTGAAAAATGTACTGCGAGTTCCCTCCAACAGTTCCCTGGGGACACGCTGAATGTGCCAAACAATTTAGTAAATATATATCAAGTTACTGTGTTGAAACGTACTCCAATGTACTGCGACCCTGGGTATCTCAATCAAAAGATCATATTTTATTTTTGCTTATCTTCTCCCTCTGTGTTCAATGTTTGAAAAGTCCTCTTTAAAAAGGATGCTTTTTCCTGCTAATTTTTAAACATTGAACAAAAAATTTCACTTGGTGCTTAGTTGTGTAATAGGCTACCAGAAATTTTTAACCTTTTTTTATTTGTTTGTTTGGGTTTTTTTGGTAGTTTTTTTGTGCTTGTTTGTTTGGGTTTTTTTTCCCTACCAGGTAAATAGAAGTTGATGTGAGATTTGACAGTGCACGTTTGAAGGTTACTTAGCTGTTAGCAACTGACAGCACTGAGTAGCACGGACCATGCATCTCTGGAAGTTTTTCCGTGCATAGTCAATAGAAAATATTTTGTGGCTTCCCCTTAGTGGAATCTCTTTCCACTTTGTGCTCAGTTTCCATAGATATAGCTGGAAATCAGCTTTACAGGATTTTTGAGATCAAACTTTCATTTGCAAACTTTACACTCGAATACGCATTTTGAAAATCTCCCTGTATGGTAGTTATTTGCTGAAGCCATCTAATAGGGAATGGAAATGCCACCAACCGGTATCCATATATATATAAAAATAGCCCTGTGAAGTGAAATATTCACAATGGATAATGGATTTTTGAAGACTATAGAAGCTCGAGAGGTTTTTGATGAAAATAAAACTGTCAGATAAATAATATTAGTTTCCCAATGAAAGTCAAAGCAAAATGTAAAGAACTAAAAGTATCAAATAAGTTACTAGTGATTACTTATTTTCACAGCTCTAGGACTTGCCATCTGCTGCAATACAGTTCAGGACTTTGATCTGGCAGTGATCCTTGTGAGCTATGCAGTAGATTTGCTTTTTATCTGATAGAGCCTTCTTGTGTCTTGGTATTTTTGGCAACACCTGGAAAGCACAGCTTAGAGGGGCAAGTATCTCTGTTCATGTAAATGTGAAGCGTGGAGCAAAAGTGGATGAAAAAGAAGGAGTTTTAACTTTTGGCAGGAAATAGTCACCAATTCTGAATATTTTAGAGTGATCTGGTCAAAAAGACAATGGATGAATTGGGCCAGGAGAACTGTCCCAGGTCTTTTCCTGATCAAGTCAGTCCTGCATCTTCTGGTAACATTAATGCTGGCTGTGATAAGTGAAGAGCTTCACTTTCATCTGCATCACCCATTTATTCCACTGTAAAATCAAACACAAATCTTTCAGAAAAACATCTGTCAGTCTGGCCACAAAACAGAATGAAGCTCTTAGGTGTTGACTCCACTAAACACACGCAGACTATTCTTCTGTGTCGGGAGGATGTGCTTAACACATCACAGAGTCACTGCCTTGTCTCAGGAGACAAATAACTTAGATTTTCTTCATCAGATACTGTTGGGCAAAAAGTCCCACGACAGGCTCTGCTCGCTTCTAGCAACCTTGGATCCTGCAGAGGGTAAACCTTTTAGAGACATTACTTACTCCAGAAGACCTTATCAGCTGTTGGCAGCAACACTGCACAGTTTGTCAGTTTATAAAGTTTACAGATCCTTACAGAGGAACACAATAAATGTTTTTGGCTATTCCACCCAGCCCACCATTCCCCTCCGTGTGCTCTTCAGTCAAGTTTCAGAGGCCTCAAGAAAACAAATTTCTACCACTTCCCTTGAGGATGGTCTTGGCAACCGAAGAGGTGCTTATCTTTTTGGGAAGTCCCTCCCTGCACCGAAAGGAGCTTTGCAAAAGGCAGTCCTGATCCCAAACAAATAAAGCGTGGGGAGAAGTCACTGCTTTCCCCGTTGCGAGGACAGAGGATGCCAGGAGGGAAGGTGAGGCTATTGACCCCGCGTGGCACTTGACTGACCATGTTTGACCCCAAAGCCGCAATGCCTGCCAGGGCTGTCCCTGCCGGGCTGCTCCGCTCCAGGCCGACGTGCCGCAGGGAGACAGATCTGAACACAGACCTCCTGCCCTGTGCCTTGGTCTCCGGGCTTTTTAGCGGGCTGTTTTGTTTTGTTTTGCGGTTGCCAACCGGCACTTTTTCAGCTGCCATTGGAGCGGTAGAAGCACTGGCTCGTTGGCACGGGAGCTGCTTTTCCCTCGCATTAAGCCTGTCTGAGTTATTATTGCATTGCAGTCACCCGGTCCCTTTTGCTTTCTGCGGCATCAGCATTTCCCTGCAATAGCTGTTGTAGCGCACTATAACCCCGTGAATGCGCTTTATAAGCCCTGAGACTCAAATAACAAGAGCAATGTTTTCTTCTCTGTGGTCTCTGCCTTCATTGTAAATAAGTATTAGGGCTGAAACATGGAAAGTTATGTTTGATTTCCTTTATTTGCCTCCATCCACACCTTCCTGAACTGCTGCAGTAAATCCTTCATACTAATCATTATCCTGCAAGACGTGCAGAACAGCAAATGCTTACACACTGCTTAATGCACAGAGATGCAGCATGGCCCTTATCCAAAAACTACAATTAAACCAGGGCAAGACCAAGTGTATTCAAGGCAAACAAACCCACAATCTAATCAAGACAAAAGAAGAAATCCTGGCTCTGCTTGAGCCAACGGGAGTTTTGCCACTGACTTCAGTGAAGTTAGGATTTCACCCAAGATAAACAAGTACGAGACAAGACAAAATAAAATAGTTTAGAAGTGGGAAGGTTTGTGGATGAATCATGGGAGAATAAGAGAAGGGATATTTACTTCCTGGGGGAATGAAGATGAGGCAAAAATGAAATATGAATATTTATTTAGCTGAGTGCAGCGAAGGAAAAGTGAGGGGGTGCCGGAGTGCACCGCAGCATGGAGCCCGCACATTCCTGCCAGCTGTAAGGAGGCCACCGAGACGTGGCTGCGTGGCCAGCCCTGCTGGCACTCTGCTAATGAGGGGTCAACACCACGGCCCAACAGGCAGCGTGACAAATGGCTTTGCCAAAAACTCACCAATTACATTTTTTCTCAGCATTTGTGCCTTCCTTCCGAGGGTCTATTTTCCATTTTTTGACACATGGAGAGAAATACAGAATGTCCCAAAAATGTTTCTGAAGAAAAAATATGCTTTTTTTTTTTCTAAAAATGCTTAGTGTGAAAGTGTTATTTTAATTATTTATTTTTCAGCAGTAAAAACATTTCACCTGCTGTTTTTTGGGGGTGGGTTTCTTGGTGATACAGCGTGACTATATATTTTGCAAAAGTTGGAAGAGAACAAGATCTTTGACTTGGTCTTGCTCCCACTAGAAAGTGAAGAGATGCTGGATCATATCTCAGGCAACACAGTCTACCTACAGCCTCATGGTTCCTACAAATTGCAGGACAAGTCACTGGGGAGAGGATCTACTGCTGCTTTGTAAGTGACCGTGTGGGCACCTTCCGCATTTGGACTCTCTTTCTGATGCGGTGAAATGGTGCTGGAAGTGGGTAAAATGGAGTGACAATCTCAGGAAGAGGTAGCCTGGCTGAGGTTGCCATTGCTCTGCAAGGAAAGCTGTGCTGCTCCAGAAGATGGTACTCCAAGATGCCGGCTCTGAATTACCTTCTGCAGGACTTTGTCACTCCTTGTTGCAACTAGCGGCACAGAGTCCGGCTGGAGGCCAGTCACTAGAGGCGTACCCCATGGGTACCTATACTGGGGCCAATACTGTTTAATATCTTCATTGATGAACTGGAAAATGGGACTCAGCAAGTCTGGAGAAGGTACAAAACTGGGAGGCTGATGCACCAGATGGGTGTGTTGCTGCTCAGAGGGATGTGGGCAGCCTGGACAAATGGGTCCACAGAATCCCAGTGAAGCTCAGCAAAGGGAAGTGCCAATTCCTGTCCCTGGGAAGGAAAGACACTAGGCACTCCACCCCTGGAGATGTTCAAAACCTGACTGTGCACAGCCCTAAGCAACCTGCTCTGGCTGACCATGCTTGAGCAGGGGGTTGGGCTGGATGATCTCCAGAGGTCTCTTCCAACCTCAGCTGTTCTGTGATTGTGTATGTTCCCTACAGGACAGACAAAAGATTTTAGCCAAAGTAGGCTAAAGTTAGTCTTCGTATGTACCTGACATGTCTAATTCCCATGTCTTTGGATACATAACAAATTCCTTCCCCTAATCGTCTCACTTCCTATGGACAGAATTGAACACCTGCAAGTTACTCAGGGGCATATCCCATGAACACATACAGACAAGAGCATCTCTGACCAGCCTGGGCCAACCTTAGTACAGGTCTACCTCAGCTGCAGTTAATAGAGGTTTCTTCTCACACTTGAATGGAAACGAGACTGAGCACTAGTAAAATTGGTACGGCTGAATTACTTTATGAAACTAAAGATGCTGACAGTTTATGATACCTATAATGATGGTGGTTTCCATTAAAATGTCATTCACCAAACAGCTCTTGCCACCTTAATTTACTTTTCCAAGTGCAGAGGAAATGTTTGGCATCCCATATACTAGTGAACAGCAATTTATTAAACTCTCTTGATTGCAATTTCTTGCGAGATCTGAAGACAGCAAAGAGGGAGAGAGAACATTTTGGCTCAGTTACAAAGAGTCACTGTCCGCAGAGCTACTTAGTGCTGCTTCAGGGCTGCAGAGCTGCTGACAGGGAAACTCCACTGCTTCTCTGCTCTGCGTTGAATCCCCGCTACACAGAGAACAGATCTGCAATCCACTTTCCCTTGGCTAAAAGGAGTCAGTAAGGAGCACTTAAGAGACAGCGTAAGAACAGAGCGTGGGTAGTGCAATTTTTCCTACTGATAGTCATATCCAGCCAATAACATGCAGTAGAGAGACCTCCTCCCTGAATTTTGTCCAACTTCTTTCAATCTCCGTAACGTCTTGGGGCTATGAGTTCCCCTGGAACTGAAGGGGAGCGGGAGCCAAGCGCAGCCTTGCAGTGCCCTTATATCTCTTATCTGGCTTCTGCAACATCACCCCTGGGCATAAATAAGATCAGCTTCAAAGCAGCAAGAGGATGAAGAGGGATCTAGACTAGCCCAGGTGGAGCATGTGTGGTTTGTAATGACTGATTGAAAATAGCAGAGTGGCAGAGGCAGAGGTACAGAGGAAACCAAAGCCAGCAGACCAAAGACAGCCCAAGAAGAGGTCCAAAGACAGCAGAAAGCACAAAAGAAATGATAAATGGGGAAGACATTTCCTGTCCTTTTCCATTCTTTCAAAGCGCCTTTCTTTAAGATCCCTCTGTATGGGCACACATACTGCTTTACAGTGAGAGGGAAGACAATTTGTGGCGAAACCTTGTTAACCTCTCAGCCCAGAAAGTTCCCAAAGAATTCTTGCTTTCACACAAACTTTACCCTGCTCCCCAAAAAATCACATTCCAGCGTTTACTTTCTATAAGTCTGTATTTGGTTGTCTGTTATTGGAAACAAAATGTGGCCATGAAAACCAGACTCATCCTAGGGCTGGAGGACTGCCAAGGTCTCCAAATCTTTTACAACTAGTGTTTCAATCAAGTTATTTATTCACCTAATCAAAAAGTAAATAATATATACAATTTCAGGACTTCAAAGATTCTGTCTCCCATGGTGGGATACGAATGAAACCACAGTTTTCATAATGCTGGTGATAGCTGATGGTAGCTGTTTGGTAAAATAAGCTCTGACTGACTCACACAGAACATGCCTCTTGGAAGCAAGAACTACTGAAAAAACAGGCTGAATGATGTGGATGAAACAAGATTCGAAGCTCGAATAGTAAGGGTAGACATAGTTGTTATTGTCATAAAAAAGCGAGGGTTTAACCCAGAAAGGTATCTATCTGCTAGGCTGAAAACGTGAGTGGTGCTTGGGGCGACACTTAAAAAAAAACCAACAAAGGAAACTGACGAAAAGGTCCCCCAATACCTTTAGTAAGTCATATTCCATATCCAGTTTCAAGACTATCTTGGCTGGATTCTAAAGCGACTGATTCATTCAGAAAAAAATTATATCAAGTAAGAGTCGGTGTTTCTAAATGCATTTGGAAATGTTACACTAATTAATTACTGTTTTGTATCAGGAGAAAACTTAAATGAGAATTCCACAGAGTCAGCGGTGGTTTGCCCCATTACCTGAAGGAACAAAGAGGAAAACCTGAAGTCCAGATTCCATTCTTCACTGATTAGAAACTCCTTTAGAAATTGAAGGTGTGGCAACCATTTTGGGCAACAACCGACAGCTGTGCCCTGAATGACATAATAAGACAGTCTACTTAATGCAGTGAGAGAGTCAAGAGAGAGAAAGATGATCAATCCATTTCCAGATGAAATCCGTAAGCAATGGATTAAAAATACATTTAATACTGGGGGGACATTCTGGACAGTGTAAATTGGCGAGACAAATTTGTTGCATCAACAGCAGTGAGTCAGAAAGTAGGACAAATAAGAATGGACAATCAAGAATGATAACAGGAAAGGCACAGAGATAGAAAAGACTAAGCACAGCTCAGAAGAATGAGACACCGCCACCACCCCACCCCCAAATGGATTTGAAGTCATTATTTAAATGAACCAGCTGCTTAGGAAGCAGAAGAGAAACATCTTGTGAATCTTGGTGCATTTTATTAGCTACTTTGAATTACAGATGCAAACAGCTGATATTAGAGAGCATTCCTAGTTCACCCATCTATTAGCACCTTTTCTACTGACAATCCTTTCAATCAGCTTAGTTAGGCTGAGTAGGAGTATATAAACATTTTCATGAAAGCTCTGAACTGAGCAACATGTTCCTGGTTTTCTCCCCAAACTGAAGCTTGAGATGAGTTTGTCCAGAAACTTTTTAAGGAACTGTTAGGAGGAAAACTTCTTCCTCTGGCAGAGCTTATAGTCTGTAAAAAAACCCATGTCCAAAACCTTCCCTCCAATGGAGAACCTCCATTCTTTGAGGCAAGGACAATTATACACTTACTTTTTTTGTAGGCACATGGCAATGATCAGGTGATCCTCATCTGGGATCATCCCTACTTGACCAGCTCTGAGCTATCTCTACTGCATGCTTACGTGTTGTGATGAACAGTTATGTTTTTGTTATGATACATGCCACAAACAAGAGGATGACCCAAACAACTGGTGTAGTAGGTGGTAACACTAAGGTGGAAAAGGTAGTATGAGCTCAGGACACATCCAACAGAAGGTTGATTCACTGCCTGACAAACCAGAGCAAACAGATATCTGTATTCTCAACTACAGCATCTGAAGTGGGCCTACAAGAAAGCTGGAGAGGGACTTTTTACAAGGGCATGTAGTGATAGGACGAGGGGTAATGCCTTCAAACTGGAAGAGGGCAGATTTAGATGAGATATTAGGAAGAAATTTTTCACTCTGAGGGTGGTGAGCCCCTGGCCCAGGTTGCCCAGAGAAGCTGTGGCTGCCCCATCCCTGGAGGTGTTCAAGGCCAGGTTGGACTGGGCTTGGAGCAACCTGGGCTGGTGGGAGGTGTCCCTGTCCATGGCAGGGGGGGTGGAACTAGATGATCTTTAAGGTCACTTCCAAGCTAAACCATTCTATGATTCTATGAAAGTCTATGTTTAGGCATTGAAAAAGCTGGGAATAGCTTAGCATAACTAGGAAATACAAGATTATGCCCTTCGAATTTTTTAAACGGGATTGCTCTGCTTATACAAAGTAGTTTCTCTATGTTTAAGAACATTGTCTGGTCCCGGTATTAATGTCTCCCCCTTGCTAAGCTTGCTAAGCCCCAGTGGGATGCAAGGTACTTGGTGGAGACAAGCACTGGGACTCATGATAAACCTCCTGGGCTGCCACCAGACCAAGCTAGTATCTGCTAAGTTACTGTCATGTGGATGCATTCGCTTAGCACATCCATCTTGTGATGCAAAATGAGAGCAAAGCCACTTGGCCTGTTGATAGTAGCTGCTTATCCTCTGCTAACCTGGTTGCTTGCAGTTTGTGAACTTGAGGGACTTTCATGGCTCTGTGTATAGATACAGAAGCCTGTGTAATTGAAAAACAGATCTTTAAAAAGCAGAAGAGAACCCAAAGTCTGACACACCAAAACGATCATGTTGCATCCCATCCCATTTTCCTTTAGGAGACCACTCAAACACATACCAGCTGCTAACCTGCCTACTGTCCAAAGATGGGCCGATCTAGCGGTCTCTGGTACCTTGTACAATCATTCGCACCTGTGAAAGGTCACTGTAAAAATACGGCACATCAGAGCTGCGCTGTTTAACACCCACTGTGTACAGATGTAAATGGCTAGCCACTGCGGAAAGCAACTGAGAATAGATCCAATATGCTACGCTAATTAAATGTCTGACCAGACATAACTAGAGGAAAACCAGAGGAAAAGGAGGACTCATTCTTGTTTGTTAACACAAACTTTCAGACAATTTTTGTGGTTACAAAGCATATTTACACTTTCTATAATACCAGAAATAAACCCAAAACCAACAAAAGTTACTGGAATTACAGTGACTTCATCGCCTATATCAGAAATATAACATTTTTCATGATGTTCTATAAAGAACAAGTTTTTTGCCGTTGCATCAAACAGCATCTTAAATAAATTATGTTCCCCCGAGTGCCAATGTGAAGGTTGTAGCAAAAGCTCGGTGTTTGAATGCCTTGGAATCCTATCTGATAAAGAGCAGATTGTTCCAGACTATTCCAATAGCTTTCTGACAGAAAGGTATCTGGTTTTCTAGACAAGAGGGATGTGAAAAAGCCTTATTTGTTAGGACGCTCTTACAACGTTCGGTAAAGTGCTGCCTGAGACACAATCTCGCTGCCTGGTGAAGATGGACAATTGTAGAGGGTATCATTGGGTGGGAGAGGGACTGGGTGAAGGGCAGACAGCAAGGGATAACACTGAAAGAGGAATTATTATTCTGGAGAGAGACAACGGTCTTGGACCTCACTCTGTTTTTCTGCTCACGCTGACAGAGAGCACCCTCTTTCACCATTAATATGGAACTTCAGAAGGTGTTACAGGTACGGCATGAGCTTGGAGACTAGATTGAGAGGAATACCATGTCATTCAACAGCACAGTGCAAAATCATGAATCCTGAGGGCAAGTATCTCAATATTTTGATATTCTGATAATCTGAGAGCTCATCCCTTAGAATGACTGAGGAGGAGGTGGCCTAGAGGCACGAGCTGATCACAGGCTGAAGTTGCAGAAGGACAAATAAAAGTCTAATAGTTTGCAAAAGGGGGAGTTATTTGTAGTGGCGAAAATTATGTGTTACTGGTGAGAAGTCCTCTCAAGACATGCTCAAGAGAGATGGAGCGAGTGTGCAAGAAGTTGTAGTGTAATAAGACAAAGGAATTCTTGCAGCTGTAAGGCAAACACCAACCAGTTTTAAGATGCTTCTCTTGATGAAGCAAAGGGAAGTTTGGTAAGTTTATGCAGCGGGTTATACGAGATATCTGTAGTAGTCAAGGCTGAACGCAGTGTTCCAGGACATCTGTAGGCACATAACAATCTCAGTTTCCAACTTACTTGTAGCTCTTTATGACTATTACTTCTTGTACAAATGCCATTTTTTGGCTTAGATACCCTTCTCATTTCTCCTTAATGCTTACACCCAGTCCCCTTCACTTCAGCAGGCTAAAACGCTACGCTCTATTAGAGCATTCACTTGGTCAGATGGGCAAAAAGCAGTGTGACTTCACCCACGTTGTGCACAGCTGGGTATGGCACAACACCAGTTGACAAGTCACCTTGGGCCAGAGCTGAGCCATCCACTTTAGCGCGACTTATCCCTACGCAATCAGTAGCTAATACAACCTCATGGCTTCTGGACTAGACATGGTCCACTTCTGTGGAGTTTGAAGCGTCTGCCCATTCAGTTAGGCCCTCTCCACAATTGTTGACTTAAATTTAGGAGCAAAAGAGTGTATTAACTGAAGAGAACGCTGAGCTAGGGGCTATGTCAACACCTGCCCAAACAAAACGCGGTCAAAGCCAATGACACGCAAATGTTTGTGTCAGGCAAAAGTCATACTTTCTTGGGAGCTCTCTCGTCAAGTCTAGAGAACTAGTGACGGGCACACCTTTTATCATTTATGAGTTACAGACAGTTCACTGTTGCTTCCCAGAGAAACAGTAACGTGCTGGGCATACGCCTCAAGTCCCCCCCGCTCAAATATCAAACCAGAAAGTACCAGTGGTGCAGGCAGAGGGTGTTACTCAGCAAGAACAGGAGTGCAGGGGTCAGCAAGAAAGGAGCATTCAGCAATTCTGCCTGTTACACCTTAAACACTGTCAATAATTTTACAGAATCGGATTCTATCTGTCCCAATTCTGCTCTAATTTTTCTTTGATACTCTTGCAGTTGATATTTCTGTATTCCTATTAGTATAGTAAATGTTGGTCTAAGCTGAAAATTTTACTTATATTTTGAAATATCAAAATATCTTCTTTTTTAACTGCATTAAATTCTTCCACTTTGGACTATTTCACAATCTGTCTGCCTATGTCCAATTACACACTTGCTCTTCTGACCAGCCTGGTTATAGACACAGAGAAACTACTTTAAAAAAAAATAAATTGTTTCACATTAATGTCTTTGCAGAATTACAGGTTAACCCAAGATCAGTTGAGGTAAGAGGAACGAGACACCAGGTACTAAATATTCTCATAATTTCAGACACTCTTCAGACAAAGCAGTTTTGAATTCGCTCCTTATTTTCCAGATCATCAGCTTTAATTGTAAACTCTTCATCATTACAGACTATGGCCAGCATGAAATCTTAACAACTGTGGAAGCTTTTTAAGCCCAACACACAATCGTCCCTACCTATGGGGGTTCAGAAGGGAAGCTTTTTTAACTGTTTGTGTCCACTTTGGTAACCAGCTCCTGAAACAGTGGTCTGGAAAGTGCTTTGAGATCTCTGGATGGAAAGAAATCTCTTTCTCAAATCCAGTAAATATACAAACCCATAGCTTATTCGAAATGCATCTGCACATTTGAAATGCTGCTTCTGCTGCTTTCTGTAAGAGAAACCCTTCACCTTGAGAGCTAATGAAGACATTTCACTGGTCAGAAGGCACCACTGTTAGTGAACAGAGAAAAGGAGGGAACCTTTCTTGTGTCGTTTGAACCCATCAGCCCTGAAAGTGAGGCGTTGCTTCATCAAGCCAAAATGGCCAGTTCAACCAGATTCGCAAATTTCTATGACCACTCAGCTTTCTTCTCAGAAATATTTCTCTGTATGAAGGCCATCAGCTTCAGAAAGCTATAAATTATATCCCATTTAAGAACAGTCTTATCTGGAAAGTGCTGCTGTATAAGAACAGCCTATGACAATAGACTGTAAGAATGGTCTTCATGAGAAATATATTGGCCACACAGCAATATTAATAATGTTAATTTCTGTGGCCTTCCTTGCAGTCATTAGGTCCAGGAGTGCCATTTAAATAAGCTGAAAAAATATTTTATTAATGCGAAGAAGTGCCAGCTTTAGCAAAGACAGAAGCATTGTGTAGGAATCCTGACTAGAATAAAAGTTTTGGGCCAGGGCTCAAAAAATTTACAACGAAACAATGCTTTTTTTCCTATCAGAATTAGAAATTTTTGCTCAAATACTTGAGTTTCTTTCAAGTTTGCTGAGCAGTGCAGGGAGGAGGTTAACTTCACCAAGTGTAACTGTAGGCAACAGGCGTGGTCTTCCATCACCTCGCGGCCAGGGGCTTGGATATTTACCTATGCTGTGAAAAGTCCAATTCAATTTCCTTTTCTGCTGCTGATGATTTGAACTTGCGTATCCCAGGTCAGTGAATTAATTATGATGCTCTGTGGGTTGCCTGGTGGCGAGACGTTCCATCCCTCCTCCACATTCTCCAGCTTTCTGCTGCGGGTGCTGTTTTATGTTGTATAAATAGTTAATCGCAGGCTCTGGGACTGGCGCAGGAGCGCTCCGGCTCGCAGACGGCATTGAACTGCCAGGGCATGGAGTCATTCAGCCTCTCCCTGGCTCAGTTCGTCTATTGAAATACGGCACAAAGGCTGCAGCAGACGAGACGATGAAAGGCCAGCCCTCCACATGCCCTGCAACCTCTGATTAGGACATTCACTGCAAACGTAGGAGTCGTTCATCCAAATCCTTGCTTTGAACTTTTCCCCCCTCTCTTTTTAGAAGTTTCTCACATTCTCAGTCCCTCAGTTTTCCACCTCTCGTGGGAAAACTATGAGGTGGCCGATGCTGTAGGCTTTTGAAATGTTTAAATTGTGTAGGAATAACACAGAGAGCAAAATGAGTGCACGGCGTAGCTCGTTAGATCCCACTGAAAGGTGATTCCCCCCGGGTTGGATGGGCAATTGTTGCAGAGCCACGCAGTCCGGTGTGGAACAAACACATCATGTCGTAGGATCCCACCATCGTTTTGCAAAGTGGTTGTGTGGTGCCAGTGCTCTGCAAATTGATTCTGACAAGAAGGATAATAATAACACGCCATCCACTAGACCATCTGGTCTTCCCTACCAAAAATATCTTAATCAACTATTAGAGATGTTTAATATGCATCACAGCAAGAATTATTTCTGGGTGTGAAACAGTGGTTGAAACCAAACGTAGAGGAAGAACATACACCCGTAGTCTTAGCTGGTGCGGAGTACTGTAGCAGAGCCATTAAACCTATGCTGACTTGTGCCGGCTGAGCATACGGCTCATCGTATTTAGAAACACAGTATTAAGAGTGGTTATGCTCTGAAACTTAATAAAATTACAAATTGGAATGTCTCTAGTGAAATTAATGATCCAAAATATTACAGTCAAGCAGAAGTCAGCCTTGTCTTGAATTTTGAAGGTCATTTGGAGTCATAAAAATGCAGTTTTATGCTTTAGAGCTTTGAAACAATAATAAGGCAAAGGCAAATTTGGCAGTGAAAGGAAAAAAAGAGTCATCTATCACCCCCATATTGCAATTAATTTACTGAAAAAAAACTTTGGGGAACTCCCCTTCTCCCCCTCCCCCCGAAAAATACCCAAACAAACCCACAAAAAATAAAACCTTACTGACATTCAGAATAAGCTGGTGGCTACTATTTCTTTTAATTTGTTCTTGTGACTGGGCAGAAGGTAGAAAAAAAAGACCCTGTGGAGAAGGTGTCTCAGATCAGACATTAGATGTTGCCCAGTTGCCAACCTGTCATCCTTATTTCCTCCCACAACCCCATAATAGGAACTGGAAAAATGATGGATTTAGGGAAAAATCAGGAGGAAAAATAAAAAAGCTTGAGTCAAGCCAAAGCAAAGTACTTTGCCTTACTTAGTGGAATGAAAAAAAAAACAATCAAAACAAACCCAACAAAATCCCCAGGGAAACAAAGAGTTTTAGTAAAATAAATAAAATAATTTATTCACATTCAAGACAGTTTTTCTGGTTTTAGAGAAAAAATTGCTTCAGATTTTTTTTCCCTTTCCCTAATAGTGTCAGCATCTTAATTTTTCTTCTTTTTTAAAAGGGAAAGTAAGTTGCTTTTAAATTGACTGATTTTAATAAAAATTTTTCAAACTTTTTAAAACTAAATCTCTCATTTTGCAGCTTTGGAAATGTGGGGTTTTTTGATTCTTTTTTTTTTTTTTTAA